>OX463755.1:76602354-76988354 GCA_949824845.1 Rhingia rostrata
ATGATTGACCGGGTATAGACATTTTTAAATTTTTTATTTTTATTTTTATCAAAAAACGGTTTTAAACTTTTTCATCGCTCCCTTCACTCCCTTCGCTTCATCTTCCTGCTAAATGTCACCCTTCTATGTTTACAAATAACGCCGTTAACCGCTGTTGACCGATTGCAACTCGAGGTTGTATAACGGTTTTAACGTCTTTCAACGCTCCCTGATAGTAAAAGCCACTATCTGGAAAGAGTATCAAAGCGGATGTAGAAAGCCCGTTAGTCAGTCCATCTACTTGCAATATGTCATCCTTGTATGTCTTCAAATAACGCCGCTAACCGCTGTTGGCCGATTGCAACTCGAGGTTGTAAAACGGTTTTAATGTCTTTTAGCGCTCCCTAATGGTAAAAGCCACTATCTGGAAAGAGTATCGAAGCGGATTTAGAAAGCCCGTTAGTCATTTCATCTACCTGCAAAATGTCATCCTTGTATGTCTTCAAATAACGCCGTTAACCGCTGTTGACCGATTGCAACTCGAGGTTGTAAAACGGTTTTAGAGTCTTTAACCGCTCCCTGAAAGTAAAAGCCACTATCTGGAAAGAGTATCAAAGCGGATTTAGAAAGCCCGTTAGTCAGTCCATCAACTTGCAAAATGTCATCCTTGTATGTCTTCAAATAACGCCATTAACCGCTGTTGACCGATTGCAACTCGAGGTTGTAAAACGGTTTTAGAGCCTTTAAGCGCTCCCTGATGGTAAATGCCACTATCTGGGTAGTTAAGCAAAGCGAATTTAGAAAGCCCGTTAGTCAGTCCATCTACCTGCAAAATGTCATCCTTGTATGTCTACAAATAACGCCGTTAACCGCTGTTGACCGATTGCAACTCGAGGTTATATAACGGTTTTAACGTCTTTCAACGCTCCCTGATGGTAAAAGCCACTATCTGGAAAGAGTATCGAAGCGGATTTAGAAATCCCGTTAGTCATTTCATCTACCTGCAAACCGCTGTTGACCGACTGCAACTCTAGGTTGTAAAACGGTTTAAACGCCTTTTAGCGCTCCCTGATGGTAAAGGCCACTATTTGGGTAGTTTGTCAAAATGGATTTAGAAAGCCCGTTAGTCAGTCCATCTTCCTGCAAAATGTCATCCTTGTATCTCTACAAATAACGCCGTTAACCGCTGTTGACCGACTGCAACTCGAGGTTGTAAAACGGTTTTAGAGTCTTTAAGCGCTCCCTGATGGTAAATGCCACTATCTGGGTAGTTAAGCAAAGCGAATTTAGAAAGCCCGTTAGTCAGTCCATCTACCTGCAAAATGTCATCCTTGTATGTCTACAAATAACGCCGTTAACCGCTGTTGACCGATTGCAACTCGAGGTTATATAACGGTTTTAACGTCTTTCAACGCTCCCTGATGGTAAAAGCCACTATCTGGAAAGAGTATCGAAGCGGATTTAGAAATCCCGTTAGTCATTTCATCTACCTGCAAACCGCTGTTGACCGACTGCAACTCTAGGTTGTAAAACGGTTTAAACGCCTTTTAGCGCTCCCTGATGGTAGAGGCTACTACCTGGGTAGTTTATCAAAGCGGATTTAGAAAGCCCGCTAGTTAGTCCAGCTTTCTGCAAAATGTCATCCTTGTATCTCTACAAATAACGCCGTTAACCGCTGTTGACCGACTGCAACTCGAGGTTGTAAAACGGTTTAAACGCCTTTTAGCGCTCCCTGATGCTAGAGGCTACTACCCGGGTAGTTTATCAAAGCGGATTTAGAAAGCCCGTTAGTCAGTCCATCATCCTGCTTAATGTCATCCTTGTATGTCTACAAATAACGCCGTTAACCGCTGTTGACCGATTGCAACTCGAGGTTATATAACGGTTTTAACGTCTTTCAACGCTCCCTGATGGTAAAAGCCACTATCTGGAAAGAGTATCGAAGCGGATTTAGAATGCCCGTTAGTCATTTCATCTACCTGCAAAATGTCATCCTTGTATGTCTTCAAATAACGCCGTTAACCGCTGTTGACCGATTGCAACTCGAGGTTGTAAAACGGTTTAAACGTCTTTTATCGCTACCTGATGGTAAAGGCCACTATCTGGGTAGTGGCTTTAGAAAGCCCGTTTGTCAGTCCATCTACCTGTAAAATGGCAACCTTCTACTCCTTCAAATAACACCGTTAGACGTTGTTACCCGACTGCTACTCAAAGTTGAAATACGGTTTTAACGTCTTGTTAAGCGCTGTTGATCGATTGCTACTCAAGGCTTTTAGACGGTTTTAACGTTTTTTATTGCTCGCTGAGGATAAAGTCCACTTTCTGGGAAGCGTATCATAGTGGATTTGGAAAGCTGGTTAGTCAATCCAATTACTTGCCAAATGTCAACCTTTTGCTCCTTCAAATAACGCCGTTAGACATTATAGCACATCTGGTCATATGATTGAACATATGGTTGTGAAATATGATATTCTTAGCGAACACATTTCTCGCATTTGTGTAGCAGAAGTTGAAACCGGTTAGCAAGTGAATATGTCTAGCAGCCGCCGGGCGATGTACTTGAAATTTATATCTTGCTCTATCCAGAGTCTTTCCAAAGTGTGATTATTTATTTATTCTAACGAAATTTTTTCGATCAACGAAATCAAGCAGCTTCGGTAGCTTTTATTACTTGGATGGGTGACCGGGTATAGACATTTTTAAATTTTTTATTTTTATTTTATTCAATTTGAAAGTCAAAAAAAGTGTTTAAACTTTTTCATCGCTCCCTGATGGTAAAGGCCGCTATCTGGGTAGTGTATCAAAGCGGATTTAGAACGCCCGGTAGGCAGTCCATCAACTTGCAAAATGTCTTCCTTGCATGTCTTCAAATAACGCCGTTAAACGCTGTTGACCGATTGCAACTCGAGGTTGTAAAACGGTTTTAGAGTCATTTAGCGCTCCCTTATGGTAAAGGCCACTATCTGGGTAGTTTATCAAAGCGGATTTAGAAAGCCCGTTAGTCAGTCCATCTTCCTGCAAAATGTCATCCTTGTATCTCTACAAATAACGCCGTTAACCGCTGTTGACCGACTGCAACTCGAGGTTGTAAAACGGTTTAAACGCCTTTTAGCGCTCCCTGATGGTAGAGGCTACTATCTGGGTAGTTTATCAAAGCGGATTTAGAAAGCCCGTTAGTCAGTCCATCTTCCTGCTAAATGTCATCCTTGTATGTCTACAAATAACGCCGTTAACCGCTGTTGACCGATTGCAACTCGAGGTTATATAACGGTTTTAACGCCTTTCAACGCTCCCTGATGGTAAAAGCCACTATCTGGAAAGAGTATCGAAGCGGATTTAGAAAGCCGGTTAGTCATTTCATCTACCTGCAAAATGTCATCCTTGTGTGTCTTCAAATAACGCCGTTAACCGCTGTTGACCGATTGCAACTCGAGGTTATAAAACGGTTTTAACGTCTTTTAGCGCTCCCTGATGGTAAAGCCCACTATCTGGGTAGTTTATCAAAGCGGAATTAGAAAGCCCGCTAGTTAGTCCAGCTTTCTGCAAAATGTCATCCTTGTAGCTCTACAAATAACGCCGTTAACCGCTGTTGACCGACTGCAACTCGAGGTTGTAAAACGGTTTAAACGCCTTTTAGCGCTCCCTGATGGTAGAGGCTACTATCTGGGTAGTTTATTAAAGCGGATTTAGAAAGCTCGTTAGTCAGTCCATCTTCCTGCTAAATGTCATCCTTGTATCTCTACAAATAACGCCGTTAACCGCTGTTGACCGACTGCAACTCGAGGTTGTAAAACGGTTTAAACGCCTTTTAGCGCTCCCTGATGGTAGAGGCTACTATCTGGGTAGTTTATCAAAGCGGATCTAGAAAGCTCGTTAGTCAGTCCATCTACTTGCAAAATGTCATCCTTGTATGTCTTCAATTAACGCCGTTAACCGCTGTTGACCGATTGCAACTTTAGGTTGTATAACGGTTTTAACGTCTTTCAACGCTCCCTGATGGTAAAGCCCACTATCTGGGTAGTTTATCAAAGCGGAATTAGAAAGCCCGCTAGTCAGTCCAGCTTCCTGCAAAATGTCATCCTTGTATCTCTACAAATAACACCGTTAACCGCTGTTGACCGACTGCAACTCGAGGTTGTTAACGGTTTAAACGCCTTTTAGCGCTCCCTGATGGTAGAGGCTACTATCTGGGTAGTTTATCAAAGCGGATTTAGAAAGCTCGTTAGTCAGTCCATCTTCCTGCTAAATGTCATCCTTGTGTGTCTACAAATAACGCCGTTAACCGCTGTTGACCGATTGCAACTCGAGGTTATATAACGGTTTTAACGTCTTTCAACGCTCCCTGATGGTAAAAGCCACTATCTGGAAAGAGTATCGAAGCGGATTTAGAAAGCCCGTTAGTCATTTCATCTACCTGCAAAATGTCATCCTTGTATGTCTTCAAATAACGCCGTTAACCGCTGTTGACCGATTGCAACTCGAGGTTGTAAAACGGTTTTAACGTCTTTAAGCGCTCCCTGATGGTAAAGCCCACTATCTGGGTAGTTTATCAAAGCGGAATTAGGAAGCCCGCTAGTTAGTCCAGCTTTCTGCAAAATGTCATCCTTGTATCTCTACAAATAACGTCGTTAACCGCTGTTGACCGACTGCAACTCGAGGTTGTAAAACGGTTTTAACGTCTTTTAGCGCTCCCTGATGGTAAAGCCCACTATCTGGGTAGTTTATCAAAGCGGAATTCGAAAGCCCGCTAGTTAGTCCAGCTTTCTGCAAAATGTCATCCTTGTATCTCTACAAATAACGCCGTTAACCGCTGTTGACCGACTGCAACTCGAGGTTGTAAAACGGTTTTAACGTCTTTTAGCGCTCCCTGATGGTAAAGCCCACTATCTGGGTAGTTTATCAAAGCGGAATTAGAAAGCCCGCTAGTTAGTCCAGCTTTCTGCAAAATGTCATCCTTGTATCTCTACAAATAACGTCGTTAACCGCTGTTGACCGACTGCAACTCGAGGTTGTAAAACGGTTTTAACGTCTTTTAGCGCTCCCTGATGGTAAAGCCCACTATCTGGGTAGTTTATCAAAGCGGAATTAGAAAGCCCGCTAGTTAGTCCAGCTTTCTGCAAAATGTCATCCTTGTAGCTCTACAAATAACGCCGTTAACCGCTGTTGACCGACTGCAACTCGAGGTTGTAAAACGGTTTAAACGCCTTTTAGCGCTCCCTGATGGTAGAGGCTACTATCTGGGTATTTTATCAAAGCGGAATTAGAAAGCCCGCTAGTTAGTCCAGCTTTCTGCAAAATGTCATCCTTGTATCTCTACAAATAACGTCGTTAACCGCTGTTGACCGACTGCAACTCTAGGTTGTAAAACGGTTTAAATGCCTTTTAGCGCTCCCTGATGGTAGAGGCTACTACCTGGGTAGTTTATCAAAGCGGATTTAGAAAGCCCGTTAGTCAGTCCATCTTCCTGCTAAATGTCATCCTTGTATGTCTACAAATAACGCCGTTAACCGCTCTTGACCGATTGCAACTCGAGGTTGTAAAACGGTTTTAACGTCTTTAAGCGCTCCCTGATGGTAAAGCCCACTATCTGGGTAGTTTATCAAAGCGGAATTAGAAAGCCCGCTAGTTAGTCCAGCTTTCTGCAAAATGTCATCCTTGTAGCTCTACAAATAACGTCGTCAACCGCTGTTGACCGACTGCAACTCTAGGTTGTAAAACGGTTTAAATGCCTTTTAGCGCTCCCTGATGGTAGAGGCTACTACCTGGGTAGTTTATCAAAGCGGATTTAGAAAGCCCGTTAGTCAGTCCATCTTCCTGCTAAATGTCATCCTTGTATGTCTACAAATAACGCCGTTAACCGCTGTTGACCGATTGCAACTCGAGGTTGTTAAACGGTTTTAACGTCTTTAAGCGCTCCCTGATGGTAAAGCCTACTATCTGGGTAGTTTATCAAAGCGGAATTAGAAAGCCCGCTAGTTAGTCCAGCTTTCTGCAAAATGTCATCCTTGTAGCTCTACAAATAACGCCGTTAACCGCTGTTGACCGACTGCAACTCGAGGTTGTAAAACGGTTTAAACGCCTTTTAGCGCTCCCTGATGGTAGAGGCTACTATCTGGGTAGTTTATTAAAGCGGATTTAGAAAGCTCGTTAGTCAGTCCATCTTCCTGCTAAATGTCATCCTTGTATCTCTACAAATAACGCCGTTAACCGCTGTTGACCGACTCGAGGTTGTAAAACGGTTTTCACGTCTTTAAGCGCTCCCTGATGGTAAAGCCCACTATCTGGGTAGTTTATCAAAGCGGAATTAGAAAGCCCGCTAGTTAGTCCAGCTTTCTGCAAAATGTCATCCTTGTATCTCTACAAATAACGCCGTTAACCGCTGTTGACCGACTGCAACTCTAGGTTGTAAAACGGTTTAAATGCCTTTTAGCGCTCCCTGATGGTAGAGGCTACTACCTGGGTAGTTTATCAAAGCGGATTTAGAAAGCCCGTTAGTCAGTCCATCTTCCTGCTAAATGTCATCCTTGTATGTCTACAAATAACGCCGTTAACCGCTGTTGACCGATTGCAACTCGAGGCTGTAAAACGGTTTAAACGCCTTTTAGCGCTCCCTGATGGTAGAGGCTACTACCTGGGTAGTTTATCAAAGCGGATTTAGAAAGCCCGTTAGTCAGTCCATCTTCCTGCTAAATGTCATCCTTGTATGTCTACAAATAACGCCGTTAACCGCTGTTGACCGATTGCAACTCGAGGTTGTAAAACGGTTTAAACGCCTTTTAGCGCTCCCTGATGGTAGAGGCTACTATCTGGGTAGTTTATCAAAGCGGAATTAGAAAGCCCGCTAGTTAGTCCAGCTTTCTGCAAAATGTCATCCTTGTATCTCTACAAATAACGCCGTTAACCGCTGTTGACCGACTGCAACTCGAGGTTGTAAAACGGTTTAAACGCCTTTTAGCGCTCCCTGATGGTAGAGGCTACTACCTTGGTAGTTTATCAAAGCGGATTTAGAAAGCCCGTTAGTCAGTCCATCTTCCTGCTAAATGTCATCCTTGTATGTCTACAAATAACGCCGTTAACCGCTGTTGACCGATTGCAACTCGAGGTTATATAACGGTTTTAACGTCTTTCAACGCTCCCTGATGGTAAAAGCCACTATCTGGAAAGAGTATCGAATCGGATTTAGAAAGCCCGTTAGTCATTTCATCTACCTGCAAAATGTCATCCTTGTATGTCTTCAAATAACGCCGTTAACCGCTGTTGACCGATTGCAACTCGAGGTTGTAAAACGGTTTTAACGTCTTTAAGCGCTCCCTGATGGTAAAGCCCACCATCTAAGTAGTTTATCAAAGCGGAATTAGAAAGCCCGCTAGTTAGTCCAGCTTTCTGCAAAATGTCATCCTTGTATCTCTACAAATAACGCCGTTAACCGCTGTTGACCGACTGCAACTCGAGGTTGTAAAACGGTTTAAACGCCTTTTAGCGCTCCCTGATGGTAGAGGCTACTACCTGGGTAGTTTATCAAAGCGGATTTAGAAAGCCCGTTAGTCAGTCCATCTTCCTGCTAAATGTCATCCTTGTATGTCTACATTGTACATTTCATCTACCTGCAAAATGTCATCCTTGTATGTCTTCAAATAACGCCGTTAACCGCTGTTGACCGATTGCAACTCGAGGTTGTAAAACGGTTTTAACGTCTTTTAGCGCTCCCTGATGGTAAAGCCCACTATCTGGGTAGTTTATCAAAGCGGAATTAGAAAGCCCGCTAGTCAGTCCAGCTTCCTGCAAAATGTCATCCTTGTATGTTTACAAATAACGCCGTTAACCGCTGTTGACCGATTGCAACTCGAGGTTGTAAAACGGTTTTAACGTCTTTTAGCGCTCCCTGATGGTAAAGCCCACTATCTGGGTAGTTTATCAAAGCGGAATTAGAAAGCCCGTTAGTCAGTCCATCTACCTGCAAAATGTCATCCTTGTATGTCTTCAAATAACGCCGTTAACCGCTGTTGACCGATTGAAACTCGGGGTTGTAAAACGGTTTTAACGCCTTTTAACGCTCCCGGATGGTGGAGACCACTATCTGGGTACTGTACCAAAGCGGATTTAGAAACCCCGTTAGTCAGTCCATCAACTTGCATAATGTCTTCCTTGCATGTCTTCAAATAACGCCGTTAAACGCTGTTGACCGATTGCAACTCGAGGTTGTAAAACGGTTTTAGAGTCTTTTAGCGCTCCCTGATGGTAAAGGCCACTATCTGGGTAGTTTATCAAAGCGGATTTAGAAAGCCCGTTAGTTAGTCCATCTTCCTGCAAAATGTCGTCCTTGTACCTCTACAAATAACGCCGTTAACCGCTGCTGACCGACTGCAACTCGAGGTTGTAAAACGGTTTAAACGCCTTTTAGCGCTCCCTGATGGTAGTGGCTACTATCTGGGTAGTTTATCAAAGCGGATTTAGAAAGCCCGTTAGTCAGTCCATCTTCCTGCTAAATGTCATCTACAAATAACGCCGTTAACCGCTGTTGACCGATTGCAACTCGAGGTTGTAAAATTGTTTTAACGTCTTTTAGCGCTCCCTGATGGTAAAGCCCACTATCTGGGTAGTTTATCAAAGCGGAATTAGAAAGCCCGCTAGTTAGTCCAGCTTCCTGCAAAATGTCATCCTTGTATCTCTACAAATAACGCCGTTAACCGCTGCTGACCGACTGCAACTCGAGGTTGTAAAACGGCTTAAACGCCTTTAAGCGCTCCCTGATGGTAGAGGCTACTATCTGGGTAGTTTATCAAAGCGGATTTAGAAAGCCCGTTAGTCAGTCCATCTTCCTGCTAAATGTCATCTACAAATAACGCCGTTAACCGCTGTTGACCGATTGCAACTCGAGGTTATATAACGGTTTTAACGTCTTTCAACGCTCCCTGATGGTAAAGGCCACTATCTGGAAAGAGTATCGAAGCGGGTTTAGAAAGCCCGTTAGTCATTTCATCTATCTGCAAAATGTCATCCTTGTATGTCTTCAAATAACGCCGTTAACCGCTGTTGACCGATTGCAACTCGAGGTTGTAAAACGGTTTTAACGTCTTTTAGCGCTCCCTGATGGTAAAGCCCACTATCTGGGTAGTTTATCAAAGCGGAATTAGAAAGCCCGCTAGTCAGTCCAGCTTCCTGCAAAATGTCATCCTTGTATCACTACAAATAACGCCGTTAACCGCTGTTGACCGATTGCAACTCGAGGTTGTAAAACGGCTTAAACGTCTTTTATCGCTACCTGATGGTAAAGGCCACTATCTGGGTTGTTTATTAAAGTGGCTTTAGAAAGCCCGTTTGTCAGTCCATCTACCTGTAAAATGGCAACCTTCTACTCCTTCAAATAACACCGTTAGACGTTGTTACCCGAATGCTACTCAAAGTTAACCGATTGCTACTCAAGGCTTTTAGACGGTTTTAACGTTTTTCATTGCTCGAATTAGAAAGCCCGCTAGTCAGTCCAGCTTCCTGCAAAATGTCATCCTTGTATCTCTACAAATAACGCCGTTAACCGCTGCTGACCGACTGCAACTCGAGGTTGTAAAACGGCTTAAACGCCTTTAAGCGCTCCCTGATGGTAGAGGCTACTATCTGGGTAGTTTATCAAAGCGGATTTAGAAAGCCCGTTAGTCAGTCCATCTTCCTGCTAAATGTCATCCTTGTATGTCTACAAATAACGCCGTTAACCGCTGTTGACCGATTGCAACTCGAGGTTATATAACGGTTTTAACGTCTTTCAACGCTCCCTGATGGTAAAGGCCACTATCTGGAAAGAGTATCGAAGCGGGTTTAGAAAGCCCGTTAGTCATTTCATCTATCTGCAAAATGTCATCCTTGTATGTCTTCAAATAACGCCGTTAACCGCTGTTGACCGATTGCAACTCGAGGTTGTAAAACGGTTTTAACGTCTTTTAGCGCTCCCTGATGGTAAAGCCCACTATCTGGGTAGTTTATCAAAGCGGATTTAGAAAGCCCGCTAGTCAGTCCAGCTTCCTGCAAAATGTCAACCTTGTATCACTACAAATAACGCCGTTAACCGCTGTTGACCGATTGCAACTCGAGGTTGTAAAACGGCTTAAACGTCTTTTATCGCTACCTGATGGTAAAGGCCACTATCTGGGTTGTTTATTAAAGTGGCTTTAGAAAGCCCGTTTGTCAGTCCATCTACCTGTAAAATGGAAACCTTCTACTCCTTCAAATAACACCGTTAGACGTTGTTACCCGACTGCTACTCAAAGTTAACCGATTGCAAAATGTCATCCTTGTATCTCTACAAATAACGCCGTTAACCGCTGCTGACCGACTGCAACTCGAGGTTGTAAAACGGCTTAAACGCCTTTAAGCGCTCCCTGATGGTAGAGGCTACTATCTGGGTAGTTTATCAAATCGGATTTAGAAAGCCCGTTAGTCAGTCCATCTTCCTGCTAAATGTCATCCTTGTATGTCTACAAATAACGCCGTTAACCGCTGTTGACCGATTGCAACTCGAGGTTATATAACGGTTTTAACGTCTTTCAACGCTCCCTGATGGTAAAGGCCACTATCTGGAAAGAGTATCGAAGCGGGTTTAGAAAGCCCGTTAGTCATTTCATCTATCTGCAAAATGTCATCCTTGTATGTCTTCAAATAACGCCGTTAACCGTTAAATGTCATCCTTGTATCACTACAAATAACGCCGTTAACCGCTGTTGACCGATTGCAACTTGAGGTTGTAAAACGGCTTAAACGTCTTTTATCGCTACCTGATGGTAAAGGCCACTATCTGGGTTGTTTATTAAAGTGGCTTTAGAAAGCCCGTTTGTCAGTCCATCTACCTGTAAAATGGCAACCTTCTACTCCTTCAAATAACACCGTTAGACGTTGTTACCCGACTGCTACTCAAAGTTAACCGATTGCTACTCAAGGCTTTTAGACGGTTTTAACGTTTTTCATTGCTCGCTGAGGATAAAGTCCACTTTCTGGGAAGCGTATCATAGTGGATTTGGAAAGCTGGTTAGTCAATCCAATTACTTGCCAAATGTCAACCTTTTGCTCCTTCAAATAACGCCGTTAGACATTATAGCACATCTGGTCATATGATTGAACATATGGTTGTGAAATATGATATTCTTAGCGAACACATTTCTCGCATTTGTGTAGCAGAAGTTGAAACCGGTTAGCAAGTGAATATGGCTAGCAGCCGCCGGGCAATGTACTTGAAATTTATATCTTGCTCTATCCAGAGTCTTTCCAAAGTGTGATTATTTATTTATTCTAACGAATTTTTTTCGATCAACGAAATCAAGCAGCTTCGGTAGCTTTTATTACTTGGATGGTAGACCGGGTATAGACATTTTTAAATTTTTTATTTTTATTTTATTCAATTTGAAAGTCAAAAAAAGTGTTTAAACTTTTTCATCGCTCCCTGATGGTAGAGGCCGCTATCTGGGTAGTGTATCAAAGCGGATTTAGAACGCCCGGTAGGCAGTCCATCAACTTGCAAAATGTCTTCCTTGCATGTCTTCAAATAACGCCGTTAAACGCTGTTGACCGATTGCAACTCGAGGTTGTAAAACGGTTTTAGAGTCATTTAGCGCTCCCTGATGGTAAAGGCCACTATCTGGGTAGTTTATCAAAGCGGATTTAGAAAGCCCGTTAGTCAGTCCATCTTCCTGCAAAATGTCATCCTTGTATCTCTACAAATGACGCCGTTAACCGCTGTTGACCGACTGCAACTCGAGGTTGTAAAACGGTTTAAACGCCTTTTAGCGCTCCCTGATGGTAGAGGCTACTATCTGGGTAGTTTATTTAAGCGGATTTAGAAAGCCCGTTAGTCAGTCCATCTTCCTGCTAAATGTCATCCTTGTATGTCTACAAATAACGCCGTTAACCGCTGTTGACCGATTGCAACTCGAGGTTATATAACAGTTTTAACGTCTTTCAACGCTCCCTGATGGTAAAAGCCACTATCTGGAAAGAGTATCGAAGCGGATTTAGAAAGCCCGTTAGTCATTTCATCTACCTGCAAAATATCATCCTTGTATGTCTTCAAATAACGCCGTTAACCGCTGTTGACCGATTGCAACTCGAGGTTGTAAAACGGTTTTAACGTCTTTAAGCACTCCCTGATGGTAAAGCCCACTATCTGGGTAGTTTATTAAAGCGGAATTAGAAAGCCCGCTAGTTAGTCCAGCTTTCTGCAAAATGTCATCCTTGTAGCTCTACAAATAACGCCGTTAACCGCTGTTGACCGACTGCAACTCGAGGTTGTAAAACGGTTTAAACGCCTTTTAGCGCTCCCTGATGGTAGAGGCTACTACCTGGGTAGTTTATCAAAGCGGATTTAGAAAGCCCGTTAGTCAGTCCATCTTCCTGCTAAATGTCATCCTTGTATGTCTACATTGTACATTTCATCTACCTGCAAAATGTCATCCTTGTATGTCTTCAAATAACGCCGTTAACCGCTGTTGACCGATTGCAACTCGAGGTTGTAAAACGGTTTTAACGTCTTTTAGCGCTCCCTGATGGTAAAGCCCACTATCTGGGTAGTTTATCAAAGCGGAATTAGAAAGCCCGCTAGTCAGTCCAGCTTCCTGCAAAATGTCATCCTTGTATGTTTACAAATAACGCCGTTAACCGCTGTTGACCGATTGCAACTCGAGGTTGTAAAACGGTTTTAACGTCTTTTAGCGCTCCCTGATGGTAAAGCCCACTATCTGGGTAGTTTATCAAAGCGGAATTAGAAAGCCCGTTAGTCAGTCCATCTACCTGCAAAATGTCATCCTTGTATGTCTTCAAATAACGCCGTTAACCGCTGTTGACCGATTGAAACTCGGGGTTGTAAAACGGTTTTAACGCCTTTTAACGCTCCCGGATGGTGGAGACCACTATCTGGGTACTGTACCAAAGCGGATTTAGAAACCCCGTTAGTCAGTCCATCAACTTGCATAATGTCTTCCTTGCATGTCTTCAAATAACGCCGTTAAACGCTGTTGACCGATTGCAACTCGAGGTTGTAAAACGGTTTTAGAGTCTTTTAGCGCTCCCTGATGGTAAAGGCCACTATCTGGGTAGTTTATCAAAGCGGATTTAGAAAGCCCGTTAGTTAGTCCATCTTCCTGCAAAATGTCGTCCTTGTACCTCTACAAATAACGCCGTTAACCGCTGCTGACCGACTGCAACTCGAGGTTGTAAAACGGTTTAAACGCATTTTAGCGCTCCCTGATGGTAGTGGCTACTATCTGGGTAGTTTATCAAAGCGGATTTAGAAAGCCCGTTAGTCAGTCCATCTTCCTGCTAAATGTCATCTACAAATAACGCCGTTAACCGCTGTTGACCGATTGCAACTCGAGGTTGTAAAATTGTTTTAACGTCTTTTAGCGCTCCCTGATGGTAAAGCCCACTATCTGGGTAGTTTATCAAAGCGGAATTAGAAAGCCCGCTAGTTAGTCCAGCTTCCTGCAAAATGTCATCCTTGTATCTCTACAAATAACGCCGTTAACCGCTGCTGACCGACTGCAACTCGAGGTTGTAAAACGGCTTAAACGCCTTTAAGCGCTCCCTGATGGTAGAGGCTACTATCTGGGTAGTTTATCAAAGCGGATTTAGAAAGCCCGTTAGTCAGTCCATCTTCCTGCTAAATGTCATCTACAAATAACGCCGTTAACCGCTGTTGACCGATTGCAACTCGAGGTTATATAACGGTTTTAACGTCTTTCAACGCTCCCTGATGGTAAAGGCCACTATCTGGAAAGAGTATCGAAGCGGGTTTAGAAAGCCCGTTAGTCATTTCATCTATCTGCAAAATGTCATCCTTGTATGTCTTCAAATAACGCCGTTAACCGCTGTTGACCGATTGCAACTCGAGGTTGTAAAACGGTTTTAACGTCTTTTAGCGCTCCCTGATGGTAAAGCCCACTATCTGGGTAGTTTATCAAAGCGGAATTAGAAAGCCCGCTAGTCAGTCCAGCTTCCTGCAAAATGTCATCCTTGTATCACTACAAATAACGCCGTTAACCGCTGTTGACCGATTGCAACTCGAGGTTGTAAAACGGCTTAAACGTCTTTTATCGCTACCTGATGGTAAAGGCCACTATCTGGGTTGTTTATTAAAGTGGCTTTAGAAAGCCCGTTTGTCAGTCCATCTACCTGTAAAATGGCAACCTTCTACTCCTTCAAATAACACCGTTAGACGTTGTTACCCGAATGCTACTCAAAGTTAACCGATTGCTACTCAAGGCTTTTAGACGGTTTTAACGTTTTTCATTGCTCGAATTAGAAAGCCCGCTAGTCAGTCCAGCTTCCTGCAAAATGTCATCCTTGTATCTCTACAAATAACGCCGTTAACCGCTGCTGACCGACTGCAACTCGAGGTTGTAAAACGGCTTAAACGCCTTTAAGCGCTCCCTGATGGTAGAGGCTACTATCTGGGTAGTTTATCAAAGCGGATTTAGAAAGCCCGTTAGTCAGTCCATCTTCCTGCTAAATGTCATCCTTGTATGTCTACAAATAACGCCGTTAACCGCTGTTGACCGATTGCAACTCGAGGTTATATAACGGTTTTAACGTCTTTCAACGCTCCCTGATGGTAAAGGCCACTATCTGGAAAGAGTATCGAAGCGGGTTTAGAAAGCCCGTTAGTCATTTCATCTATCTGCAAAATGTCATCCTTGTATGTCTTCAAATAACGCCGTTAACCGCTGTTGACCGATTGCAACTCGAGGTTGTAAAACGGTTTTAACGTCTTTTAGCGCTCCCTGATGGTAAAGCCCACTATCTGGGTAGTTTATCAAAGCGGATTTAGAAAGCCCGCTAGTCAGTCCAGCTTCCTGCAAAATGTCAACCTTGTATCACTACAAATAACGCCGTTAACCGCTGTTGACCGATTGCAACTCGAGGTTGTAAAACGGCTTAAACGTCTTTTATCGCTACCTGATGGTAAAGGCCACTATCTGGGTTGTTTATTAAAGTGGCTTTAGAAAGCCCGTTTGTCAGTCCATCTACCTGTAAAATGGAAACCTTCTACTCCTTCAAATAACACCGTTAGACGTTGTTACCCGACTGCTACTCAAAGTTAACCGATTGCAAAATGTCATCCTTGTATCTCTACAAATAACGCCGTTAACCGCTGCTGACCGACTGCAACTCGAGGTTGTAAAACGGCTTAAACGCCTTTAAGCGCTCCCTGATGGTAGAGGCTACTATCTGGGTAGTTTATCAAATCGGATTTAGAAAGCCCGTTAGTCAGTCCATCTTCCTGCTAAATGTCATCCTTGTATGTCTACAAATAACGCCGTTAACCGCTGTTGACCGATTGCAACTCGAGGTTATATAACGGTTTTAACGTCTTTCAACGCTCCCTGATGGTAAAGGCCACTATCTGGAAAGAGTATCGAAGCGGGTTTAGAAAGCCCGTTAGTCATTTCATCTATCTGCAAAATGTCATCCTTGTATGTCTTCAAATAACGCCGTTAACCGCTGTTGACCGATTGCAACTCGAGGTTGTAAAACGGTTTTAACGTCTTTTAGCGCTCCCTGATGGTAAAGCCCACTATCTGGGTAGTTTATCAAAGCGGAATTAGAAAGCCCGCTAGTCAGTCCAGCTTCCTGCAAAATGTCATCCTTGTATCACTACAAATAACGCCGTTAACCGCTGTTGACCGATTGCAACTTGAGGTTGTAAAACGGCTTAAACGTCTTTTATCGCTACCTGATGGTAAAGGCCACTATCTGGGTTGTTTATTAAAGTGGCTTTAGAAAGCCCGTTTGTCAGTCCATCTACCTGTAAAATGGCAACCTTCTACTCCTTCAAATAACACCGTTAGACGTTGTTACCCGACTGCTACTCAAAGTTAACCGATTGCTACTCAAGGCTTTTAGACGGTTTTAACGTTTTTCATTGCTCGCTGAGGATAAAGTCCACTTTCTGGGAAGCGTATCATAGTGGATTTGGAAAGCTGGTTAGTCAATCCAATTACTTGCCAAATGTCAACCTTTTGCTCCTTCAAATAACGCCGTTAGACATTATAGCACATCTGGTCATATGATTGAACATATGGTTGTGAAATATGATATTCTTAGCGAACACATTTCTCGCATTTGTGTAGCAGAAGTTGAAACCGGTTAGCAAGTGAATATGGCTAGCAGCCGCCGGGCAATGTACTTGAAATTTATATCTTGCTCTATCCAGAGTCTTTCCAAAGTGTGATTATTTATTTATTCTAACGAATTTTTTTCGATCAACGAAATCAAGCAGCTTCGGTAGCTTTTATTACTTGGATGGTAGACCGGGTATAGACATTTTTAAATTTTTTATTTTTATTTTATTCAATTTGAAAGTCAAAAAAAGTGTTTAAACTTTTTCATCGCTCCCTGATGGTAGAGGCCGCTATCTGGGTAGTGTATCAAAGCGGATTTAGAACGCCCGGTAGGCAGTCCATCAACTTGCAAAATGTCTTCCTTGCATGTCTTCAAATAACGCCGTTAAACGCTGTTGACCGATTGCAACTCGAGGTTGTAAAACGGTTTTAGAGTCATTTAGCGCTCCCTGATGGTAAAGGCCACTATCTGGGTAGTTTATCAAAGCGGATTTAGAAAGCCCGTTAGTCAGTCCATCTTCCTGCAAAATGTCATCCTTGTATCTCTACAAATGACGCCGTTAACCGCTGTTGACCGACTGCAACTCGAGGTTGTAAAACGGTTTAAACGCCTTTTAGCGCTCCCTGATGGTAGAGGCTACTATCTGGGTAGTTTATTTAAGCGGATTTAGAAAGCCCGTTAGTCAGTCCATCTTCCTGCTAAATGTCATCCTTGTATGTCTACAAATAACGCCGTTAACCGCTGTTGACCGATTGCAACTCGAGGTTATATAACAGTTTTAACGTCTTTCAACGCTCCCTGATGGTAAAAGCCACTATCTGGAAAGAGTATCGAAGCGGATTTAGAAAGCCCGTTAGTCATTTCATCTACCTGCAAAATATCATCCTTGTATGTCTTCAAATAACGCCGTTAACCGCTGTTGACCGATTGCAACTCGAGGTTGTAAAACGGTTTTAACGTCTTTAAGCACTCCCTGATGGTAAAGCCCACTATCTGGGTAGTTTATTAAAGCGGAATTAGAAAGCCCGCTAGTTAGTCCAGCTTTCTGCAAAATGTCATCCTTGTAGCTCTACAAATAACGCCGTTAACCGCTGTTGACCGACTGCAACTCGAGGTTGTAAAACGGTTTAAATGCCTTTTAGCGCTCCCTGATGGTAGAGGCTACTATCTGGGTAGTTTATCAAAGCGGATCTAGAAAGCTCGTTAGTCAGTCCATCTACTTGCAAAATGTCATCCTTGTATGTCTTCAATTAACGCCGTTAACCGCTGTTGACCGATTGCAACTTTAGGTTGTATAACGGTTTTAACGTCTTTCAACGCTCCCTGATGGTAAAGCCCACTATCTGGGTAGTTTATCAAAGCGGAATTAGAAAGCCCGCTAGTCAGTCCAGCTTCCTGCAAAATGTCATCCTTGTATCTCTACAAATAACACCGTTAACCGCTGTTGACCGACTGCAACTCGAGGTTGTAAAACGGTTTAAACGCCTTTTAGCGCTCCCTGATGGTAGAGGCTACTACCTGGGTAGTTTATCAAAGCGGAATTAGAAAGCCCGCTAGTCAGTCCAGCTTCCTGCAAAATGTCATCCTTGTATCTCTACAAATAACGCCGTTAACCGCTGTTGACCGATTGCAACTCGAGGTAGTAAAACGGTTTAAATGTCTTCTATCGCTACCTGATGGTAAAGGCCACTATCTGGGTAGTTTATCAAAGCGGATTTAGAAAGCCCGTTAGTCAGTCCATCTTCCTGCAAAATGTCGTCCTTGTACCTCTACAAATAACGCCGTTAACCGCTGTTGACCGACTGCAACTCGAGGTTGTAAAACGGTTTAAACGCCTTTTAGCGCTCCCTGATGGTAGAGGCTACTACCTGGGTATTTTATCAAAGCGGATTTAGAAAGCCCGTTAGTCAGTCCATCTTCCTGCTAAATGTCATCCCTGTATGTCTACAAATAACGCCGTTAACCGCTGTTGACCGATTGCAACTCGAGGTTGTAAAATTGTTTTAACGTCTTTTAGCGCTCCCTGATGGTAAAGCCCACTATCTGGGTAGTTTATCAAAGCGGAATTAGAAAGCCCGCTAGTCAGTCCAGCTTCCTGCAAAATGTCATCCTTGTATCTCTACAAATAACGCCGTTAACCGCTGCTGACCGACTGCAACTCGAGGTTGTAAAACGGTTTAAACGCCTTTTAGCGCTCCCTGATGGTAGAGGCTACTATCTGGGTAGTTTATCAAAGCGGATTTAGAAAGCCCGTTAGTCAGTCCATCTTCCTGCTAAATGTCATCCTTGTATGTCTACAAATAACGCCGTTAACCGCTGTTGACCGATTGCAACTCGAGGTTATATAACGGTTTTAACGTCTTTCAACGCTCCCTGATGGTAAAAGCCACTATCTGGAAAGAGTATCGAAGCGGATTTAGAATGCCCGTTAGTCATTTCATCTACCTGCAAAATGTCATCCTTGTATGTCTTCAAATAACGCCGTTAACCGCTGTTGACCGATTGCAACTCTAGGTTGTAAAACGGTTTAAACGTCTTTTATCGCTACCTGATGGTAAAGGCCACTATCTGGGTAGTGGCTTTAGAAAGCCCGTTTGTCAGTCCATCTACCTGTAAAATGGCAACCTTCTACTCCTTCAAATAACACCGTTAGACGTTGTTACCCGACTGCTACTCAAAGTTGAAATACGGTTTTAACGTCTTGTTAAGCGCTGTTGACCGATTGCTACTCAAGGCTTTTAGACGGTTTTAACGTTTTTCATTGCTCGCTGAGGATAAAGTCCACTTTCTGGGAAGCGTATCATAGTGGATTTGGAAAGCTGGTTAGTCAATCCAATTACTTGCCAAATGTCAACCTTTTGCTCCTTCAAATAACGCCGTTAGACATTATAGCACATCTGGTCATATTATTGAACATATGGTTGTGAAATATGATATTCTTAGCGAACACATTTTCGCATTTGTGTAGCAGAAGTTGAAACCGGTTAGCAAGTGAATATGTCTAGCAGCCGCCGGGCGATGTACTTGAAATTTATATCTTGCTCTATCCAGAGTCTTTCCAAAGTGTGATTATTTATTTATTCTAACAAAATTTTTTCGATCAACGAAATCAAGCAGCTTCGGTAGCTTTTATTACTTGGATGGATGACCGGGTATAGACATTTTTAAATTTTTTATTTTTATTTTATTCAATTTGAAAGTCAAAAAAAGTGTTTAAACTTTTTCATCGCTCCCTGATGGTAAAGGCCGCTATCTGGGTAGTGTATCAAAGCGGATTTAGAACGCCCGGTAGGCAGTCCATCAACTTGCAAAATGTCTTCCTTGCATGTCTTCAAATAACACCGTTAAACGCTGTTGACCGATTGCAACTCGAGGTTGTAAAACGGTTTTAGAGTCATTTAGCGCTCCCTGATGGTAAAGGCCACTATCTGGGCAGTTTATCAAAGCGGATTTAGAAAGCCCGTTAGTCAGTCCATCTTCCTGCAAAATGTCATCCTTGTATCTCTACAAATAACGCCGTTAACCGCTGTTGACCGACTGCAACTCGAGGTTGTAAAACGGTTTAAACGCCTTTTAGCGCTCCCTGATGGTAGAGGCTACTATCTGGGTAGTTTATCAAAGCGGATTTAGAAAGCCCGTTAGTCAGTCCATCTTCCTGCTAAATGTCATCCTTGTATGTCTACAAATAACGCCGTTAACCGCTGTTGACCGATTGCAACTCGAGGTTATATAACGGTTTTAACGTCTTTCAACGCTCCCTGATGGTAAAAGCCACTATCTGGAAAGAGTATCGAAGCGGATTTAGAAAGCCGGTTAGTCATTTCATCTACCTGCAAAATTTCATCCTTGTATGTCTTCAAATAACGCCGTTAACCGCTGTTGACCGATTGCAACTCGAGGTTATAAAACGGTTTTAACGTCTTTTAGCGCTCCCTGATGGTAAAGCCAACTATCTGGGTAGTTTATCAAAGCGGAATTAGAAAGCCCGCTAGTTAGTCCAGCTTTCTGCAAAATGTCATCCTTGTAGCTCTACAAATAACGCCGTTAACCGCTGTTGACCGACTGCAACTCGAGGTTGTAAAACGGTTTAAACGCCCTTTAGCGCTCCCTGATGGTAGAGGCTACTATCTGGGTAGTTTATTAAAGCGGATTTAGAAAGCTCGTTAGTCAGTCCATCTTCCTGCTAAATGTCATCCTTGTATCTCTACAAATAACGCCGTTAACCGCTGTTGACCGACTGCAACTCGAGGTTGTAAAACGGTTTAAACGCCTTTTAGCGCTCCCTGATGGTAGAGGCTACTATCTGGGTAGTCTATCAAAGCGGATCTAGAAAGCTCGTTAGTCAGTCCATCTAATTGCAAAATGTCATCCTTGTATGTCTTCAATTAACGCCGTTAACCGCTGTTGACCGATTGCAACTTTAGGTTGTATAACGGTTTTAACGTCTTTCAACGCTCCCTGATGGTAAAGCCCACTATCTGGGTAGTTTATCAAAGCGGAATCAGAAAGCCCGCTAGTCAGTCCAGCTTCCTGCAAAATGTCATCCTTGTATCTCTACAAATAACACCGTTAACCGCTGTTGACCGACTGCAACTCGAGGTTGTTAAACGGTTTAAACGCCTTTTAGCGCTCCCTGATGGTAGAGCCTACTATCTGGGTAGTTTATCAAAGCGGATTTAGAAAGCTCGTTAGTCAGTCCATCTTCCTGCTAAATGTCATCCTTGTGTGTCTACAAATAACGCCGTTAACCGCTGTTGACCGATTGCAACTCGAGGTTATATAACGGTTTTAACGTCTTTCAACGCTCCCTGATGGTAAAAGCCACTATCTGGAAAGAGTATCGAAGCGGATTTAGAAAGCCCGTTAGTCATTTCATCTACCTGCAAAATGTCATCCTTGTATGTCTTCAAATAACGCCGTTAACCGCTGTTGACCGATTGCAACTCGAGGTTGTAAAACGGTTTTAACGTCTTTAAGCGCTCCCTGATGGTAAAGCCCACTATCTGGGTAGTTTATCAAAGCGGAATTAGAAAGCCCGCTAGTTAGTCCAGCTTTCTGCAAAATGTCATCCTTGTATCTCTACAAATAACGTCGTTAACCGCTGTTGACCGACTGCAACTCGAGGTTGTAAAACGGTTTTAACGTCTTTTAGCGCTCCCTGATGGTAAAGCCCACTATCTGGGTAGTTTATCAAAGCGGAATTAGAAAGCCCGCTAGTCAGTCCAGCTTCCTGCAAAATGTCATCCTTGTATCTCTACAAATAACGCCGTTAACCGCTGTTGACCGACTGCAACTCGAGGTTGTAAAACGGTTTAAACGCCTTTTAGCGCTCCCTGATGGTAGAGGCTACTAATTGGATTGACTAACCAGCTTTCCAAATCCACTATGATACGCTTCCCAGAAGGTGGACTTTATCCTCTGCGAGCAATGAAAAACGTTAAAACCGTCTAAAAGCCTTGAGTAGCAATCGGTCAACAGCGCTTGACCGATTGCAACTCGAGGTTGTAAAACGGTTTTAACGTCTTTAAGCGCTCCCTGATGGTAAAGCCCACTATCTGGGTAGTTTATCAAAGCGGAATTAGAAAGCCCGCTAGTTAGTCCAGCTTTCTGCAAAATGTCATCCTTGTATCTCTACAAATAACGTCGTTAACCGCTGTTGACCGACTGCAACTCGAGGTTGTAAAACGGTTTTAACGTCTTTTAGCGCTCCCTGATGGTAAAGCCCACTATCTGGGTAGTTTATCAAAGCGGAATTAGAAAGCCCGCTAGTCAGTCCAGCTTCCTGCAAAATGTCATCCTTGTATCTCTACAAATAACGCCGTTAACCGCTGTTGACCGACTGCAACTCGAGGTTGTAAAACGGTTTAAACGCCTTTTAGCGCTCCCTGATGGTAGAGGCTACTACCTGGGTAGTTTATCAAAGCGGATTTAGAAAGCCCGTTAGTCAGTCCATCTTCCTGCTAAATGTCATCCTTGTATGTCTACAAATAACGCCGTTAACCGCTGTTGACCGATTGCAACTCGAGGTTGTAAAACGGTTTTAACGTCTTTAAGCGCTCCCTGATGGTAAAGCCCACTATCTGGGTAGTTTATCAAAGCGGAATTAGAAAGCCCGCTAGTTAGTCCAGCTTTCTGCAAAATGTCATCCTTGTATCTCTACAAATAACGCCGTTAACCGCTGTTGACCGACTGCAACTCTAGGTTGTAAAACGGTTTAAACGCCTTTTAGCGCTCCCTGATGGTAGAGGCTACTACCTGGGTAGTTTATCAAAGCGGATTTAGAAAGCCCGTTAGTCAGTCCATCTTCCTGCTAAATGTCATCCTTGTATGTCTACAAATAACGCCGTTAACCGCTGTTGACCGATTGCAACTCGAGGTTGTAAAACGGTTTAAACGCCTTTTAGCGCTCCCTGATGGTAGAGGCTACTACCTGGGTAGTTTATCAAAGCGGATTTAGGAAGCCCGTTAGTCAGTCCATCTTCCTGCTAAATGTCATCCTTGTATGTCTACAAATAACGCCGTTAACCGCTGTTGACCGATTGCAACTCGAGGTTGTAAAACGGTTTAAACGCCTTTTAGCGCTCCCTGATGGTAGAGGCTACTACCTGGGTAGTTTATCAAAGCGGATTTAGGAAGCCCGTTAGTCAGTCCATCTTCCTGCTAAATGTCATCCTTGTATGTCTACAAATAACGCCGTTAACCGCTGTTGACCGATTGCAACTCGAGGTTGTAAAACGGTTTAAACGCCTTTTAGCGCTCCCTGATGGTAGAGGCTACTATCTGGGTAGTTTATCAAAGCGGATTTAGAAAGCCCGTTAGTCAGTCCATCTTCCTGCTAAATGTCATCCTTGTATGTCTACAAATAACGCCGTTAACCGCTGTTGACCGATTGCAACTCGAGGTTGTAAAACGGATTAAACGCCTTTTAGCGCTCCCTGATGGTAGAGGCTACTACCTGGGTAGTTTATCAAAGCGGATTTAGGAAGCCCGTTAGTCAGTCCATCTTCCTGCTAAATGTCATCCTTGTATGTCTACAAATAATGCCGTTAACCGCTGTTGACCGATTGCAACTCGAGGTTGTAAAACGGTTTAAACGCCTTTTAGCGCTCCCTGATGGTAGAGGCTACTATCTGGGTAGTTTATCAAAGCGGAATTAGAAAGCCCGCTAGTCAGTCCAGCTTCCTGCAAACTGTCATCCTTGTATCTCTACAAATAACACCGTTAACCGCTGTTGACCGACTGCAACTCGAGGTTGTTAAACGGTTTAAACGCCTTTTAGCGCTCCCTGATGGTAGAGGCTACTATCTGGGTAGTTTATCAAAGCGGATTTAGAAAGCTCGTTAGTCAGTCCATCTTCCTGCTAAATGTCATCCTTGTGTGTCTACAAATAACGCCGTTAACCGCTGTTGACCGATTGCAACTCGAGGTTATATAACGGTTTTAACGTCTTTCAACGCTCCCTGATGGTAAAAGCCACTATCTGGAAAGAGTATCGAAGCGGATTTAGAAAGCCCGTTAGTCATTTCATCTACCTGCAAAATGTCATCCTTGTATGTCTTCAAATAACGCCGTTAACCGCTGTTGACCGATTGCAACTCGAGGTTGTAAAACGGTTTTAACGTCTTTAAGCGCTCCCTGATGGTAAAGCCCACTATCTGGGTAGTTTATCAAAGCGGAATTAGAAAGCCCGCTAGTTAGTCCAGCTTTCTGCAAAATGTCATCCTTGTATCTCTACAAATAACGTCGTTAACCGCTGTTGACCGACTGCAACTCGAGGTTGTAAAACGGTTTTAACGTCTTTTAGCGCTCCCTGATGGTAAAGCCCACTATCTGGGTAGTTTATCAAAGCGGAATTAGAAAGCCCGCTAGTCAGTCCAGCTTCCTGCAAAATGTCATCCTTGTATCTCTACAAATAACGCCGTTAACCGCTGTTGACCGACTGCAACTCGAGGTTGTAAAACGGTTTAAACGCCTTTTAGCGCTCCCTCATGGTAGAGGCTACTAATTGGATTGACTAACCAGCTTTCCAAATCCACTATGATACGCTTCCCAGAAGGTGGACTTTATCCTCTGCGAGCAATGAAAAACGTTAAAACCGTCTAAAAGCCTTGAGTAGCAATCGGTCAACAGCGCTTGACCGATTGCAACTCGAGGTTGTAAAACGGTTTTAACGTCTTTAAGCGCTCCCTGATGGTAAAGCCCACTATCTGGATAGTTTATCAAAGCGGAATTAGAAAGCCCGCTAGTTAGTCCAGCTTTCTGCAAAATGTCATCCTTGTATCTCTACAAATAACGTCGTTAACCGCTGTTGACCGACTGCAACTCGAGGTTGTAAAACGGTTTTAACGTCTTTTAGCGCTCCCTGATGGTAAAGCCCACTATCTGGGTAGTTTATCAAAGCGGAATTAGAAAGCCCGCTAGTCAGTCCAGCTTCCTGCAAAATGTCATCCTTGTATCTCTACAAATAACGCCGTTAACCGCTGTTGACCGACTGCAACTCGAGGTTGTAAAACGGTTTAAACGCCTTTTAGCGCTCCCTGAAGGTAGAGGCTACTATCTGGGTAGTTTATCAAAGCGGAATTAGGAAGCCCGTTAGTCAGTCCATCTTCCTGCTAAATGTCATCCTTGTGTGTCTACAAACAACGCCGTTAACCGCTGTTGACCGATTGCAACTCGAGGTTGTAAAACGGTTTAAACGTCTTTAAGCGCTCCCTGATGGTAAAGCCCACTATCTGGGTAGTTTATCAAAGCGGAATTAGAAAGCCCGCTAGTTAGTCCAGCTTTCTGCAAAATGTCATCCTTGTATCTCTACAAATAACGCCGTTAACCGCTGTTGACCGACTGCAACTCTAGGTTGTAAAACGGTTTAAACGCCTTTTAGCGCTCCCTGATGGTAGAGGCTACTACCTGGGTAGTTTATCAAAGCGGATTTAGAAAGCCCGTTAGTCAGTCCATCTTCCTGCTAAATGTCATCCTTGTATGTCTACAAATAACGCCGTTAACCGCTGTTGACCGATTGCAACTCGAGGTTGTAAAACGGTTTAAACGCCTTTTAGCGCTCCCTGATGGTAGAGGCTACTACCTGGGTAGTTTATCAAAGCGGATTTAGGAAGCCCGTTAGTCAGTCCATCTTCCTGCTAAATGTCATCCTTGTATGTCTACAAATAACGCCGTTAACCGCTGTTGACCGATTGCAACTCGAGGTTGTAAAACGGTTTAAACGCCTTTTAGCGCTCCCTGATGGTAGAGGCTACTATCTGGGTAGTTTATCAAAGCGGAATTAGAAAGCCCGCTAGTTAGTCCAGCTTTCTGCAAAATGTCATCCTTGTATCTCTACAAATAACGCCGTTAACCGCTGTTGACCGACTGCAACTCGAGGTTGTAAAACGGTTTAAATGCCTTTTAGCGCTCCCTGATGGTAGAGGCTACTACCTGGGTAGTTTATCAAAACGGATTTAGAAAGCCCGTTAGTCAGTCCATCTTCCTGCTAAATGTCATCCTTGTATGTCTACAAATAACGCCGTTAACCGCTGTTGACCGATTGCAACTCGAGGTTATATAACTGTTTTAACGTCTTTCAACGCTCCCTGATGGTAAAAGCCACTATCTGGAAAGAGTATCGAATCGGATTTAGAAAGCCCGTTAGTCATTTCATCTACCTGCAAAATGTCATCCTTGTATGTCTTCAAATAACGCCGTTAACCGCTGTTGACCGATTGCAACTCGAGGTTGTAAAACGGTTTTAACGTCTTTAAGCGCTCCCTGATGGTAAAGCCCACTATCTGGGTAGTTTATCAAAGCGGAATTAGAAAGCCCGCTAGTTAGTCCAGCTTTCTGCAAAATGTCATCCTTGTATCTCTACAAATAACGCCGTTAACCGCTGTTGACCGACTGCAACTCGAGGTTGTAAAACGGTTTAAACGCCTTTTAGCGCTCCCTGATGGTAGAGGCTACTACCTGGGTAGTTTATCAAAGCGGATTTAGAAAGCCCGTTAGTCAGTCCATCTTCCTGCTAAATGTCATCCTTGTATGTCTACAAATAACGCCGTTAACCGCTGTTGACCGATTGCAACTCGAGGTTATATAACGGTTTTAACGTCTTTCAACGCTCCCTGATGGTAAAAGCCACTATCTGAAAAGAGTATCGAAGCGGATTTAGAATGCCCGTTAGTCATTTCATCTACCTGCAAAATGTCATCCTTGTATGTCTTCAAATAACGCCGTTAACCGCTGTTGACCGATTGCAACTCGAGGTTGTAAAACGGTTTAAACGTCTTTTATCGCTACCTGATGGTAAAGGCCACTATCTGGGTAGTGGCTTTAGAAAGCCCGTTTGTCAGTCCATCTACCTGTAAAATGGCAACCTTCTACTCCTTCAAATAACACCGTTAGACGTTGTTACCCGACTGCTACTCAAAGTTGAAATACGGTCTTAACGTCTTGTTAAGCGGTGTTGATCGATTGCTACTCAAGGCTTTTAGACGGTTTTAACGTTTTTCATTGCTCGCTGAGGATAAAGTCCACTTTCTGGGAAGCGTATCATAGTGGATTTGGAAAGCTGGTTAGTCAATCCAATTACTTGCCAAATGTCAACCTTTTGCTCCTTCAAATAACGCCGTTAGACATTATAGCACATCTGGTCATATGATTGAACATATGGTTGTGAAATATGATATTCTTAGCGAACACATTTCTCGCATTTGTGTAGCAGAAGTTGAAACCGGTTAGCAAGTGAATATGTCTAGCAGCCGCCGGGCGATGTACTTGAAATTTATATCTTGCTCTATCCAGAGTCTTTCCAAAGTGTGATTATTTATTTATTCTAACGAAATTTTTTCTCAGTCGCTCTCCAACTCTCGTAGTGGCTAGTTGACTAGGCTGTGCGGAAGTATATTTCCAAGTGAAAAGTGAATAAGTGGCTAGTAAGCCAAGTGCATTTTATCGTCCACGTGGAGTAGTGGTGCTATCACCTGACTCAGGCCGCAACAGCAGCAGCAACAACAGCAGCACCAACGAATCCAGCAACAAAAACAACAGCCGCAACAACACCAGCAGCAAAGACAACAGAAGCAGCAGATGCAACCCCCAAAGGAAAAGAGGGAAGAAGTACCCGCCATCAACGTAAGTTACCTCAGTACTAGTGATAGTATTAAATTGTGTAAGAAATACATAAAGGATTTCGCGGTCAAGCATATCTCGGCCCAAAATCATAAGATTATATGTTACAGTATTGAGGACTACAAAAAAGCCCGCAAAGCACTGGAGGGGGTTAAGGCAGAGTACTTCACGTACACGCCCAAAACCGAAAAATTAAAAACAATGATTCTAAAGGGAATCGATCCCGCCGCTGTTGATGCGGAGGAGCTCTTAAACGAGCTCAAGATTTTTGATAGCGACGACCTTAAGTTCGTCGGTGTAAAGCCGTTTTCCGCGGTCAAGGGTAGGGGTGGTAACCGAAGGTTAACATTTTTCCTCGTACAACTAACCCCCAATAGCAAAATCGATAGTCTACGCAGAATCAATCGCGTATACTAACATGCTGTAAAATGGGATAAATTAAAAAGGACAGATCGCATATTGCAATGTATGCGCTGTCAGAGGTTCGGGCATGCCGCTTCTAACTGCAACATGCAGATTAGATGTGTTAAGTGCGACGAGGACCACATTTTAAACGAATGTCCTCTAGGTAGCGATAGAGTAGAAGATATGAGCAAGCTCATATGTGTTCTTTGCGGGAATGCGGGGCACCCTGCTAACTATAAGGGATGTCCTGTATTCCAACAGAAAAAGAAGAGTATGCTAGCTCGGAAACAGGCTGTAGAAGAAGAAAGGCGGCTTAAAAGTCGCTCTTTCACAAATGGGGTTGAGCCCAACATGTCCTATGCCCAAATGGCAGCTGGAACGGGTAGCTCCCAGACATTAAACAGGCCTAAGGTTGCTGAAAAAGCACCTGAAGCCGATTTGGATATGAAAAAGTTCTTGCTGTCATTAGATAGCAAGATCGATAAGTTCCAAAAACAACTAAACGAGCAAGCAGCTAGAATAGATCATATCTATTCGATGTTTGCCGTGTCTAGCGCGCCATGAATATGATGAGTACGCTGGATGAGGTAAACTTTAGGATCCTAGCTGTGAATGTTAATTCATTAGTCAGGGTCGAGAGAAGAACCGTCCTTACAAACCTGTTGAAAAACCAACTCCCGGATGTAGTTTTGGTCAGCGAAACTAAGCTAAACCAGAAACACAAATTGGGATACAGCAACTACCATGTAGTGCGAAGAGACCGACCCCACTCCTCCCAAGGGGGTGGGGTCGCTGTCTTATTACGCAAAGGCTTACGCCATAACATTATATATAGCGGGGATGTACGTAGGTTCCAGGTGTTGGAAGCATGCATCGTATGCATTCCTCTCCATAGTCGGAGGAGAATGTATGTGGTGTCGCTTTATGCACCTGAAGCAACTCAACAAACTCAATTTATAGCAGAGCTCGAGACACTTTTTCGTTGCCTACAGCTTCAATCGGCTGATAATTATTACTTTTTGGCCGGTGATCTTAACGCTAAGCACGCGGCTTGGGGAAATGCAATCTCGAACACTAGAGGTCGACTGCTTCAAAATTGGAGGGAGCAAAATATGATTGAGTACAAACTTAGTTTGTACGCGACGGATATCCCGTCTTTCCCGAGAGGAAATTCTTTTCTGGACTTAGCCCTTATGGACAATAGACTAGAACTGACAAATAACGAACATGCGCGGAACTGTGTACGAGCATTCGATTACGATGACAGTGACCACCTCGGACTTGATGCCGTATTCAGGATCCCAAACGAGCAAACTCAACTGGAGGAGTTCGACCAAGTGCGTTCTTTCGACTACCGAAAGACGAACTGGCCGCGTTTCACCAGAATTGTAAAGCGAGAATTACGTTTGAGCGAAATTGATCCACCGACAAACAGAAACCTTACAAACGACGAAATTGACCAAAATTTACTAAAAATGAATGAGGTCCTCACAAGGTCAATGGATCTAGCTATCCCTAAGATAACTAGTTCTGACGACCAGACGGAGAAATATCGAACGCCAACAATCGATGCACTCCACAAACACAAATGTAGGTTGGTCTCCAGGCTTAAACGGCTACAGAGACAATTTACGGACAGACGAGACCCGGAGATTCGGACATTGAAGTCATTGATCAAAAACCTTAAACAGCTAATATCGGAAAATTATAGAAAATCTGTAAGTTTGTACTGGGGCAAGAAAATTCAGGCTATAAAAACCAGTAGCCCGAATATGTTCCCTCAAATAAATAAAATATTCAGGCGAAAAGATCATAATGACATTCCATGTGTCCGAATTTCCCAAACGACAGAGAACAGACAGACGCTCACGACTGTCGGTATAAGTCCGGAAAGTGTAGACTCGAACGACGGATTTTTCACGATCGAAGATCCTCAGGAGAAGGCGAATTCGATAGGCGCTATCTTCGAGACCGTGTATACGGTGAACAGTCCTGTTCGCCCAAATCGCGATATTGAGGAGAGAGCCTTTCTGAATCACTTTTATCTACGTACCGAACTCCAAGCTTGGCGATCTGAGAATAACGGTTTTACCGTATTCAATGACGAAAACCCTTCAAATGGCATAGTCGCCAATAGCATGATGCTGTTCGTTCAAAAAGATGAACTCCTGGACATCTTCGTATCACTGAAAAATAAAAAGTCGGCGGGACAGGACGGTGTCCCAAACGTCGTATTGAGACATCTGCCAGTGGAAGCAGTCGATATTTTCACCACGCTGTTTAACAATGCACTGAATAATGCACATTATCCGGTGCACTGGAAAACGGCGGTGGTACATCCTATCCCCAAAAAAGACAAGGACAAAACAAACCCTGCAAATCTTCGGTCAATTAGCCTTCTGCCGAATGTAAGCAAGGTATTTGAGAAAATAGTCAATAGGGCTCTGCTTGAGTGGGTCGAGGAAAATAAAATTATCCCGGAAAATCAGTTTGGTTTTCGAGCGAGGCATGACACCATTCATGCCGCGTCGAAACTAGTCTCCGACATCCAATGGAATAAATCCAAAGGACAATGCACAGGGGCCTGTCTGGTTGACTTTGAGAAGGCCTTCGACACCGTATGGTTAGAGGGGCTTTTCTACAAGCTGACCAGACTGGGCATGCGTAAGCCAATGCTATATATGATTTATGAAATGCTTATGGGAAAGAAGTTCGTTGTCAAATGTGGCAACGTAACTTCGAGTAAAGTGTTTGAAATTAAAAACGGTTTACAACAGGGGGCGGTGAACTCCCCGATAATGTTTAACATTTATACAAGTGATCTTGTAGGTTCTCTCAGACACGCTATAGCGTACGCAGATGATTTAGTGGCGTACAGATCAGGTCCGAAAATCGAGGTCATCAACATACTTTTGCAACGTGACTTCGATCACATTAAGGGATATTGCGATGACTGGAAATTGAGGATCAATTTCCAAAAAACCGAAACAATTCTGTTTAGGACCCCACTGCATAGGGCTTCTTACGATACCAGAAAAAACTGGAAAAATTTGTGTATCATTGGACAGCATGGACGGCCGTTAACGGTGAGAAGTGAAGTCAAGTACCTTGGCATCTGGCTTGATAAGTTTCTGTATTTTAACAAAAATGTGGATGCTTGTCTAGCCAGGGCTAAGGGGGCTTATGCTCTGACAAGGCGATTGCTTCAAAACAGTCAACTTGATTCAAGGGTGAAAGTCATTTGCTACATGGCCCTCATAAGGCCGATCATCGCTTACGGTTATCCCGTGTGGTTCAATGTATCACCATCCTACATGGAAAGGATACGGCTATTCGAGAGGCGTTGTCTCCGATCCTGCTTAGGGTTGTACCGGACACCAGACTCCGAGTACATAAAATACTATCGGAACGAGGTTCTATACAATGGGGCGCAGTTGAATAGAATTGACAATTTCCTAATTAAGGTGAATCGAAGGCACGCTGCAAGGGCGATGGCTAGCGACAACAGCCTGATCTTCGGGGCTTATTACCCCAATGAAACATATATAGAGAGTGCGCTCATGTCTGGCTTTATTCCACCAGAGGCATTTGTTTATATCGATTCGTTAGGGTTGGTACAAGACAGGAACGGTATCCCGGTTTTATACCACCGCTACCGTGACGCGCGTGACAAACGGCTAATCCGCGACGGGTACGTTGACAATGCTCCGGAGCTCCTCCGCTTTAGCACGGCGGTATCGGGTCGCGATAGGACCGAGGCCGAAAGGCAGCGCACCGAATTCTGGTGGCTACACGAGGGAAGTGATTCAGCACTTCCTCTAGACTTTGCGGACTTTTAGTCCAATAACTAGTTCTTCGACAAATTAATTCTAGTACTAGGTCTGTGGCGGGGATTGTGCTCCATATTGGCGTACAATATGGGTGGTTGCATGCTGCCTGTGGACCAAAAGACTCGATCAGGATGGCGACCCCTCGCGGCATATGCAGCGAGGGCTCGCCAACCAGATTATAATTAAGTTTAAGTAGTTAAGTAATCTTAAGTAGTTAAGTAGTCTTAAGTAGTTAAGTAGTATTAAGTATTTAAGTAGTATTAAGTAGTCTTAAGTAGATTAAGTTTTTTTTATATATATAAAATTGTCACTAATCAAAGTTTTTTAAATTTTTCTTTGAAATATAAATTTATTTAAAAATAAAAAAAAAGAAACTTGAAGCCGAAAGGCAAAATAAAAAACTGTTAGATGTAAGCTTACAGCGCCCGCTAAGGGCCATAATTTAGTTTAAGTAAATATGTTATTGATAAGTTAGATTTAAGCATTTTTGTCTAGTATTAAGTTAATATTTTAAGGAAAATAAAAAATGAATTTAAAAGTAAAAGTCACCTGACTCAGGAGTGGGAGTCGTGGGTTCGAGCCCAACCAGACCCCAGTACTTTTAAGTTTTTTTTCAACTCACACGGGAAGAAAACACATAACGAAGAGTGTCTCGGCCGAATTACCGGCTATGGAAACCGGTGCGGTGAAAGAAGTCCCGCAAGAGGGTGGAAGTAGGTCGCCGACTAATAAACGGCAGAAGCTGGCGATGCCTGCATCGCCATCAACAGCAACAACATCATCGGCATCTGCGAAGGCAGGGTAGGACTACAAAAAAGTCTGCAAAGCACTGGAGGGGGTTAAGGCAGAGTACTTCACGTACACGCCCAAAACCGAAAAATTAAAAACAATGATTCTAAAGGGAATCGATCCCGCCGCTGTTGATGCGGAGGAGCTCTTAAACGAGCTCAAGTGTTTTGATAGCGACGACCTTAAGTTCGTCGGTGTAAAGCCGTTTTCCGCGGTTAAGGGTAGGGGTGGTAACCTAAGGTTACCATTTTTCCTTGTACAACTAACCCCCAATAGCAAAATCGATAGTGTACGCAGAATCAATCGCGTTTACTATCATGCTGTAAAATGGGATAAATTAAAAAGGACAGATCGCATATTGCAATGTATGCGCTGTCAAAGGTTCGGGCATGCCGCTTCTAACTGCAACATGCAGATTAGATGTGTTAAGTGCGACGAGGACCACATTTTAAACGAATGTCCTCTAGGTAGCGATAGAGTAGAAGATATGAGCAAGCTCATATGTGTTCTTTGCGGGAATGCGGGGCACCCTGCTAACTATAAGGGATGTCCTGTATTCCAACAGAAAAAGAAGAGTATGCTAGCTCGGAAACAGGCTGTAGAAGAAGAAAGGCGGCTTAAAAGTCGCTCTTTCACAAATAGGGTTGAGCCCAACATGTCCTATGCCCAAATGGCAGCTGGAACGGGTAGCTCCCGGTGATCTTAACGCTAAGCACGCGGCTTGGGGAAATGCAATCTCGAACACTAGAGGTCGACTGCTTCAAAATTGGAGGGAGCAAAATATGATTGAGTACAAACTTAGTTTGTACGCGACGGATATCCCGTCTTTCCCGAGAGGAAATTCTTTTCTGGACTTAGCCCTTATGGACAATAGACTAGAACTGACAAATAACGAACACGCGCGGAACTGTGTACGAGCATTCGATTACGATGACAGTGACCACCTCGGACTTGATGCCGTATTCAGGATCCCAAACGAGCAAACTCAACTGGAGGAGTTCGACCAAGTGCGTTCTTTCGACTATCGAAAGACGAACTGGCCGCGCTTCACCAGAGTCGTAAAGCGAGAATTACGTTTGAGCGAAATAATCCCTCCAACAAACAGAAACCTGACAAACGATGAAATTGACCAAAATTTATTAAAAATGAATGAGGTCATCACAAGGTCAATGAACCTAGCTATCCCTGAGGTAACTAGTTCTGACGACCAGACGGAGAAGTATCGAACGCCAACAATCGATGCACTCCACAAACACAAATGTAGGTTGGTCTCCAGGCTTAAACGGCTGCAGAGACAATTTACGGACAGACGAGACCCGGAGATTCGGACATTGAAGTCATTGATCAAAAACCTTAAACAGCTAATATCGGAAAATTATAGAAAATCTTTAAGTTTGTACTGGGGCAAGAAAATTCAGGCTATAAAAACCAGTAGCCCGAATATGTTCCCGCAAATAAATAAAATATTCAGGCGAAAAGATCATAATGACATTCCATGTGTCCGAATTTCCCAAACGACAGAGAACAGACAGACGCTCACGACTGTCGGTATAAGTCCGGAAAGTGTAGACTCGAACGACGGATTTTTCACGATCGAAGATCCTCAGGAGAAGGCGAATTCGATAGGCGCTATCTTCGAGACCGTGTATACGGTGAACAGTCCTGTTCGCCCAAATCGCGATATTGAGGAGAGAGCCTTTCTGAATCACTTTTATCTACGTACCGAACTCCAAGCTTGGCGATCTGAGAATAACGGTTTTACCGTATTCAATGACGAAAACCCTTCAAATGGCATAGTCGCCAATAGCATGATGCTGTTCGTTCAAAAAGATGAACTCCTGGACATGTTCGTATCACTGAAAAATAAAAAGTCGGCGGGAGAGGACGGTGTCCCAAACGTCGTATTGAGACACCTGCCAGTGGAAGCAGTCGATATTTTCACCACGCTGTTTAACAATGCACTGAATAATGCACATTATCCGGTGCACTGGAAAACGGCGGTGGTACATCCTATCCCCAAAAAGGGCAAGGACAAAACAAACCCAGCTAATCTTCGGTCAATAAGCCTTCTGCCGAATGTAAGCAAGGTATTTGAGAAAATAGTCAATAGGGCTCTGCTTGAGTGGGTCGAGGAAAATAAAATTATCCCGGAAAATCAGTTTGGTTTTCGAGCGAGGCATGACACCATTCATGCCGCGTCGAAACTAGTCTCCGACATCCAATGGAATAAATCCAAAGGACAATGCACAGGGGCCTGTCTGGTTGACTTTGAGAAGGCCTTCGACACCGTATGGTTAGAGGGGCTTTTCTACAAGCTGACCAGACTGGGCATGCGTAAGCTCATGCTATATATGATTTATGAAATGCTTATGGGAAAGAAGTGCGTTTTCGAATGTGGCAACGTAACTTCGAGTAAAGTCTTTGAAATTAAAAACGGTTTACAACAGGGGGCGGTGAACTCCCCGATATTGTTTAACATTTATACAAGTGATCTTGTAGGTTCTCTCAGACACGCTATAGCGTACGCAGATGATTTAGTGGCGTACAGATCAGGTCCGAAAATCGAGGTCATCAACATACTTTTGCAACGTGACTTCGATCACATTAAGGGATATTGCGATGGTTGGAAATTGAGGATCAATTTCCAAAAAACCGAAACAATTCTGTTCAGGACCCCAGTGCAGAGGGCTTCTTACGATACCAGAAAAAACTGGAAAAAATTTTGTATCATGGGACAGCATGGACGGCCGTTGGCGGTGAGAAGTGAAGTCAAATACCTTGGCATCTGGCTTGACAAGTTTCTATATTTTAATAAAAATGTGGATGCTTGTCTGGCCAGGACTAGGGGGGCTTATGCTCTGACAAGAAGATTGTTTCATAGCAGTCAACTTAATTCAAGGGTGAAAGTCATTTGCTACATGGCCCTCATAAGGCCGATCATCGCTTACGGTTATCCCGTGTGGTTCAATGTATCACCATCCTACATGGAAAGGATACGGCTATTCGAGAGGCGTTGTCTCCGATCCTGCTTAGGGTTGTACCGAACACAAGACTCCGAGTACATAAAATACTATCGGAACGAGGTTCTATACAATGGGGCCCAGTTGAACAGAATTGACAATTTCCTAATTAGATTAAGCTTTTTTTTATATATAAAATTGTCACTAATCAAAGTTTTTTAAATTTTTCTTTGAAATATAAATTTATTTAAAAATAAAAAAAAAGAAACTTGAAGCCGAAAGGCAAAATAAAAAACTGTTAGATGTAAGCTTACAGCGCCCGCTAAGGGCCATAATTTAGTTTAAGTAAATATGTTATTGATAAGTTAGATTTAAGCATTTTTGTCTAGTATTAAGTTAATATTTTAAGGAAATAAAAAAAAAAAAGAATTTAAAAAAAAAAAAAAAACGAAATTTTTTCGATCAACGAAATCAAGCAGCTTCGGTAGCTTTTATTACTTGGATGGATGACCGGGTATAGACATTTTTAAATTTTTTATTTTTATTTTATTCAATTTGAAAGTCAAAAAAAGTGTTTAAACTTTTTCATCGCTCCCTGATGGTAAAGGCCGCTATCTGGGTAGTGTATCAAAGCGGATTTAGAACGCCCGGTAGGCAATCCATCTAATTGCAAAATTTCGTCATTGCATGTCTTCAAATAACGCCGGTAACCGCTGTTGACCGGTTGTAAATCGGTTTGTAAATCGGTTTTAACGTCTTTTAACGCTCCCTGATGGTAAAGTCCACTTTCTGGGATGAATATTAAAGCGGATTTAGAAAGCCCGTTAGTCAGTCCATCTACTTGCAAAATGTCATCCTTGTATGTCTTCAAATAACACCGTTAACCGCTGTTGGCCGATTGCAACTTTAGGTTGTATAACGGTTTTAACGTCTTTCAACGCTCCCTGATAGTAAAAGCCACTATCTGGAAAGAGTATCAAAGTGGATTTAGAAAGCCCGTTAGTCATTTCATCTACTTGCAAAATGTCATCCTTGTATGTCTTCAAATAACGCCGTTAACCGCTGTTGACCGATTGCAACTCGAGGTTGTAAAACGGTTTAAACGTCTTTTATCGCTACCTGATAATAAAGGCCACTATCTGGGAATTTTAGCAAACCGCATTTAGAAAGCACGTTAGTCAGTCCATCTACCTGCAAAATGTCATCCTTGTATGTCTTCAAATAACGCCGTTAACCGCTGTTGACCGATTGCAACTCGAGGTTGTAAAACGGTTTAAACGTCTTTTATCGCTACCTGATGGTAAAGGCCACTATCTGGGAATTTTAGCAAACCGCATTTAGAAAGCACGTTAGTCAGTCCATCTACCTGCAAAATGTCATCCTTGTATGTCTTCAAATAACGCCGTTAACCGCTGTTGACCGATTGAAACTCGAGGTTGTAAAACGGGTTTAACGCCTTTTAACGCTCCCTGATGGTGGAGACCTCTATCTGGGTACTGTACCAAAGCGGATTTAGAAAGCCCGTTAGTCAGTCCATCAACTTGCAAAATGTCTTCCTTGCATGTCTTCAAATAACGCCGTTAACAGCTGTTGACCGACTGCAACTCGAGGTTGTAAAACGGTTTAAGCGCCTTTTAGCGCTCCCTGATGGTAGAGGCTACTATCTGGGTAGTTTATCAAAGCGGATTTAGAAAGCCCGTTAGTCAGTCCATCTTCCTGCTAAATGTCATCCTTGTATCTCTACAAATAACGCCGTTACCCGCTGTTGACCGACTGCAACTCGAGGTTGTAAAACGGTTTAAACGCCTCTTAGCGCTCCCTGATGGAAAAGGACACTATCTGGGTAGTTTATCAAAGCGGACTTAGAAAGCCCGTTAGTAAGTCCATCTTCCTGCAAAATGTCATCCTTGTATCTCTACAAATAACGCCGTTAACCGCTGTTGACCGACTGCAACTCGATGTTGTAAAACGGTTTAAACGCCTTTTAGCGGTCCCTGATGGTAAAGGCCACTATCTGGGTAGTTTATCAAAGCGGATTTAGAAAGCCCGTTAGTCAGTCCATCTTCCTGCAAAATGTCGTCCTTGTATCTCTACAAATAACGCCGTTAACCGCTGTTGACCGACTGCAACTCGAGGTTGTAAAACGGTTTAAACGCCTTTTAGCGCTTCCTGATGGTAGAGGCTACTATCTGGGTAGTTTATCAAAGCGGATTTAGAAAGCCCGTTAGTCATTTCATCTACCTGCAAAATGTCATCCTTGTATGTCTTCAAATAACGCCGTTAACCGCTGTTGACCGATTGCAACTCGAGGTTGTAAAACGGTTTTAACGTCTTTAAGCGCTCCCTGATGATAAAGCCCACTATCTGGGTAGTTTATTAAAGCGGAATAAGAAAGCCCGCTAGTTAGTCCAGCTTTCTGCAAAATGTCATCATTGTATCTCTACAAATAACGCCGTTAACCGCTGTTGACCGACTGCAACTCGAGGTTGTTAAACGGTTTAAACGCCTTTTAGCGCTCCCTGATGGTAGAGGCTACTACCTGGGTAGTTTATCAAAGCGGATATAGAAAGCCCGTTAGTCAGTCCATCTTCCTGCTAAATGTCATCCTTGTATGTCTACAAATAACGCCGTTAACCGCTGTTGACTGATTGCAACTCGAGGTTATATAACGGTTTTAACGTCTTTCAACGCTCCCTGATGGTAAAAGCCACTATCTGGAAAGAGTATCGAAGCGGATTTAGAAAGCCCGTTAGTCATTTCATCTACCTGCAAAATGTCATCCTTGTATGTCTTCAAATAACGCCGTTAACCGCTGTTGACCGATTGCTACTCGAGGTTATAAAACGATTTTAACGTCTTTTAGCGCTCCCTGATGGTAAAGCCCACTATCTGGGTAGTTTATCAAAGCGGAATTAGAAAGCCCGCTAGTTAGTCCAGCTTTCTGCAAAATGTCATCCTTGTAGCTCTACAAATAACGCCGTTAACCGCTGTTGACCGACTGCAACTCGAGGTTGTAAAACGGTTTAAACGCCTTTTAGCGCTCCCTGATGGTAGAGGCTACTATCTGGGTAGTTTATTAAAGCGGATTTAGAAAGCTCGTTAGTCAGTCCATCTTCCTGCTAAATGTCATCCTTGTATCTCTACAAATAACGCCGTTAACCGCTGTTGACCGACTGCAACTCGAGGTTGTAAAACGGTTTAAATGCCTTTTAGCGCTCCCTGATGGTAGAGGCTACTATCTGGGTAGTTTATCAAAGCGGATCTAGAAAGCTCGTTAGTCAGTCCATCTACTTGCAAAATGTCATCCCTGTATGTCTTCAATTAACGCCGTTGACCGATTGCAACTTTAGGTTGTATAACGTTTTTAACGTCTTTCAACGCTCCCTGATGGTAAAGCCCACTATCTGGGTAGTTTATGAAAGCGGAATTAGAAAGCCCGCTAGTCAGTCCAGCTTCCTGCAAAATGTCATCCTTGTATCTCTACAAATAACACCGTTAACCGCTGTTGACCGACTGCAACTCGAGGTTGTTAAACGGTTTAAACGCCTTTTAGCGCTCCCTGATGGTAGAGGCTACTATCTGGGTAGTTTATCAAAGCGGATTTAGAAAGCCCGTTAGTCAGTCCATCTTCCTGCAAAATGTCATCCTTGTATCTCTACAAATAACACCGTTAACCGCTGTTGACCGACTGCAACTCGAGGTTGTAAAACGGTTTTAACGTCTTTAAGCGCTCCCTGATGGTAAAGCCCACTATCTGGATAGTTTATCAAAGCGGAATTAGAAAGCCCGCTAGTTAGTCCAGCTTTCTGCAAAATGTCATCCTTGTATCTCTACAAATAACGTCGTTAACCGCTGTTGACCGACTGCAACTCGAGGTTGTAAAACGGTTTTAACGTCTTTAAGCGCTCCCTGATGGTAAAGCCCACTATCTGGGTAGTTTATCAAAGCGGAATTAGAAAGCCCGCTAGTCAGTCCAGCTTCCTGCAAAATGTCATCCTTGTATCTCTACAAATAACGCCGTTAACCGCTGTTGACCGACTGCAACTCGAGGTTGTAAAACGGTTTAAACGCCTTTTAGCGCTCCCTGATGGTAGAGGCTACTACCTGGGTAGTTTATCAAAGCGGATTTAGAAAGCCCGTTAGTCAGTCCATCTTCCTGCTAAATGTCATCCTTGTATGTCTACAAATAACGCCGTTAACCGCTGTTGACCGATTGCAACTCGAGGTTGTAAAACGGTTTTAACGTCTTTAAGCGCTCCCTGATGGTAAAGCCCACTATCTGGGTAGTTTATCAAAGCGGAATTAGAAAGCCCGCTAGTTAGTCCAGCTTTCTGCAAAATGTCATCCTTGTATCTCTACAAATAACGCCGTTAACCGCTGTTGACCGACTGCAACTCGAGGTTGTAAAACGGTTTAAACGCCTTTTAGCGCTCCCTGATGGTACAGGCTACTACCTGGGTAGTTTATCAAAGCGGATTTAGAAAGCCCGTTAGTCAATCCATCTTCCTGCTAAATGTCATCCTTGTATGTCTACAAATAACGCCGTTAACCGCTGTTGACCGATTGCAACTCGAGGTTGTAAAACGGTTTAAACGCCTTTTAGCGCTCCCTGAAGGTAGAGGCTACTATCTGGGTAGTTTATCAAAGCGGAATTAGGAAGCCCGTTAGTCAGTCCATCTTCCTGCTAAATGTCATCCTTGTGTGTCTACAAACAACGCCGTTAACCGCTGTTGACCGATTGCAACTTGAGGTTATATAACGGTTTTAACGTCTTTCAACGCTCCCTGATGGTAAAAGCCACTATCTGGAAAGAGTATCGAAGCGGATTTAGAAAGCCCGTTAGTCATTTCATCTACCTGCAAAATGTCATCCTTGTATGTCTTCAAATAACGCCGTTAACCGCTGTTGACCGAATGCAACTCGAGGTTGTAAAACGGTTTAAACGTCTTTTATCGCTACCTGATGGTAAAGGCCACTATCTGGGTAGTGGCTTTAGAAAGCCCGTTTGTCAGTCCATCTACCTGTAAAATGGCAACCTTCTACTCCTTCAAATAACACCGTTAGACGTTGTTACCCGACTGCTACTCAAAGTTGAAATACGGTTTTAACGTCTTGTTAAGCGCTGTTGATCGATTGCTACTCAAGGCTTTTAGACGGTTTTAACGTTTTTCATTGCTCGCTGAGGATAAAGTCCACTTTCTGGGAAGCGTATCATAGTGGATTTGGAAAGCTGGTTAGTCAATCCAATTACTTGCCAAATGTCAACCTTTTGCTCCTTCAAATAACGCCGTTAGACATTATAGCACATCTGGTCATATGATTTCTCGCATTTGTGTAGCAGAAGTTGAAACCGGTTAGCAAGTGAATATGTCTAGCAGCCGCCGGGCGATGTACTTGAAATTTATATCTTGCTCTATCCAGAGTCTTTCCAAAGTGTGATTATTTATTTATTCTAACGAAATTTTTTCTCAGTCGCTCTCCAACTCTCGTAGTGGCTAGTTGACTAGGCTGTGCGGAAGTATATTTCCAAGTGAAAAGTGAATAAGTGGCTAGTAAGCCAAGTGAATTTTATCGTCCACGTGGAGTAGTGGTGCTATCACCAGTCGCTCTCCAACTCTGGTAGTGGTTAGTTGACTAGTCTGTGCGGAAGTATATTTCCAAGTGAAAAGTGAATAAGTGGCTAGTAAGCCAAGTGAATTTTATTGTCCACGTGGAGTAGTGGTGCTATCACCTGACTCAGGAGTGGGAGTCGTGGGTTCGAGCCCAACCAGACCCCAGTACTGTTAAGTTTTTTTTCAACTCACACGGTGAAGAAAACTTACAAAGAAGAGTGTTTCGGCCGATTAGCGGCTATGGAAACCGGTGCGGCGAATGAAGTCCCGCAAGAGGGGGGAAACAGGTCGCCGACAAACAAACGGCAGAAGCTGGCGATGCCTGCATCGCCATCAACAGCAACAACATCATCGGCATCTGCGACGGCAGGTATGCCAACAAAGCTGGTACCAGCGACAAAAGAGGCTGCACCAACAACAACAGCAGCAGCAAGTGATACGGCAACAACCCAAAAGGGTGAGATGAGGCGGAGGAAGCTAAATCCGATGCCAAATCTCAATGCAAGGAGATGTATGCAGGTAGCGGAAAATGTATCGCGGCCAACAACAATGGAAGAAGAGGAGGAGTACAACTCTGACCTCGAGGAATCCGAGTTTGATGATGGGGAACCCCGCTACGTTGGTGAGGGAAACCCATTCAGAGAACTAGCGGAGGTTGAGGATGTTCAGCCGGCTTTAAACGATGACGAGACCAAATTAAAGCTCCTCATCGCAGAATTAACTGCTAAGCTGGAGAGGATTCGAGAGGCAAGGGAGCAAGAAGCCCTCGAAGAAAAAAGAAGGCGACAAGAGCAGAAACAGCGATACGAGCTGAAAGCGCAGCAAATGCTTCAGCAGCAACGGTTCAGTATGCAACAGAAGCAGCAGCAACAACAACAGCAACAACAACAACAACAACAACAACAACAACAACAGAAGCAGAGGAGGCGACAGCAGCCGCAACAACAGCAGCAGCATCAACAACAACGGCAGCAACAACAACAACAAAGGCAGCAGCAACAAAGGCAGCAGCAACAACAACAGAGGCAGCAGCAACAATCGCAGCAGCAGCAACCCCAGCAGCAACGACAACAGGAAAAGAGGGAAGATGTACCCCCGATTAATGTAAGTGACTTGCCTACAAGCGATAGCATTAAGCTATGTAAGCAAATATTTATTAAGGACTTTATGGTCAAACATATTTCGGCCACACAACATAAAATTATATGCTATAATATGGAGGACTATAAAAAAGTCCGCAAAGAACTAGAGGGGCTAAAGGCAGAATACTTCACGTATACGCCGAAAGCAGAAAAACTTAAAACGCTCATCCTTAAAGGAATCGATCACAGGGTTGATGCAGAGGAACTCCTAAACGAGCTCAAGTATTTTGAGAGCGACGATGTTAAGTTCGTCGGCGTAAAGCCGTTTACCGCGGTCAATGGTAGAGGTGGTAACCGAAGGTTACCATTTTTCCTTGTCCAAATAACCCCCAATAGCAAAATCGATAGTGTACGCAGAATTAATCGCGTATACTATCATGCTGTCCATTGGGAAAAATGAAAAAGGACAGATCGCATACTGCAATGTATGCGCTGCCAGAGGTTCGGGCACGCCGCTTCTAACTGCAACATGCGGATTAGATGCGTTAAGTGCGACAAGAAACAAATTATAAATGAGTGTCCTCTAGGTAGGGAAAGGGTTGAAGACATGAGCAAGCTCACATGTGTTCTTTGTGGAAACGCGGGACACCCTGCTAATTATAAGGGATGTCCTGTATTCCAACAGAAGAGAAAGAGTATGCTAGCTCGCAAACAGGCTGCTGAAGAAGAAAAGCGATCTAAAAGTCGCTCTTTTACAAATAGGGTAGATCCCAACGTGTCCTTTGCCCAAATGGCAGCTGGACCGGGTAAACCCCAGACATCAAAAATGCCTACGGTTGCTGAGAAAGCACCTGAAGCAGATTTGGATCTGAAAAAGTTCTTGCTGTCGTTGAATAGCAAGATCGAACAGTTCCAAAAACAATTGAACGACCAAGCAGCACGAATAGATTATATCTATTCGATGTTTGCCCAGTCTAGCGCGCCATGAACATGATGAGTACGTTGGATGAGGTAAACTTTAGGATCCTAGCTGTGAATGTTAATTCATTAGTCAGGGTCGAGAGAAGAGCCGTCCTTTCAAATCTGTTGAAAAACCAACTCCCGGATGTACTTTTGGTCAGCGAAACTAAGCTAAACCAGAGACACAAATTGGGATACAGCAACTACCATGTAGTAAGAAGAGACCGACCCCACTCCTCCCAAGGGGGTGGGGTCGCTGTCTTATTACGCAAAGGCTTACGCCATAGCATCATATATAGCGGGGAAGTACGTAGGTTCCAGGTGTTGGAAGCATGCATCGTATGCATTCCTCTCCATAGTCGGAGGAGAATGTATGTGGTGTCGCTTTATGCACCTGAAACAACTCAACAAACTCAATTTATAGCAGAGCTCGAGACACTTTTTCGTTGCCTACAGCTTGAATCGACTGAAAATTATTACTTTTTGGCCGGCGATCTTAACGCTAAGCATGCGGCTTGGGGAAATACAATCGAGAACACTAGAGGTCGACTGCTTCAGAATTGGCGGGAGCAAAATATGATTGAGTACAAACTAAGTTTGTACGCGACGGATATCCCGTCCTTTCCAAGAGGAAACTCTTTTCTGGACTTAGCGCTTATGGACAAAAGACTAGAACTAACAAATAACGAACACGCGCGGAACTGCGTGCGAGCATTCGATTACGATAGTGACCACCTCGGACTTGATGCCGTATTTAGTATCCCCAACGAGCAAACTCAACTGGAGGAGTTCGACCAAGTGCGTTCTTTCGACTACCGAAAGACGAACTGGCCGCGTTTCACCAGAATTGTAAAGCGAGAATTACGTTTGAGCGAAATTGATCCACCGACAAACAGAAACCTTACAAACGACGAAATTGACCAAAATTTACTAAAAATGAATGAGGTCCTCACAAGGTCAATGGATCTAGCTATAACTAAGATAACTAGTTCTGACGACCAGACGGAGAAATATCGAACGCCAACAATCGATGCACTCCACAAACACAAATGTAGGTTGGTCTCCAGGCTTAAACGGCTGCAGAGACAATTCACTGACAGACAAGACCCGGAGGTTCGGACACTGAAGTCACTGATCAAAAACCTAAAAAAATTAATATCGGAAAATTACAGAAAATCTATAAATTTTTACTGGGGCAACAAAATTTGGGCTATAAAAACCAGTAGCCCGAATATGTTCCCCCAAATAAATAAAATATTCAGGCGAAAAGATCATAACGACATTCCATGTGTCCGAATTTCCAAAACGACAGAAAACAGACAGACACTCACGGCTGTTGGTATAAGTCCGGAATACGTTGACTCGAACGACGGTTTTTTCACGATCGAAGATCCTCAGGAGAAGGCGAATTCGATAGGCGCTATTTTCGAGACCGTGTATACGGTGAACAATCCTGTTCGCCAAAATCGCGATATTGAGGAAAGAGCCTTTCTGAATCACTTTCATCTGCGCACTGAACTTCAAGCTTGGCGATCTGAGAATCACGGTTTTTCCGTATTCAATGACGAAAACCCTTCCAATGGCATAGTCGCCAATAGCCTGATGCTGTTCGTGCAAAAAGATGAACTCCTGGACATCTTGGTATCATTGAAAAATAAAAAGTCGGCAGGAGAGGACGGTGTCCCAAACGTCGTATTGAGACACCTGCCAATAGAAGCAGTCGATATCTTCACCACCCTGTTCAACAATGCACTGAATAATGCACATTATCCGGTGCACTGGAAAACGGCGGTGGTACATCCTATCCCCAAAAAGGACAAGGACAAAACAAACCCTGCAAATCTTCGGTCAATAAGCCTTCTGCCGAATGTAAGCAAGGTATTCGAGAAGATAGTCAATAGAGCTCTGCTTAAGTGGGTTGAGGAAAACAAAATTATTCCGGATAATCAGTTTGGTTTTCGAGCGAGGCATGATACCATTCATGCCGCGTCGAAACTAGTGTCCGACATCCAATGGAATAAGTCCAAAAAACAATGCACAGGGGCCTGTCTGGTTGACTTTGAGAAGGCCTTCGACACCGTATGGTTAGAGGGGCTTTTCTACAAGCTGACCAGACTGGGCATGCGTAAACCCATGCTATATATGATTTATGAAATGCTTATGGGAAAGAAGTTCGTTGTCAAATGTGGCAACGTAACTTCGAGTAAAGTCTTTGAAATTAAAAACGGTTTACAACAGGGGGCGGTGAACTCCCCGATATTGTTTAACATTTATACAAGTGATCTTGTAGGTTCTCTCAGACACGCTATAGCGTACGCAGATGATCTAGTGGCGTACAGATCAGGTCCGAAAATCGAGGTCATCAACTCACTTTTGCAACGTGACTTCGATCACATTAAGGGATATTGCGATGATTGGAAATTGAGAATCAATTTCCAAAAAACCGAAACAATTCTGTTCAGGACCCCAGTGCAGAGGGCTTCTTACGATACCAGAAAAAACTGGAAAAAATTTTGTATCATGGGACAGCATGGACGGCCGTTGGCGGTGAGAAGTGAAGTCAAATACCTTGGCATCTGGCTTGACAAGTTTCTATATTTTAATAAAAATGTGGATGCTTGTCTGGCCAGGGCTAGGGGGGCTTATGCTCTGACAAGAAGATTGTTTCATAGCAGTCAACTTGATTCAAGGGTGAAAGTCATTTGCTACATGGCCCTCATAAGGCCGATCATCGCTTACGGTTGTCCCGTGTGGTTCAATGTATCACCATCCTACATGGAAAGGATACGGCTGTTTGAGAGACGTTGTCTCCGATCCTGCTTAGGATTGTACCGAACGCCAGACTCCGAGTACATAAAATATTATCGCAACGAGGTTCTATACAATGGGGCTCAGTTGAATAGAATTGACAATTTCCTAATTAAGGTGACTCGAAGGCACGCTGCAAGGGCGATGGCTAGCGACAACAGCCTGATCTTTGGGGCTTATTATCCCAATGATTTATACATGGAGAGCACGCTCATATCGGGCTTTATTCCACCAGAGGCATTCATTTACATCGATTCGTTAGGGTTAGTACAAGACAGGAACGGTATCCCGGTTTTATACCACCGCTATCGTGACGCGCGGGACAAACGGCTAATCCGCGACGGGTACGTCGACAATGCTCCGGAGCTCCTCCGCTTTAGCACGGCGGTATCGGATCGCGATAGGATCGATGCTGCAAAACAGCGCACTGAATTCTGGTGGCTATATGAGGAGGGTGATTCTGCACTTCCTCAGGACTTTGCGGACTTTAAGTCCAACTCCATAGGTAAGATTTTAAATTAGGAACAAGGTCTGGGGTGGGGCTTGTGCACCATATTGGCGTACAATATGGTTGAACGCAGGCTGCCGTGGGACCGAAAGACGCAATCAGGATGGCGACCCCTCGGGGCATGCGCAACGAGGGCTCGCCACCCCGATTATAATTAAGTTAGGTTTAAGTAGCTAAGTAGTCTTAAGTTAGGCTTAAGTAGTCTTAAGTTAGGCTTAAGAAGTTTAAGTAGTCTTAAGTTATATATAATCTAGATTAAGCTTTTATATAAAACAAAAAAAAAAGTCACTAAACAAAGTTTTAAATTTTTTCTTTGTAAATTAAAATTAAATATAAAACAAAAAACCGACAAATATAAGCCTAAAGGCAAAATAAAACAGCTAAATATAAGCTTACAGCGCCAACTAAGGGCCGATAAGTTAGATTAAGTAAACCAGTTATTGATAAGTTAGATTTAAGCATTTTTGTCTAGTAGTAAGTTAATATTTTAAGTAAATAAAAAATGAGTTTAAAAGTTAAAAAGTGGTGCTATCACCTGACTCAGGAGTGGGAGTCGTGGGTTCGAGCCCAACCAGACCCCAGTACTTTTAAGTTTTTTTTCAACTCACACGGGAAGAAAACACATAACGAAGAGTGTCTCGGCCGAATTACCGGCTATGGAAACCGGTGCGGTGAAAGAAGTCCCGCAAGAGGGTGGAAGTAGGTCGCCGACTAATAAACGGCAGAAGCTGGCGATGCCTGCATCGCCATCAACAGCAACAACATCATCGGCATCTGCGAAGGCAGGTATGCCAACAAAGCAGGTACCAGCGACAACAAAAGAGGCTGCACCAACAACAACAGCAGCAGCAAGTCCAATGGCAACAACCCAAATGGGGAGGCGGAGGAAACTTAATCCCGTACCTAATCTCAACGTGCGGCGATGTATGCAGGTAGCGGAAAATACACCGCTGCCAACAACAATCGAAGAAGAGGAGGAGTGCAACTCGGACCTCGAAGAATACGAGTTTGATGAAGGGGAACCCCGCTACGTTGGCGAGGGAAACCCATACAAAGAGCTCGCAGAGGTTGACGAAGCGCAGCCTGCTGTGAATGATGAGGAGGCCAAGTTGAGCATCCTCATCGCAGAGTTAACGGCTAAACTCGAAAAAATTCGAGAGGCCAGACAAAAAGATGCCCTCGCGGAAAAAGAAAGGAGGCAGAAGCAGAGACAACAAATCGAGCTTAAAGCGAAGCCAATGCTTCAGCAGAATAAACTGCAACCAATGCAGCAACGGTTTGCTATGCAACAACAACATCCGAAGAAGCAACGACAACAGCCGCAACAGCAGCAGCAACAACAGCAGCACCAACGAATGCAGCAACAACAACAACAGCCGCAACAACACCAGCAGCAAAGACAACAGAAGCAGCAGATGCAACCCCCAAAGGAAAAGAGGGAAGAAGTACCCCCCATCAACGTAAGTTACCTCAGTACTAGTGATAGTATCAAATTGTGTAAGAGATACATAAAGGATTTCGCGGTCAAGCATATCTCGGCCCAAAATCATAAGATTGTTTGTAATAGTATTGAGGACTACAAAAAAGTCCGCAAAGCACTGGAGGGGGTTAAGGCAGAGTACTTCACGTACACGCCCAAAACCGAAAAATTAAAAACAACGATTCTAAAGGGAATCGATCCCGCCGCTGTTGATGCGGAGGAGCTCTTAAACGAGCTCAAGAGTTTTGATAGCGACGACCTTAAGTTCGTCGGTGTAAAGCCGTTTTCCGCGGTTAAGGGTAGGGGTGGTAACCGAAGGTTACCATTTTTCCTTGTACAACTAACCCCCAATAGCAAAATCGATAGTGTACGCAGAATCAATCGCGTTTACTATCATGCTGTAAAATGGGATAAATTAAAAAGGACAGATCGCATATTGCAATGTATGCGCTGTCAGAGGTTCGGGCATGCCGCTTCTAACTGCAACATGCAGATTAGATGTGTTAAGTGCGACGAGGACCACATTTTAAACGAATGTCCTCTAGGTAGCGATAGAGTAGAAGATATGAGCAAGCTCATCTGTGTTCTTTGCGGGAATGCGGGGCACCCTGCTAACTATAAGGGATGTCCTGTATTCCAACAGAAAAAGAAGAGTATGCTAGCTCGGAAACAGGCTGTAGAAGAAGAAAGGCGGCTTAAAAGTCGCTCTTTCACAAATAGGGTTGAGCCCAACATGTCCTATGCCCAAATGGCAGCTGGAACGGGTAGCTAGCAGACATTAAACAGGCCTAAGGTTGCTGAAAAAGCACCTGAAGCCGATTTGGATATGAAAAAGTTCTTGCTGTCATTAGATAGCAAGATCGATAAGTTCCAAAAACAACTAAACGAGCAAGCAGCTAGAATAGATCATATCTATTCGATGTTTGCCGTGTCTAGCGCGCCATGAATATGATGAGTACGCTGGATGAGGTAAACTTTAGGATCCTAGCTGTGAATGTTAATTCATTAGTCAGGGTCGAGAGAAGAACCGTCCTTACAAACCTGTTGAAAAACCAACTCCCGGATGTACTTTTGGTCAGCGAAACTAAGCTAAACCAGAAACACAAATTGGGATACAGTTACTACCATGTAGTGAGAAGAGACCGACCCCACTCCTCCCAAGGGGGTGGGGTCGCTGTCTCCATAGTCGGAGGAGAATGTTTGTGGTGTCGCTTTATGCACCTGAAGCAACTCAACAAACTCAATTTATAGCAGAGCTCGAGACACTTTTTCGTTGCCTACAGCTTCAATCGGCTGATAATTATTACTTTTTGGCCGGTGATCTTAACGCTAAGCACGCGGCTTGGGGAAATGCAATCTCGAACACTAGAGGTCGACTGCTTCAAAATTGGAGGGAGCAAAATATGATTGAGTACAAACTTAGTTTGTACGCGACGGATATCCCGTCTTTCCCGAGAGGAAATTCTTTTCTGGACTTAGCCCTTATGGACAATAGACTAGAACTGACAAATAACGAACACGCGCGGAACTGTGTACGAGCATTCGATTACGATGACAGTGACCACCTCGGACTTGATGCCGTATTCAGGATCCCAAACGAGCAAACTCAACTGGAGGAGTTCGACCAAGTGCGTTCTTTCGACTATCGAAAGACGAACTGGCCGCGCTTCACCAGAGTCGTAAAGCGAGAATTACGTTTGAGCGAAATCATCCCTCCAACAAACAGAAACCTGACAAACGATGAAATTGACCAAAATTTATTAAAAATGAATGAGGTCATCACAAGGTCAATGAGCCTAGCTATCCCTGAGGTAACTAGTTCTGACGACCAGACGGAGAAGTATCGAACGCCAACAATCGATGCACTCCACAAACACAAATGTAGGTTGGTCTCCAGGCTTAAACGGCTGCAGAGACAATTTACGGACAGACGAGACCCGGAGATTCGGACATTGAAGTCATTGATCAAAAACCTTAAACAGCTAATATCGGAAAATTATAGACAATCTGTAAGTTTGTACTGGGGCAAGAAAATTCAGGCTATAAAAACCAGTAGCCCGAATATGTTCCCGCAAATAAATAAAATATTCAGGCGAAAAGATCATAATGACATTCCATGTGTCCGACTTTCCCAAACGACAGAGAACAGACAGACGCTCACGACTGTTGGTATAAGTCCGGAAAGTGTAGACTCGAACGACGGATTTTTCACGATCGAAGATCCTCAGGAGAAGGCGAATTCGATAGGCGCTATCTTCGAGACCGTGTATACGGTGAACAGTCCTGTTCGCCCAAATCGCGATATTGAGGAGAGAGCCTTTCTGAATCACTTTTATCTACGTACCGAACTCCAAGCTTGGCGATCTGAGAATAACGGTTTTACCGTATTCAATGACGAAAACCCTTCAAATGGCATAGTCGCCAATAGCATGATGCTGTTCGTTCAAAAAGATGAACTCCTGGACATCTTCGTATCACTGAAAAATAAAAAGTCGGCGGGAGAGGACGGTGTCCCAAACGTCGTATTGAGACACCTCCCAGTGGAAGCAGTCGATATTTTCACCACGCTGTTTAACAATGCACTGAATAATGCACATTATCCGGTGCACTGGAAAACGGCGGTGGTACATCCTATCCCCAAAAAGGACAAAACAAACCCAGCTAATCTTCGGTCAATAAGCCTTCTGCCGAATGTAAGCAAGGTATTTGAGAAAATAGTCAATAGGGCTCTGCTTGAGTGGGTCGAGGAAAATAAAATTATCCCGGAAAATCAGTTTGGTTTTCGAGCGAGGCATGACACCATTCATGCCGCGTCGAAACTAGTCTCCGACATCCAATGGAATAAATCCAAAGGACAATGCACAGGGGCCTGTCTGGTTGACTTTGAGAAGGCCTTCGACACCGTATGGTTAGAGGGGCTTTTCTACAAGCTGACCAGACTGGGCATGCGTAAGCCCATGCTATATATGATTTATGAAATGCTTATGGGAAAGAAGTTCGTTGTCAAATGTGGCAACGTAACTTCGAGTAAAGTCTTTGAAATTAAAAACGGTTTACAACAGGGGGCGGTGAACTCCCCGATATTGTTTAACATTTATACAAGTGATCTTGTAGGTTCTCTCAGACACGCTATAGCGTACGCAGATGATTTAGTGGCGTACAGATCAGGTCCGAAAATCGAGGTCATCAACATACTTTTGCAACGTGACTTCGATCACATTAAGGGATATTGCGATGACTGGAAATTGAGGATCAATTTCCAAAAAACCGAAACAATTCTGTTTAGGACCCCACTGCATAGGGCTTCTTGCGATACCAGAAAAAACTGGAAAAATTTGTGTATCATTGGACAGCATGGACGGCCGTTAGCGGTGAGAAGTGAAGTCAAATACCTTGGCATCTGGCTGATAAGTTTCTGTATTTTAACAAAAATGTGGATGCTTGTCTGGCCAGGGCTAAGGGGGCTTATGCTCTGACAAGGCGATTGTTTCAAAACAGTCAACTTGATTCAAGGGTGAAAGTCATTTGCTACATGGCCCTCATAAGGCCGATCATCGCTTACGGTTATCCCGTGTGGTTCAATGTATCACCATCCTACATGGAAAGGATACGGCTATTCGAGAGGCGTTGTCTCCGATCCTGCTTAGGGTTGTACCGAACACCAGACTCCGAGTACATAAAATACTATCGGAACGAGGTTCTATACAATGGGGCCCAGTTGAACAGAATTGACAATTTCCTAATTAAGGTGAATCGAAGGCACGCTGCAAGGGCGATGGCTAGCGACAACAGCCTGATCTTCGGGGCTTATTACCCCAATGAAACATATATAGAGAGTGCGCTCATGTCTGGCTTTATTCCACCAGAGGCATTTGTTTATATCGATTCGTTAGGGTTGGTACAAGACAGGAACGGTATCCCGGTTTTATACCACCGCTACCGTGACGCGCGTGACAAACGGCTAATCCGCGACGGGTACGTTGATAATGCTCCGGAGCTCCTCCGCTTTAGCACGGCGGTATCGGATCGCGATAGGATCGAGGCCGAAAGGCAGCGCACCGAATTCTGGTGGCTACACGAGGGAAGTGATTCAGCACTTCCTCTAGACTTTGCGGACTTTTAGTCCAATAACTAGTTCTTCGACAAATTAATTCTAGTACTAGGTCTGTGGCGGGGATCGTGCTTAATATTGGCGTTTAATATGGGTGGTTGCATGCTGCCTGTGGACCAAAAGACTCGATCAGGATGGCGACCCCTCGCGGCATATGCAGCGAGGGCTCGCCAACCAGATTATAATTAAGTTTAAGTAGTTAAGTAATCTTAAGTAGTTAAGTAGTCTTAAGTAGTTAAGTAGTATTAAGTATTTAAGTAGATTAAGTTTTTTTTTATGTATATAAAATTGTCACTTATCAAAGTTTTTTAAATTTTTCTTTGAAATATAAATTTATTTTAAAATAAAAAAAAAGAAACTTGAAGCCGAAAGGCAAAATAAAAACTGTTAGATGTAAGCTTACAGCGCCCGCTAAGGGCCATAATTTAGTTTAAGTAAATATGTTATTGATAAGTTAGATTTAAGCATTTTTGTCTAGTATTAAGTTAATATTTTAAGGAAATAAAAAAATGAATTTAAAAGTAAAAAGTACGAAATTTTTTCGATCAACGAAATCAAGCAGCTTCGGTAGCTTTTATTACTTGGATGGATGACCGGGTATAGACATTTTTAAATTTTTTATTTTTATTTTATTCAATTTGAAAGTCAAAAAAAGTGTTTAAACTTTTTCATCGCTCCCTGATGGTAAAGGCCGCTATCTGGGTAGTGTATCAAAGCGGATTTAGAACGCCCGGTAGGCAGTCCATCTAATTGCAAAATGTCGTCATTGCATGTCTTCAAATAACGCCGGTAACCGCTGTTGACCGGTTGTAAATCGGTTTGTAAATCGGTTTTAACGTCTTTTAACGCTCCCTGATGGTAAAGTCCACTTTCTGGGATGAATATTAAAGCGGATTTAGAAAGCCCGTTAGTCAGTCCATCTACTTGCAAAATGTCATCCTTGTATATCTTCAAATAACACCGTTAACCGCTGTTGGCCGATTGCAACTTTAGGTTGTATAACGGTTTTAACGTCTTTCAACGCTCCCTGATAGTAAAAGCCACTATCTGGAAAGAGTATCAAAGTGGATTTAGAAAGCCCGTTAGTCATTTCATCTACTTGCAAAATGTCATCCTTGTATGTCTTCAAATAACGCCGTTAACCGCTGTTGACCGATTGCAACTCGAGGTTGTAAAACGGTTTAAACGTCTTTTATCGCTACCTGATGGTAAAGGCCACTATCTGGGAATTTTAGCAAACCGCATTTAGAAAGCACGTTAGTCAGTCCATCTACCTGCAAAATGTCATCCTTGTATGTCTTCAAATAACGCCGTTAACCGCTGTTGACCGATTGAAACTCGAGGTTATAAAACGGTTTTAACGCCTTTTAACGCTCCCTGATGGTGGAGACCTCTATCTGGGAACTGTACCAAGGCGGATTTAGAAAGCCCGTTAGTCAGTCCATCAACTTGCAAAATGTCTTCCTTGCATGTCTTCAAATAACGCCGTTAACAGCTGTTGACCGACTGCAACTCGAGGTTGTAAAACGGTTTAAGCGCCTCTTAGCGCTCCCTGATGGAAAAGGCCACTATCTGGGTAGTTTATCAAAGCGGATTTAGAAAGCCCGTTAGTCAGTCCATCTTCCTGCAAAATGTCATCCTTGTATCTCTACAAATAACGCCGTTAACCGCTGTTGACCGACTGCAACTCGAGGTTGTAAAAGGGTTTAAACGCCTCTTAGCGCTCCCTGATGGAAAAGGCCACTATCTGGGTAGTTTATCAAAGCGGATTTAGAAAGCCCGTTAGTCAGTCCATCTTCCTGCAAAATGTCATCCTTGTATCTCTACAAATAACGCCGTTAACCGCTGTTGACCGACTGCAACTCGAGGTTGTAAAACGGTTTAAACGCCTTTTAGCGCTCCCTGATTTTAAAGTCCACTATCTGGGTAGTTTATCAAAGCGGATTTAGAAAGCCCGTTAGTCAGTCCATCTTCCTGCAAAATGTCGTCCTTGTATCTCTACAAATAACGCCGTTAACCGCTGTTGACCGACTGCAACTCGAGGTTGTAAAACGGTTTAAACGCCTTTTAGCGCTCCCTGATGGTAGAGGCTACTATCTGTGTAGTTTATCAAAGCGGATTTAGAAATCCCGTTAGTCAGTCCATCTTCCTGCTAAATGTCATCCTTGTATGTTTACAAATAACGCCGTAAACCGCTGTTGACCGATTGCAACTCGAGGTTGTAAAGCGGTTCTAACGTCTTTTAGCGCTCCCTGATGGTAAAGCCCACTATCTGGGTAGTTTATCAAAGCGGAATTAGAAAGCCCGCTAGTCAGCCCAGCTTCCTGCAAAATGTCATCCTTGTATCTCTACAAATAACGCCGTTAACCGCTGCTGACCGACTGCAACTCGAGGTTGTAACACGGTTTCAACGCCTTTTAGCGCTCCCTGATGGTAGAGGCTACTATCTGGGTAGTTTATCAAAGCGGATTTAGAAAGCCCGTTAGTCAGTCCATCTTCCTGCTAAATGTCATCCTTGTATGTCTACAAATAACGCCGTTAACCGCTGTTGACCGATTGCAACTCGAGGTTATATAACGGTTTTAACGTCTTTCAACGCTCCCTGATTTTAAAGGCCACTATCTGGAAAGAGTATCGAAGCGGATTTAGAAAGCCCGTTAGTCATTTCATCTACCTGCAAAATGTCATCCTTGTATGTCTTCAAATAACGCCGTTAACCGCTGTTGACCGATTGCAACTCGAGGTTGTAAAATTGTTTTAACGCCTTTTAACGCTCCCGGATGGTGGAGACAACTATCTAGGTACTGTACCAAAGCGGATTTAGAAAGCCCATTAGTCAGTCCATCAACTTGAAAAATGTCTTCCTTGCATGTCTTCAAATAACGCCGTTAAACGCTGTTGATCGATTGCAACTCGAGGTTGTAAACGGTTTAAACGCCTTTTAGCGCTCCCTGATGGTAGAGGCTACTACCTGGGTAGGTTATCAAAGCGGATTTAGAAAGCCCGTTAGTCAGTCCATCTTCCTGCTAAATGTCATCCTTGTATGTCTACAAATAACGCCGTTAACCGCTGTTGACCGATTGCAACTCGAGGTTGTAAAACGGTTTTAACGCCTTTTAACGCTCCCGGATGGTGGAGACAACTATCTAGGTACTGTACCAAAGCGGATTTAGAAAGCCCATTAGTCAGTCCATCAACTTGAAAAATGTCTTCCTTGCATGTCTTCAAATAACGCCGTTAACCGCTGTTGACCGATTGCAACTCGAGGTTATATAACGGTTTTAACGTCTTTCAACGCTCCCTGATGGTAAAAGCCACTATCTGGAAAGAGTATCGAAGCGGATTTAGAAAGCCCGTTAGTCATTTCATCTACCTGCTAAATGTCATCCTTGTATGTCTACAAATAACGCCGTTAACCGCTGTTGACCGATTGCAACTCGAGGTTGTAAAATTGTTTTAACGTCTTTTAGCGCTCCCTGATGGTAAAGCCCACTATCTGGGTAGTTTATCAAAGCGGAATTAGAAAGCCCGCTAGTCAGTCCAGCTTCCTGCAAAATGTCATCCTTGTATCTCTACAAATAACGCCGTTAACCGCTGTTGACCGATTGGAACTCGAGGTAGTAAAACGGTTTAAACGTCTTTTATCGCTACCTGATGGTAAAGGCCACTATCTGGGAATTTTAGCAAAGCGCATTTAGAAAGCCCGTTAGTCAGTCCATCTACCTGCAAAATGTCATCCTTGTATGTCTTCAAATAACGCCGTTAACCGCTGTTGACCGATTGAAACTCGAGGTTGTAAAACGGTTTTAACGCCTTTTAACGCTCCCGGATGGTGGAGACAACTATCTAGGTACTGTACCAAAGCGGATTTAGAAAGCCCATTAGTCAGTCCATCAACTTGAAAAATGTCTTCCTTGCATGTCTTCAAATAACGCCGTTAAACGCTGTTGATCGATTGCAACTCGAGGTTGTAAAACGGTTTTAGAGTCTTTTAGCGCTCCCTGATGGTAGAGGCTACTATCTGGGTAGTTTATCAAAGCGGAATTAGGAAGCCCGTTAGTCAGTCCATCTTCCTGCTAAATGTCATCCTTGTATGTCTACAAACAACGCCGTTAACCGCTGTTGACCGATTGCAACTTGAGGTTATATAACGGTTTTAACGTCTTTCAACGCTCCCTGATGGTAAAAGCCACTATCTGGAAAGAGTATCGAAGCGGATTTAGAAAGCCCGTTAATCATTTCATCTACCTGCAAAATGTCATCCTTGTATGTCTTCAAATAACGCCGTTAACCGCTGTTGACCGATTGCAACTCGAGGTTATAAAACGGTTTTAACGTCTTTTAGCGCTCCCTGAGGGTAAAGCCCACTATCTGGGTAGTTTATCAAAGCGGAATTAGAAAGCCCGCTAGTCAGTCCAGCTTCCTGCAAAATGTCATCCTTGTATCTCTACAAATAACGCCGTTAACCGCTGTTGACCGACTGCAACTCGAGGTTGTAAAACGGTTTAAACGTCTTTTATCGCTACCTGATGGTAAAGGCCACTATCTGGGTAGTGGCTTTAGAAAGCCCGTTTGTCAGTCCATCTACCTGTAAAATGGCAACCTTCTACTCCTTCAAATAACACCGTAAGACGTTGTTACCCGACTGCTACTCAAAGTTGAAATACGGTTTTAACGTCTTGTTAAGCGCTGTTGATCGATTGCTACTCAAGGCTTTTAGACAGTTTTAACGTTTTTCATTGCTCGCTGAGGATAAAGTCCACTTTCTGGGAAGCGTATCATAGTGGATTTGGAAAGCTGGTTAGTCAATCCAATTACTTGCCAAATGTCAACCTTTTGCTCCTTCAAATAACGCCGTTAGACATTATAGCACATCTGGTCATATGATTGAACATATGGTTGTGAAATATGATATTCTTAGCGAACACATTTCTCGCATTTGTGTAGCAGAAGTTGAAACCGGTTAGCAAGTGAATATGTCTAGCAGCCGCCTGGCGATGTACTTGAAATTTATATCTTGCTCTATCCAGAGTCTTTCCAAAGTGTGATTATTTATTTATTCTAACGAAATTTTTTCGATCAACGAAATCAAACAGCTTCGGTAGCTTTTATTACTTGGATGGATGACCGGGTATAGACATTTTTAAATTTTTTATTTTTATTTTATTAAATTTGAAAGTCAAAAAAAGTGTTTAAACTTTTTCATCGCTCCCTGATGGTAAAGGCCGCTATCTGGGTAGTGTATCAAAGCGGATTTAGAACGCCCGGTAGGCAGTCCATCTAATTGCAAAATGTCGTCATTGCATGTCTTCAAATAACGCCGGTAACCGCTGTTGACCGGTTGTAAATCGGTTTGTAAATCGGTTTTAACGTCTTTTAACGCTCCCTGATGGTAAAGTCCACTTTCTGGGATGAATATTAAAGCGGATTTAGAAAGCCCGTTAGTCAGTCCATCTACTTGCAAAATGTCATCCTTGTATATCTTCAAATAACACCGTTAACCGCTGTTGGCCGATTGCAACTTTAGGTCGTATAACGGTTTTAACGTCTTTCAACGCTCCCTGATAGTAAAAGCCACTATCTGGAAAGAGTATCAAAGTGGATTTAGAAAGCCCGTTAGTCATTTCATCTACTTGCAAAATGTCATCCTTGTATGTCTTCAAATAACGCCGTTAACCGCTGTTGACCGATTGCAACTCGAGGTTGTAAAACGGTTTAAACGTCTTTTATCGCTACCTGATGGTAAAGGCCACTATCTGGGAATTTTAGCAAACCGCATTTAGAAAGCACGTTAGTCAGTCCATCTACCTGCAAAATGTCATCCTTGTATGTCTTCAAATAACGCCGTTAACCGCTGTTGACCGATTGAAACTCGAGGTTGTAAAACGGTTTTAACGCCTTTTAACTCTCCCTGATGGTGGAGACCTCTATCTGGGAACTGTACCAAAGCGGATTTAGAAAGCCCGTTAGTCAGTCCATCAACTTGCAAAATGTCTTCCTTGCATGTCTTCAAATAACGCCGTTAACAGCTGTTGACCGACTGCAACTCGAGGTTGTAAAACGGTTTAAGCGCCTTTTAGCGCTCCCTGATGGTAGAGGCTACTATCTGGGTAGTTTATCAAAGCGGATTTAGAAAGCCCGTTAGTCAGTCCATCTTCCTGCTAAATGTCATCCTTGTATCTCTACAAATAACGCCGTTACCCGCTGTTGACCGACTGCAACTCGAGGTTGTAAAAGGGTTTAAACGCCTCTTAGCGCTCCCTGATGGAAAAGGCCACTATCTGGGTAGTTTATCAAAGCGGATTTAGAAAGCCCGTTAGTCAGTCAATCTTCCTGCAAAATGTCATCCTTGTATCTCTACAAATAATGCCGTTAACCGCTGTTGACCGACTGCAACTCGAGGTTGTAAAACGGTTTAAACGCCTTTTAGCGCTCCCTGATTTTAAAGTCCACTATCTGGGTAGTTTATCAAAGCGGATTTAGAAAGCCCGTTAGTCAGTCCATCTTCCTGCAAAATGTCGTCCTTGTATCTCTACAAATAACGCCGTTAACCGCTGTTGACCGACTGCAACTCGAGGTTGTAAAACGGTTTAAACGCCTTTTAGCGCTCCCTGATGGTAGAGGCTACTATCTGGGTAGTTTATCAAAGCGGATTTAGAAAGCCAGTTAGTCAGTCCATCTTCCTGCTAAATGTCATCCTTGTATGTTTACAAATAACGCCGTAAACCGCTGTTGACCGATTGCAACTCGAGGTTGTAAAGCGGTTCTAACGTCTTTTAGCGCTCCCTGATGGTAAAGCCCACTATCTGGGTAGTTTATCAAAGCGGAATTAGAAAGCCCGCTAGTCAGTCCAGCTTCCTGCAAAATGTCATCCTTGTATCTCTACAAATAACGCCGTTAACCGCTGCTGACCGACTGCAACTCGAGGTTGTAAAACGGTTTCAACGCCTTTTAGCGCTCCCTGATGGTAGAGGCTACTATCTGGGTAGTTTATCAAAGCGGATTTAGAAAGCCCGTTAGTCAGTCCATCTTCCTGCTAAATGTCATCCTTGTATGTCTACAAATAACGCCGTTAACCGCTGTTGACCGATTGCAACTCGAGGTTATATAACGGTTTTAACGTCTTTCAACGCTCCCAGATGGCAAAGGCCACTATCTGGAAAGAGTATCGAAGCGGATTTAGAAAGCCCGTTAGTCATTTCATCTACCTGCAAAATGTCATCCTTGTATGTCTTCAAATAACGCCGTTAACCGCTGTTGACCGATTGCAACTCGAGGTTGTAAAATTGTTTTAACGCCTTTTAACGCTCCCGGATGGTGGAGACAACTATCTAGGTACTGTACCAAAGCGGATTTAGAAAGCCCATTAGTCAGTCCATCAACTTGAAAAATGTCTTCCTTGCATGTCTTCAAATAACGCCGTTAAACGCTGTTGATCGATTGCAACTCGAGGTTGTAAAACGGTTTAAACGCCTTTTAGCGCTCCCCGATGGTAGAGGCTACTACCTGGGTAGGTTATCAAAGCGGATTTAGAAAGCCCGTTAGTCAGTCCATCTTCCTGCTAAATGTCATCCTTGTATGTCTACAAATAACGCCGTTAACCGCTGTTGACCGATTGCAACTCGAGGTTGTAAAACGGTTTTAACGCCTTTTAACGCTCCCGGATGGTGGAGACAACTATCTAGGTACTGTACCAAAGCGGATTTAGAAAGCCCATTAGTCAGTCCATCAACTTGAAAAATGTCTTCCTTGCATGTCTTCAAATAACGCCGTTAACCGCTGTTGACCGATTGCAACTCGAGGTTATATAACGGTTTTAACGTCTTTCAACGCTCCCTGATGGTAAAAGCCACTATCTGGAAAGAGTATCGAAGCGGATTTAGAAAGCCCGTTAGTCATTTCATCTACTTGCAAAATGTCATCCTTGTATATCTTCAAATAACACCGTTAACCGCTGTTGGCCGATTGCAACTTTAGGTTGTATAACGGTTTTAACGTCTTTCAACGCTCCCTGATAGTAAAAGCCACTATCTGGAAAGAGTATCAAAGTGGATTTAGAAAGCCCGTTAGTCATTTCATCTACTTGCAAAATGTCATCCTTGTATGTCTTCAAATAACGCCGTTAACCGCTGTTGACCGATTGCAACTCGAGGTTGTAAAACGGTTTAAACGTCTTTTATCGCTACCTGATGGTAAAGGCCACTATCTGGGAATTTTAGCAAACCGCATTTAGAAAGCACGTTAGTCAGTCCATCTACCTGCAAAATGTCATCCTTGTATGTCTTCAAATAACGCCGTTAACCGCTGTTGACCGATTGAAACTCGAGGTTGTAAAACGGTTTTAACGCCTTTTAACTCTCCCTGATGGTGGAGACCTCTATCTGGGAACTGTACCAAAGCGGATTTAGAAAGCCCGTTAGTCAGTCCATCAACTTGCAAAATGTCTTCCTTGCATGTCTTCAAATAACGCCGTTAACAGCTGTTGACCGACTGCAACTCGAGGTTGTAAAACGGTTTAAGCGCCTTTTAGCGCTCCCTGATGGTAGAGGCTACTATCTGGGTAGTTTATCAAAGCGGATTTAGAAAGCCCGTTAGTCAGTCCATCTTCCTGCTAAATGTCATCCTTGTATCTCTACAAATAACGCCGTTACCCGCTGTTGACCGACTGCAACTCGAGGTTGTAAAAGGGTTTAAACGCCTCTTAGCGCTCCCTGATGGAAAAGGCCACTATCTGGGTAGTTTATCAAAGCGGATTTAGAAAGCCCGTTAGTCAGTCAATCTTCCTGCAAAATGTCATCCTTGTATCTCTACAAATAATGCCGTTAACCGCTGTTGACCGACTGCAACTCGAGGTTGTAAAACGGTTTAAACGCCTTTTAGCGCTCCCTGATTTTAAAGTCCACTATCTGGGTAGTTTATCAAAGCGGATTTAGAAAGCCCGTTAGTCAGTCCATCTTCCTGCAAAATGTCGTCCTTGTATCTCTACAAATAACGCCGTTAACCGCTGTTGACCGACTGCAACTCGAGGTTGTAAAACGGTTTAAACGCCTTTTAGCGCTCCCTGATGGTAGAGGCTACTATCTGGGTAGTTTATCAAAGCGGATTTAGAAAGCCAGTTAGTCAGTCCATCTTCCTGCTAAATGTCATCCTTGTATGTTTACAAATAACGCCGTAAACCGCTGTTGACCGATTGCAACTCGAGGTTGTAAAGCGGTTCTAACGTCTTTTAGCGCTCCCTGATGGTAAAGCCCACTATCTGGGTAGTTTATCAAAGCGGAATTAGAAAGCCCGCTAGTCAGTCCAGCTTCCTGCAAAATGTCATCCTTGTATCTCTACAAATAACGCCGTTAACCGCTGCTGACCGACTGCAACTCGAGGTTGTAAAACGGTTTCAACGCCTTTTAGCGCTCCCTGATGGTAGAGGCTACTATCTGGGTAGTTTATCAAAGCGGATTTAGAAAGCCCGTTAGTCAGTCCATCTTCCTGCTAAATGTCATCCTTGTATGTCTACAAATAACGCCGTTAACCGCTGTTGACCGATTGCAACTCGAGGTTATATAACGGTTTTAACGTCTTTCAACGCTCCCAGATGGCAAAGGCCACTATCTGGAAAGAGTATCGAAGCGGATTTAGAAAGCCCGTTAGTCATTTCATCTACCTGCAAAATGTCATCCTTGTATGTCTTCAAATAACGCCGTTAACCGCTGTTGACCGATTGCAACTCGAGGTTGTAAAATTGTTTTAACGCCTTTTAACGCTCCCGGATGGTGGAGACAACTATCTAGGTACTGTACCAAAGCGGATTTAGAAAGCCCATTAGTCAGTCCATCAACTTGAAAAATGTCTTCCTTGCATGTCTTCAAATAACGCCGTTAAACGCTGTTGATCGATTGCAACTCGAGGTTGTAAAACGGTTTAAACGCCTTTTAGCGCTCCCCGATGGTAGAGGCTACTACCTGGGTAGGTTATCAAAGCGGATTTAGAAAGCCCGTTAGTCAGTCCATCTTCCTGCTAAATGTCATCCTTGTATGTCTACAAATAACGCCGTTAACCGCTGTTGACCGATTGCAACTCGAGGTTGTAAAACGGTTTTAACGCCTTTTAACGCTCCCGGATGGTGGAGACAACTATCTAGGTACTGTACCAAAGCGGATTTAGAAAGCCCATTAGTCAGTCCATCAACTTGAAAAATGTCTTCCTTGCATGTCTTCAAATAACGCCGTTAACCGCTGTTGACCGATTGCAACTCGAGGTTATATAACGGTTTTAACGTCTTTCAACGCTCCCTGATGGTAAAAGCCACTATCTGGAAAGAGTATCGAAGCGGATTTAGAAAGCCCGTTAGTCGTTTCATCTACCTGCTAAATGTCATCCTTGTATGTCTACAAATAACGCCGTTAACCGCTGTTGACCGATTGCAACTCGAGGTTGTAAAATTGTTTTAACGTCTTTTAGCGCTCCCTGATGGTAAAGCCCACTATCTGGGTAGTTTATCAAAGCGGAATTAGAAAGCCCGCTAGTCAGTCCAGCTTCCTGCAAAATGTCATCCTTGTATCTCTACAAATAACGCCGTTAACCGCTGTTGACCGATTGCAACTCGAGGTAGTAAAACGGTTTAAACGTCTTTTATCGCTACCTGATGGTAAAGGCCACTATCTGGGAATTTTAGCAAAGCGCATTTAGAAAGCCCGTTAGTCAGTCCATCTACCTGCAAAATGTCATCCTTGTATGTCTTCAAATAACGCCGTTAACCGCTGTTGACCGATTGAAACTCGAGGTTGTAAAACGGTTTTAACGCCTTTTAACGCTCCCGGATGGTGGAGACAACTATCTAGGTACTGTACCAAAGCGGATTTAGAAAGCCCATTAGTCAGTCCATCAACTTGAAAAATGTCTTCCTTGCATGTCTTCAAATAACGCCGTTAAACGCTGTTGATCGATTGCAACTCGAGGTTGTAAAACGGTTTTAGAGTCTTTTAGCGCTCCCTGATGGTAGAGGCTACTATCTGGGTAGTTTATCAAAGCGGAATTAGGAAGCCCGTTAGTCAGTCCATCTTCCTGCTAAATGTCATCATTGTATGTCTACAAACAACGCCGTTAACCGCTGTTGACCGATTGCAACTTGAGGTTATATAACGGTTTTAACGTCTTTCAACGCTCCCTGATGGTAAAAGCCACTATCTGGAAAGAGTATCGAAGCGGATTTAGAAAGCCCGTTAGTCATTTCATCTACCTGCAAAATGTCATCCTTGTATGTCTTCAAATAACGCCGTTAACCGCTGTTGACCGATTGCAACTCGAGGTTATAAAACGGTTTTAACGTCTTTTAGCGCTCCCTGAGGGTAAAGCCCACTATCTGGGTAGTTTATCAAAGCGGAATTAGAAAGCCCGCTAGTCAGTCCAGCTTCCTGCAAAATGTCATCCTTGTATCTCTACAAATAACGCCGTTAACCGCTGTTGACCGACTGCAACTCGAGGTTGTAAAACGGTTTAAACGTCTTTTATCGCTACCTGATGGTAAAGGCCACTATCTGGGTAGTGGCTTTAGAAAGCCCGTTTGTCAGTCCATCTACCTGTAAAATGGCAACCTTCTACTCCTTCAAATAACACCGTAAGACGTTGTTACCCGACTGCTACTCAAAGTTGAAATACGGTTTTAACGTCTTGTTAAGCGCTGTTGATCGATTGCTACTCAAGGCTTTTAGACAGTTTTAACGTTTTTCATTGCTCGCTGAGGATAAAGTCCACTTTCTGGGAAGCGTATCATAGTGGATTTGGAAAGCTGGTTAGTCAATCCAATTACTTGCCAAATGTCAACCTTTTGCTCCTTCAAATAACGCCGTTAGACATTATAGCACATCTGGTCATATGATTGAACATATGGTTGTGAAATATGATATTCTTAGCGAACACATTTCTCGCATTTGTGTAGCAGAAGTTGAAACCGGTTAGCAAGTGAATATGTCTAGCAGCCGCCGGGCGATGTCCTTGAAATTTATATCTTGCTCTATCCAGAGTCTTTCCAAAGTGTGATTATTTATTTATTCTAACGAAATTTTTTCGATCAACGAAATCAAGCAGCTTCGGTAGCTTTTATTACTTGGATGGATGACCGGGTATAGACATTTTTAAATTTTTTATTTTTATTTTATTAAATTTGAAAGTCAAAAAAAGTGTTTAAACTTTTTCATCGCTCCCTGATGGTAAAGGCCGCTATCTGGGTAGTGTATCAAAGCGGATTTAGAACGCCCGGTAGGCAGTCCATCTAATTGCAAAATGTCGTCATTGCATGTCTTCAAATAACGCCGGTAACCGCTGTTGACCGGTTGTAAATCGGTTTGTAAATCGGTTTTAACGTCTTTTAACGCTCCCTGATGGTAAAGTCCACTTTCTGGGATGAATATTAAAGCGGATTTAGAAAGCCCGTTAGTCAGTCCATCTACTTGCAAAATGTCATCCTTGTATATCTTCAAATAACACCGTTAACCGCTGTTGGCCGATTGCAACTTTAGGTTGTATAACGGTTTTAACGTCTTTCAACGCTCCCTGATAGTAAAAGCCACTATCTGGAAAGAGTATCAAAGTGGATTTAGAAAGCCCGTTAGTCATTTCATCTACTTGCAAAATGTCATCCTTGTATGTCTTCAAATAACGCCGTTAACCGCTGTTGACCGATTGCAACTCGAGGTTGTAAAACGGTTTAAACGTCTTTTATCGCTACCTGATGGTAAAGGCCACTATCTGGGAATTTTAGCAAACCGCATTTAGAAAGCACGTTAGTCAGTCCATCTACCTGCAAAATGTCATCCTTGTATGTCTTCAAATAACGCCGTTAACCGCTGTTGACCGATTGAAACTCGAGGTTGTAAAACGGTTTTAACGCCTTTTAACTCTCCCTGATGGTGGAGACCTCTATCTGGGAACTGTACCAAAGCGGATTTAGAAAGCCCGTTAGTCAGTCCATCAACTTGCAAAATGTCTTCCTTGCATGTCTTCAAATAACGCCGTTAACAGCTGTTGACCGACTGCAACTCGAGGTTGTAAAACGGTTTAAGCGCCTTTTAGCGCTCCCTGATGGTAGAGGCTACTATCTGGGTAGTTTATCAAAGCGGATTTAGAAAGCCCGTTAGTCAGTCCATCTTCCTGCTAAATGTCATCCTTGTATCTCTACAAATAACGCCGTTACCCGCTGTTGACCGACTGCAACTCGAGGTTGTAAAAGGGTTTAAACGCCTCTTAGCGCTCCCTGATGGAAAAGGCCACTATCTGGGTAGTTTATCAAAGCGGATTTAGAAAGCCCGTTAGTCAGTCCATCTTCCTGCAAAATGTCATCCTTGTATCTCTACAAATAATGCCGTTAACCGCTGTTGACCGACTGCAACTCGAGGTTGTAAAACGGTTTAAACGCCTTTTAGCGCTCCCTGATTTTAAAGTCCACTATCTGGGTAGTTTATCAAAGCGGATTTAGAAAGCCCGTTAGTCAGTCCATCTTCCTGCAAAATGTCGTCCTTGTATCTCTACAAATAACGCCGTTAACCGCTGTTGACCGACTGCAACTCGAGGTTGTAAAACGGTTTAAACGCCTTTTAGCGCTCCCTGATGGTAGAGGCTACTATCTGGGTAGTTTATCAAAGCGGATTTAGAAAGCCAGTTAGTCAGTCCATCTTCCTGCTAAATGTCATCCTTGTATGTTTACAAATAACGCCGTAAACCGCTGTTGACCGATTGCAACTCGAGGTTGTAAAGCGGTTCTAACGTCTTTTAGCGCTCCCTGATGGTAAAGCCCACTATCTGGGTAGTTTATCAAAGCGGAATTAGAAAGCCCGCTAGTCAGTCCAGCTTTCTGCCAAATGTCATCCTTGTATCTCTACAAATAACGCCGTTAACCGCTGCTGACCGACTGCAACTCGAGGTTGTAAAACGGTTTCAACGCCTTTTAGCGCTCCCTGATGGTAGAGGCTACTATCTGGGTAGTTTATCAAAGCGGATTTAGAAAGCCCGTTAGTCAGTCCATCTTCCTGCTAAATGTCATCCTTGTATGTCTACAAATAACGCCGTTAACCGCTGTTGACCGATTGCAACTCGAGGTTATATAACGGTTTTAACGTCTTTCAACGCTCCCTGATGGCAAAGGCCACTATCTGGAAAGAGTATCGAAGCGGATTTAGAAAGCCCGTTAGCCATTTCATCTACCTGCAAAATGTCATCCTTGTATGTCTTCAAATAACGCCGTTAACCGCTGTTGACCGATTGCAACTCGAGGTTGTAAAATTGTTTTAACGCCTTTTAACGCTCCCGGATGGTGGAGACAACTATCTAGGTACTGTACCAAAGCGGATTTAGAAAGCCCATTAGTCAGTCCATCAACTTGAAAAATGTCTTCCTTGCATGTCTTCAAATAACGCCGTTAAACGCTGTTGATCGATTGCAACTCGAGGTTGTAAAACGGTTTAAACGCCTTTTAGCGCTCCCTGATGGTAGAGGCTACTACCTGGGTAGGTTATCAAAGCGGATTTAGAAAGCCCGTTAGTCAGTCCATCTTCCTGCTAAATGTCATCCTTGTATGTCTACAAATAACGCCGTTAACCGCTGTTGACCGATTGCAACTCGAGGTTGTAAAACGGTTTTAACGCCTTTTAACGCTCCCGGATGGTGGAGACAACTATCTAGGTACTGTACCAAAGCGGATTTAGAAAGCCCATTAGTCAGTCCATCAACTTGAAAAATGTCTTCCTTGCATGTCTTCAAATAACGCCGTTAACCGCTGTTGACCGATTGCAACTCGAGGTTATATAACGGTTTTAACGTCTTTCAACGCTCCCTGATGGTAAAAGCCACTATTTGGAAAGAGTATCGAAGCGGATTTAGAAAGCCCGTTAGTCATTTCATCTACCTGCTAAATGTCATCCTTGTATGTCTACAAATAACGCCGTTAACCGCTGTTGACCGATTGCAACTCGAGGTTGTAAAATTGTTTTAACGTCTTTTAGCGCTCCCTGATGGTAAAGCCCACTATCTGGGTAGTTTATCAAAGCGGAATTAGAAAGCCCGCTAGTCAGTCCAGCTTCCTGCAAAATGTCATCCTTGTATCTCTACAAATAACGCCGTTAACCGCTGTTGACCGATTGCAACTCGAGGTAGTAAAACGGTTTAAACGTCTTTTATCGCTACCTGATGGTAAAGGCCACTATCTGGGAATTTTAGCAAAGCGCATTTAGAAAGCCCGTTAGTCAGTCCATCTACCTGCAAAATGTCATCCTTGTATGTCTTCAAATAACGCCGTTAACCGCTGTTGACCGATTGAAACTCGAGGTTGTAAAACGGTTTTAACGCCTTTTAACGCTCCCGGATGGTGGAGACAACTATCTAGGTACTGTACCAAAGCGGATTTAGAAAGCCCATTAGTCAGTCCATCAACTTGAAAAATGTCTTCCTTGCATGTCTTCAAATAACGCCGTTAAACGCTGTTGATCGATTGCAACTCGAGGTTGTAAAACGGTTTTAGAGTCTTTTAGCGCTCCCTGATGGTAGAGGCTACTATCTGGGTAGTTTATCAAAGCGGAATTAGGAAGCCCGTTAGTCAGTCCATCTTCCTGCTAAATGTCATCCTTGTATGTCTACAAACAACGCCGTTAACCGCTGTTGACCGATTGCAACTTGAGGTTATATAACGGTTTTAACGTCTTTCAACGCTCCCTGATGGTAAAAGCCACTATCTGGAAAGAGTATCGAAGCGGATTTAGAAAGCCCGTTAGTCATTTCATCTACCTGCAAAATGTCATCCTTGTATGTCTTCAAATAACGCCGTTAACCGCTGTTGACCGATTGCAACTCGAGGTTATAAAACGGTTTTAACGTCTTTTAGCGCTCCCTGAGGGTAAAGCCCACTATCTGGGTAGTTTATCAAAGCGGAATTAGAAAGCCCGCTAGTCAGTCCAGCTTCCTGCAAAATGTCATCCTTGTATCTCTACAAATAACGCCGTTAACCGCTGTTGACCGACTGCAACTCGAGGTTGTAAAACGGTTTAAACGTCTTTTATCGCTACCTGATGGTAAAGGCCACTATCTGGGTAGTGGCTTTAGAAAGCCCGTTTGTCAGTCCATCTACCTGTAAAATGGCAACCTTCTACTCCTTCAAATAACACCGTAAGACGTTGTTACCCGACTGCTACTCAAAGTTGAAATACGGTTTTAACGTCTTGTTAAGCGCTGTTGATCGATTGCTACTCAAGGCTTTTAGACAGTTTTAACGTTTTTCATTGCTCGCTGAGGATAAAGTCCACTTTCTGGGAAGCGTATCATAGTGGATTTGGAAAGCTGGTTAGTCAATCCAATTACTTGCCAAATGTCAACCTTTTGCTCCTTCAAATAACGCCGTTAGACATTATAGCACATCTGGTCATATGATTGAACATATGGTTGTGAAATATGATATTCTTAGCGAACACATTTCTCGCATTTGTGTAGCAGAAGTTGAAACCGGTTAGCAAGTGAATATGTCTAGCAGCCGCCGGGCGATGTCCTTGAAATTTATATCTTGCTCTATCCAGAGTCTTTCCAAAGTGTGATTATTTATTTATTCTAACGAAATTTTTTCGATCAACGAAATCAAGCAGCTTCGGTAGCTTTTATTACTTGGATGGATGACCGGGTATAGACATTTTTAAATTTTTTATTTTTATTTTATTAAATTTGAAAGTCAAAAAAAGTGTTTAAACTTTTTCATCGCTCCCTGATGGTAAAGGCCGCTATCTGGGTAGTGTATCAAAGCGGATTTAGAACGCCCGGTAGGCAGTCCATCTAATTGCAAAATGTCGTCATTGCATATCTTCAAATAACGCCGGTAACCGCTGTTGACCGGTTGTAAATCGATTTGTAAATCGGTTTTAACGTCTTTTAACGCTCCCTGATGGTAAAGTCCACTTTCTGGGATGAATATTAAAGCGGATTTAGAAAGCCCGTTAGTCAGTCCATCTACTTGCAAAATGTCATCCTTGTATGTCTTCAAATAACGCCGTTAACCGCTGTTGGCCGATTGCAACTTTAGGTTGTATAACGGTTTTAACGTCTTTCAACGCTCCCTGATAGTAAAAGCCACTATCTGGAAAGAGTATCAAAGTGGACTTAGAAAGCCCGTTAGTCATTTCATCTACTTGCAAAATGTCATCCTTGTATGTCTTCAAATAACGCCGTTAACTGCTGTTGACCGATTGCAACTCGAGGTTGTAAAACGGTTTAAACGTCTTTTATCGCTATCGGCCACTATCTGGGAATTTTAGCAAACTGCATTTAGAAAGCACGTTAGTCAGTTCATCTACCTGCAAAATGTCATCCTTGTATGTCTTCAAATAACGCCGTTAACCGCTGTTGACCGATTGAAACTCGAGGTTATAAAACGGTTTTAACGCCTTTTAACGCTCCCTGATGGTGGAGACCTCTAGCTGGGTACTGTACCAAAGCGGATTTAGAAAGCCCGTTAGTCAGTCCATCAACTTGCAAAATGTCTTCCTTGCACGTCTTCAAATAACGCCGTTAACAGCTGTTGACCGACTGCAACTCGAGGTTGTAAAACGGTTTAAGCGCCTTTTAGCGCTCCCTGATGGGAGAGGCTACTACCTGGGTAGTTTATCAAAGCGGATTTAGAAAGCCCGTTAGTCAGTCCATCTTCCTGCTAAATGTCATTCTTGTATGTCTACAAATAACGCCGTTAACCGCTGTTGACCGATTGCAACTCGAGGTTATATAACGGTTTTAACGTCTTTCAACGCTCCCTGATGGTAAAAGCCACTATCTGGAAAGAGTATCGAAGCGGATTTAGAAAGCCCGTTAGTCAGTCCATCTTCCTGCTAAATGTCGTCCTTGTATCTCTACAAATAACGCCGTTAACCGCTGTTGACCGACTGCAACTCGAGGTTGTAAAACGGTTTAAACGCCTTTTAGCGCTCCCTGATGGTAGAGGCTACTATCTGGGTAGTTTATCAAAGCGGATTTAGAAAGCCCGTTAGTCAGTCCATCTTCCTGCTAAATGTCATCCTTGTATGTTTACAAATAACGCCGTAAACCGCTGTTGACCGATTGCAACTCGAGGTTGTAAAACGGTTTTAACGTCTTTTAGCGCTCCCTGATGGTAAAGCCCACTATCTGGGAATTTTAGCAAACCGCATTTAGAAAGCACGTTAGTCAGTCCATCTACCTGCAAAATGTCATCCTTGTATGTCTTCAAATAACGCCGTTAACCGCTGTTGACCGATTGAAACTCGAGGTTGTAAAACGGTTTTAACGCCTTTTAACGCTCCCTGATGGTGGAGACCTCTATCTGGGTACTATACCAAAGCGGATTTAGAAAGCCCGTTAGTCAGTCCATCAACTTGCAAAATGTCTTCCTTGCACGTCTTCAAATAACGCCGTTAACAGCTGTTGACCGACTGCAACTCGAGGTTGTAAAACGGTTTAAGCGCCTTTTAGCGCTCCCTGATGGTAGAGGCCACTATCTGGGTAGTTTATCAAAGCGGATTTAGAAAGCCCGTTAGTCAGTCCATCTTCCTGCAAAATGTCATCCTTGTATCTCTACAAATAACGCCGTTAACCGCTGTTGACCGACTGCAACTCGGGGTTGTAAAACGGTTTAAACGCCTTTTAGCGGTCCCTGATGGTAAAGGCCACTATCTGGGTAGTTTATCAAAGCGGATTTAGAAAGCCCGTTAGTCAGTCCATCTTCCTGCAAAATGTCGTCCTTGTATCTCTACAAATAACGCCGTTAACCGCTGTTGACCGACTAAAACTCGAGGTTGTAAAACGGTTTAAACGCCTTTTAGCGCTCCCTGATGGTAGAGGCTACTATCTGGGTAGTTTAAAAAAGCGGATTTAGAAAGCCCGTTAGTCAGTCCATCTTCCTGCTAAATGTCATCCTTGTATGTTTACAAATAACGCCGTAAACCGCTGTTGACCGATTGCAACTCGAGGTTGTAAAACGGTTTTAACGTCTTTTAGCGCTCCCTGATGGTAAAGCCCACTATCTGGGTAGTTTATCAAAGCGGAATTAGAAAGCCCGCTAGTCAGTCCAGCTTCCTGCAAAATGTCATCCTTGTATCTCTACAAATAACGCCGTTAACCGCTGCTGACCGACTGCAACTCGAGGTTGTAAAACGGTTTAAACGCCTTTTAGCGCTCCCTGATGGTAGAGGCTACTATCTGGGTAGTTTATCAAAGCGGATTTAGAAAGCCCGTTAGTCAGTCCATCTTCCTGCTAAATGTCATCCTTGTATGTCTACAAATAACGCCGTTAACCGCTGTTGACCGATTGCAACTCGAGGTTATATAACGGTTTTAACGTCTTTCAACGCTCCCTGATGGTAAAGGCCACTATCTGGAAAGAGTATCGAAGCGGATTTAGAAAGCCCGTTAGTCATTTCATCTACCTGCAAAATGTCATCCCTGTATGTCTTCAAATAACGCCGTTAACCGCTGTTGACCGATTGCAATTCGAGGTTGTAAAACGGTTTTAACGTCTTTTAGCGCTCCCTGATGGTAATTCACACTATCTGGGTAGTTTATCAAAGCGGAATTAGAAAGCCCGCTAGTCAGTCCATCTTCCTGCAAAATGTCATCCTTGTATCTCTACAAATAACGCCGTTAACCGCTGTTGACCGATTGCAACTCGAGGTAGTAAAACGGTTTAAATGTCTTTTATCGCTACCTGATGGTAAAGGCCACTATCTGGGTAGTTTATCAAAGCGGATTTAGAAAGCCCGTTAGTCAGTCCATCTTCCTGCACAATGTCGTCCTTGTACCTCTACAAATAACGCCGTTAACCGCTGTTGACCGACTGCAACTCGAGGTTGTAAAACGGTTTAAACGCCTTTTAGCGCTCCCTGATGCTAGAGGCTACTATCTGGGTAGTTTATCAAAGCGGATTTAGAAAGCCCGTTAGTCAGTCCATCTTCCTGCTAAATGTCATCCTTGTATGTCTACAAATAACGCCGTTAACCGCTGTTGACCGATTGCAACTCGAGGTTGTAAAATTGTTTTAACGTCTTTTAGCGCTCCCTGATGGTAAAGCCCACTATCTGGGTAGTTTATCAAAGCGGAATTAGAAAGCCCGCTAGTCAGTCCAGCTTCCTGCAAAATGTCATCCTTGTATCTCTACAAATAACGCCGTTAACCGCTGCTGACCGACTGCAACTCGAGGTTGTAAAACGGTTTAAACGCCTTTTAGCGCTCCCTGATGGTAGAGGCTACTATCTGGGTAGTTTATCAAAGCGGATTTAGAAAGCCCGTTAGTCAGTCCATCTTCCTGCTAAATGTCATCCTTGTATGTCTACAAATAACGCCGTTAACCGCTGTTGACCGATTGCAACTCGAGGCTATATAACGGTTTTAACGTCTTTCAACGCTCCCTGATGGTAAAGGCCACTATCTGGAAAGAGTATCGAAGCGGGTTTAGAAAGCCCGTTAGTCATTTCATCTACCTGCAAAATGTCATCCTTGTATGTCTTCAAATAACGCCGTTAACCGCTGTTGACCGATTGCAACTCGAGGTTGTTAAACGGTTTTAACGTCTTTTAGCGCTCCCTGATGGTAAAGCCCACTATCTGGGTAGTTTATCAAAGCGGATTTAGAAAGCCCGTTAGTCAGTCCATCTTCCTGCTAAATGTCATCCTTGTATGTCTACAAATAACGCCGTTAACCGCTGTTGACCGATTGCAACTCGAGGCTATATAACGGTTTTAACGTCTTTCAACGCTCCCTGATGGTAAAGGCCACTATCTGGAAAGAGTATCGAAGCGGGTTTAGAAAGCCCGTTAGTCATTTCATCTACCTGCAAAATGTCATCCTTGTATGTCTTCAAATAACGCCGTTAACCGCTGTTGACCGATTGCAACTCGAGGTTGTTAAACGGTTTTAACGTCTTTTAGCGCTCCCTGATGGTAAAGCCCACTATCTGGGTAGTTTATCAAAGCGGATTTAGAAAGCCCGCTAGTCAGTCCAGCTTCCTGCAAAATGTCATCCTTGTATCTCTACAAATAACGCCGTTAACCGCTGTTGACCGATTGCAACTCGAGGTTATATAACGGTTTTAACGTCTTTCAACGCTCCCTGATGGTAAAGGCCACTATCTGGAAAGAGTATCGAAGCGGGTTTAGAAAGCCCGTTAGTCATTTCATCTACCTGCAAAATGTCATCCTTGTATGTCTTCAAATAACGCCGTTAACCGCTGTTGACCGATTGCAACTCGAGATTGTAAAACGGTTTAAACGCCTTTTAGCGCTCCCTGATGGTAGAGGCTACTACCTGGGTAGTTTATCAAAGCGGATTTAGAAAGCCCGTTAGTCAGTCCATCTTCCTGCTAAATGTCATCCTTGTATGTCTACAAATAACGCCGTTAAACGCTGTTGACCGATTGCAACTCGAGGTTGTAAAATTGTTTTAACGTCTTTTAGCGCTCCCTGATGGTAAAGCCCACTATCTGGGTAGTTTATCAAAGCGGATTTAGAAAGCCCGTTAGTCAGTCCATCTTCCTGCTAAATGTCATCCTTGTATGTCTACAAATAACGCCGTTAAACGCTGTTGACCGATTGCAACTCGAGGTTGTAAAACGGTTTAAACGTCTTTTATCGCTACCTGATGGTAAAGGCCACTATCTGGGTAGTTTATTAAAGTGGCTTTAGAAAGCCCGTTTGTCAGTCCATCTACCTGTAAAATGGTAACCTTCTACTCCTTCAAATAACACCGTTAGACGTTGTTACCCGACTGCTACTCAAAGTTGAAATACGGTTTTAACGTCTTGTTAAGCGCTGTTGACCGATTGCTACTCAAGGCTTTTAGACGGTTTTAACGTTATTCATTGCTCGCTGAGGATAAAGTCCACTTTCTGGGAAGCGTATCATAGTGGATTTGGAAAGCTGGTTAGTCAATCCAATTACTTGCCAAATGTCAACCTTTTGCTCCTTCAAATAACGCCGTTAGACATTATAGCACATCTGGTCATATGATTGAACATATGGTTGTGAAATATGATATTCTTAGCGACAACATTTCTCGCATTTGTGTAGCAGAAGTTGAAACCGGTTAGCATGTGAATATGTCTAGCAGCCGCCGGGCGATGTACTTGAAATTTATATCTTGCTCTATCCAGAGTCTTTCCAAAGTGTGATTATTTATTTATTCTAACGAAATTTTTTCGATCAACGAAATCAAGCAGCTTCGGTAGCTTTTATTACTTGGATGGCTGACCGGGTATAGACATTTTTAAATTTTTTATTTTTATTTTATTAAATTTGAAAGTCAAAAAAAGTGTTTAAACTTTTTCATCGCTCCCTGATGGTAAAGGCCGCGATCTGGGTAGTGTATCAAAGCGGATTTAGAACGCCCGGTAGGCAGTCCATCAAATTGCAAAATGTCTTCCTTACATGTCTTCAAATAACGCCGTTAAACGCTGTTGACCGATTGCAACTCGAGGTTGTAAAACGGTTTTAGAGTCATTTAGCGCTCCCTGATGGTAAAGGCCACTATCTGGGTAGTTTATCAAAGCGGATTTAGAAAGCCCGTTAGTCAGTCCATCTTCCTGCAAAATGTCATCCTTGTATCTCTACAAATAACGCGTTAACCGCTGTTGACCGACTGCAACTCCAGGTTGTAAAACGGTTTAAATGTCTTTTATCGCTACCTGATGGTAAAGGCCACTATCTGGGTAGTGTATCAAAGCGGATTTAGAACGCCCGGTAGGCAGTCCATCAAATTGCAAAATGTCTTCCTTGCATGTCTTCAAATAACGCCGTTAAACGCTGTTGACCGATTGCAACTCGAGGTTGTAAAACGGTTTTAGAGTCATTTAGCGCTCCCTGATGGTAAAGGCCACTATCTGGGTAGTTTATCAAAGCGGATTTAGAAAGCCCGTTAGTCAGTCCATCTTCCTGCAAAATGTCATCCTTGAATCTCTACAAATAACGCCGTTAACCGCTGTTGACCGACTGCAACTCGAGGTTGTAAAACGGTTTAAACGCCTTTTAGCGCTCCCTGATGGTAGATGCTACTATCTGGGTAGTTTATCAAAGCGGATTTAGAAAGCCCGTTAGTCAGTCCATCTTCCTGCTAAATGTCATCCTTGTATGTCTACAAATAACGCCGTTAACCGCTGTTGACCGATTGCAACTCGAGGTTATATAACGGTTTTAACGTCTTTCAACGCTCCCTGATGGTAAAAGCCACTATCTGGAAAAAGTATCGAAGCGGATTTAGAAAGCCCGTTAGTCATTTCATCTACCTGCAAAATGTCATCCTTGTATGTCTTCAAATAACGCCGTTAACCGCTGTTGACCGATTGCAACTCGAGGTTGTAAAACGGTTTTAACGTCTTTAAGCGCTCCCTGATGGTAAAGAACACTATCTGGGTAGTTTATTAAAGCGGAATTAGAAAGCCCGCTAGTTAGTCCAGCTTTCTGCAAATTGTCATCATTGTATCTCTACAAATAACGCCGTTAACCGCTGTTGACCGACTGCAACTCGAGGTTGTAAAACGGTTTAAACGCCTTTTAGCGCTCCCTGATGGTAGAGGCTACTACCTGGGTAGTTTATCAAAGCGGATTTAGAAAGCCCGTTAGTCAGTCCATCTTCCTGCTAAATGTCATCCTTGTATGTCTACAAATAACGCCGTTAACCGCTGTTGACCGATTGCAACTCGAGGTTATATAACGGTTTTAACGTCTTTCAACGCTCCCTGATGGTAAAAGCCACTATCTGGAAAGAGTATCGAAGCGGATTTAGAAAGCCCGTTACTCATTTCATCTACCTGCAAAATGTCATCCTTGTATGTCTTCAAATAATGCCGTTAACCGCTGTTGACCGATTGCAACTCGAGGTTATAAAACGGTTTCAACGTCTTTTAACGCTCCCTGATGGTAAAGCCCACTATCTGGGTAGTTTATCAAAGCGGAATTAGAAAGCCCGCTAGTTAGTCCAGCTTTCTGCAAAATGTCATCCTTGTAGATTTACAAATAACGCCGTTAACCGCTGTTGACCGACTGCAACTCGAGGTTGTAAAACGGTTTAAACGCCTTTTAACGCTCCCTGATGGTAGAGGCTACTATCTGGGTAGTTTATTAAAGCGGATTTAGAAAGCTCGTTAGTCAGTCCATCTTCCTGCTAAATGTCATCCTTGTATCTCTACAAATAACGCCGTTAACCGCTGTTGACCGACTGCAACTCGAGGTTGTAAAACGATTTAAACGCCTTTTAGCGCTCCCTGATGGTAGAGGCTAATATCTGGGTAGTTTATCAAAGCGGATCTAGAAAGCTCGTTAGTCAGTCCATCTACTTGCAAAATGTCATCCTTGTGTGTCTTCAATTAACGCCGTTAACCGCTGTTGACCGATTGCAACTTAGGTTGTATAACGGTTTTAACGTCTTTCAACGCTCCCTGATGGTAAAGCCCACTATCTGGGTAGTTTATCAAAGCGGAATTAGAAAGCCCGCTAGTCAGTCCAGCTTCCTGCAAAATGTCATCCTTGTATCTCTACAAATAACACCGTTAACCGCTGTTGACCGACTGCAACTCGAGGTGTTAACGGTTTAAACGCCTTTTAGCGCTCCCTGATGGTAGAGGCTACTATCTGGGTAGTTTATCAAAGCGGATTTAGAAAGCTCGTTAGTCAGTCCATCTTCCTGCTAAATGTGATCCTTGTGTGTCTACAAATAACGCCGTTAACCGCTGTTGACCGATTGCAACTCGAGGTTATATAACGGTTTTAACGTCTTTCAACGCTCCCTGATGGTAAAAGCCACTATCTGGAAAGAGTATCGAAGCGGATTAGAAAGCCCGTTAGTCATTTCATCTACCTGCAAAATGTCATCCTTGTATGTCTTCAAATAACGCCGTTAACCGCTGTTGACCGATTGCAACTCCAGGTTGTAAAACGGTTTTAACGTCTTTAAGCGCTCCCTGATGGTAAAGCCCACTATCTGGGTAGTTTATCAAAGCGGAATTAGAAAGCCCGCTAGTTAGTCCAGCTTTCTGCAAAATGTCATCCTTGTATCTCTACAAATAACGTCGTTAACCGCTGTTGACTGACTGCAACTCGAGGTTGTAAAACGGTTTTAACGTCTTTTAGCGCTCCCTGATGGTAAAGCCCACTATCTGGGTAGTTTATCAAAGCGGAATTAGAAAGCCCGCTAGTCAGTCCAGCTTCCTGCAAAATGTCATCCTTGTATCTCTACAAATAACGCCGTTAACCGCTGTTGACCGACTGCAACTCGAGGTTGTAAAACGGTTTAAACGCCTTTTAGCGCTCCCTGATGGTAGACGCTACTACCTGGGTAGTTTATCAAAGCGGATTTAGAAAGCCCGTTAGTCAGTCCATCTTCCTGCTAAATGTCATCCTTGTATGTCTACAAATAACGCCGTTAACCGCTGTTGACCGATTGCAACTCGAGGTTGTAAAACGGTTTTAACGTCTTTAAGCGCTCCCTGATGGTAAAGCCCACTATCTGGGTAGTTTATCAAAGCGGAATTAGAAAGCCGCTAGTTAGTCCAGCTTTCTGCAAAATGTCATCCTTGTATCTCTACAAATAACGCCGTTAACCGCTGTTGACCGACTGCAACTCGAGGTTGTAAAACGGTTTAAACGCCTTTTAGCGCTCCCTGATGGTAGAGGCTACTACCTGGGTAGTTTATCAAAGCGGATTTAGAAAGCCCGTTAGTCAGTCCATCTTCCTGCTAAATGTCATCCTTGTATGTCTACAAATAACGCCGTTAAACGCTGTTGACCGATTGCAACTCGAGGTTGTAAAATTGTTTTAACGTCTTTTAGCGCTCCCTGATGGTAAAGCCCACTATCTGGGTAGTTTATCAAAGCGGATTTAGAAGCCGTTAGTCAGTCATCTTCCTGCTAAATGTCATCCTTGTATGTCTACAAATAACGCCGTTAAACGCTGTTGACCGATTGCAACTCGAGGTTGTAAAACGGTTTAAACGTCTTTTATCGCTACCTGATGGTAAAGGCCACTATCTGGGTAGTTTATTAAAGTGGCATTAGAAAGCCCGTTTGTCAGTCCATCTACCTGTAAAATGGTAACCTTCTACTCCTTCAAATAACACCGTTAGACGTTGTTACCCGACTGCTACTCAAAGTTGAAATACGGTTTTAACGTCTTGTTAAGCGCTGTTGACCGATTGCTACTCAAGGCTTTTAGACGGTTTTAACGTTTTTCATTGCTCGCTGAGGATAAAGTCCACTTTCTGGGAAGCGTATCATAGTGGATTTGGAAAGCTGGTTAGTCAATCCAATTACTTGCCAAATGTCAACCTTTTGCTCCTTCAAATAACGCCGTTAGACATTATAGCACATCTGGTCATAGCAGCCGCCGGGCGATGTACTTGAAATTTATATCTTGCTCTATCCAGAGTCTTTCCAAAGTGTGATTATTTATTTATTCTAACGAAATTTTTCGATCAACGAAATCAAGCAGCTTCGGTAGCTTTTATTACTTGGATGGTTGACGGGTATAGACATTTTTAAATTTTTTATTTTTATTTTATTCAATTTGAAAGTCAAAAAAAGTGTTTAAACTTTTTCATCGCTCCCTGATGGTAAAGGCCGCTCTCTGGGTAGTGTATCAAAGCGGATTTAGAACGCCGGTAGGCAGTCCATCAAATTGCAAAATGTCTTCCTTGCATGTCTTCAAATAACGCCGTTAAACGCTGTTGACCGATTGCAACTCGAGGTTGTAAAACGGTTTTAGAGTCATTTAGCGCTCCCTGATGGTAAAGGCCACTATCTGGGTAGTTTATCAAAGCGGATTTAGAAAGCCCGTTAGTCAGTCCATCTTCCTGCAAAATGTCATCCTTGTATCTCTACAAATAACGCCGTTAACCGCTGTTGACCGACTGCAACTCGAGGTTGTAAAACGGTTTAAATGTCTTTTATCGCTACCTGATGGTAAAGGCCACTATCTGGGTAGTTTATCAAAGCGGATTTAGAAAGCCCGTTAGTCAGTCCATCTTCCTGCACAATGTCGTCCTTGTACCTCTACAAATAACGCCGTAACCGCTGTTGACCGACTGCAACTCGAGGTTGTAAAACGGTTTAAACGCCTTTTAGCGCTCCCTGATGGTAGAGGCTACTATCTGGGTAGTTTATCAAAGCGGATTTAGAAAGCCCGTTAGTCAGTCCATCTTCCTGCTAAATGTCATCCTTGTATGTCTACAAATAACGCCGTTAACCGCTGTTGACCGATTGCAACTCGAGGTTGTAAAATTGTTTTAACGTCTTTTAGCGCTCCCTGATGGTAAAGCCCACTATCTGGGTAGTTTATCAAAGCGGAATTAGAAAGCCCGCTAGTCAGTCCAGCTTCCTGCAAAATGTCATCCTTGTATCTCTACAAATAACGCCGTTAACCGCTGCTGACCGACTGCAACTCGAGGTTGTAAAACGGTTTAAACGCCTTTTAGCGCTCCCTGATGGTAGAGGCTACTATCTGGGTAGTTTATCAAAGCGGATTTAGAAAGCCCGTTAGTCAGTCCATCTTCCTGCTAAATGTCATCCTTGTATGTCTACAAATAACGCCGTTAACCGCTGTTGACCGATTGCAACTCGAGGCTATATAACGGTTTTAACGTCTTTCAACGCTCTCTGATGGTAAAGGCCACTATCTGGAAAGAGTATCGAAGCGGGTTTAGAAAGCCCGTTAGTCATTTCATCTACCTGCAAAATGTCATCCTTGTATGTCTTCAAATAACGCCGTTAACCGCTGTTGACCGATTGCAACTCGAGGCTATATAACGGTTTTAACGTCTTTCAACGCTCTCTGATGGTAAAGGCCACTATCTGGAAAGAGTATCGAAGCGGGTTTAGAAAGCCCGTTAGTCATTTCATCTACCTGCAAAATGTCATCCTTGTATGTCTTCAAATAAGGCCGTTAACCGCTGTTGACCGACTGCAACTCGAGGTTGTAAAACGATTTAAACGCCTTTTAGCGCCACCTGATGGTAAAGGCCACTATCTGGAAAGAGTATCGAAGCGGATTTAGAAAGCCCGTTACTCATTTCATCTACCTGCAAAATGTCATCCTTGTATGTCTTCAAATAATGCCGTTAACCGCTGTTGACCGATTGCAACTCGAGGTTATAAAACGGTTTCAACGTCTTTTAACGCTCCCTGATGGTAAAGCCCACTATCTGGGTAGTTTATCAAAGCGGAATTAGAAAGCCCGCTAGTTAGTCCAGCTTTCTGCAAAATGTCATCCTTGTAGATTTACAAATAACGCCGTTAACCCCTGTTGACCGACTGCAACTCGAGGTTGTAAAACGGTTTAAACGCCTTTTAACGCTCCCTGATGGTAGAGGCTACTATCTGGGTAGTTTATTAAAGCGGATTTAGAAAGCTCGTTAGTCAGTCCATCTTCCTGCTAAATGTCATCCTTGTATCTCTACAAATAACGCCGTTAACCGCTGTTGACCGACTGCAACTCGAGGTTGTAAAACGATTTAAACGCCTTTTAGCGCTCCCTGATGGTAGAGGCTACTATCTGGGTAGTTTATCAAAGCGGATCTAGAAAGCTCGTTAGTCAGTCCATCTACTTGCAAAATGTCATCCTTGTGTGTCTTCAATTAACGCCGTTAACCGCTGTTGACCGATTGCAACTTTAGGTTGTATAACGGTTTTAACGTCTTTCAACGCTCCCTGATGGTAAAGCCCACTATCTGGGTAGTTTATCAAAGCGGAATTAGAAAGCCCGCTAGTCAGTCCAGCTTCCTGCAAAATGGCAAAATGTCATCCTTGTATCTCTACAAATAACACCGTTAACCGCTGTTGACCGACTGCAACTCGAGGTTGTTAAACGGTTTAAACGCCTTTTAGCGCTCCCTGATGGTAGAGGCTACTATCTGGGTAGTTTATCAAAGCGGATTTAGAAAGCTCGTTAGTCAGTCCATCTTCCTGCTAAATGTGATCCTTGTGTGTCTACAAATAACGCCATTAACCGCTGTTGGCCGATTGCAACTCGAGGTTATATAACGGTTTTAACGTCTTTCAACGCTCCCTGATGGTAAAAGCCACTATCTGGAAAGAGTATCGAAGCGGATTTAGAAAGCCCGTTAGTCATTTCATCTACCTGCAAAATGTCATCCTTGTATGTCTTCAAATAACGCCGTTAACCGCTGTTGACCGATTGCAACTCCAGGTTGTAAAACGGTTTTAACGTCTTTAAGCGCTCCCTGATGGTAAAGCCCACTATCTGGGTAGTTTATCAAAGCGGAATTAGAAAGCCCGCTAGTTAGTCCAGCTTTCTGCAAAATGTCATCCTTGTATCTCTACAAATAACGTCGTTAACCGCTGTTGACCGACTGCAGCTCGAGGTTGTAAAACGGTTTTAACGTCTTTTAGCGCTCCCTGATGGTAAAGCCCACTATCTGGGTAGTTTATCAAAGCGGAATTAGAAAGCCCGCTAGTCAGTCCAGCTTCCTGCAAAATGTCATCCTTGTATCTCTACAAATAACGCCTTTAACCGCTGTTGACCGACTGCAACTCGAGGTTGTAAAACGGTTTAAACGCCTTTTAGCGCTCCCTGATGGTAGAGGCTACTACCTGGGTAGTTTATCAAAGCGGATTTAGAAAGCCCGTTAGTCAGTCCATCTTCCTGCTAAATGTCATCCTTGTATGTCTACAAATAACGCCGTTAACCGCTGTTGACCGATTGCAACTCGAGGTTGTAAAACGGTTTTAACGTCTTTAAGCGCTCCCTGATGGTAAAGGCCACTATCTGGGTAGTTTATCAAAGCGGATTTAGAAAGCCCGTTAGTCAGTCCATCTTCCTGCACAATGTCGTCCTTGTACCTCTACAAATAACGCCGTTAACCGCTGTTGACCGACTGCAACTCGAGGTTGTAAAACGGTTTAAACGCCTTTTAGCGCTCCCTGATGGTAGAGGCTACTATCTGGGTAGTTTATCAAAGCGGATTTAGAAAGCCCGTTAGTCAGTCCATCTTCCTGCTAAATGTCATCCTTGTATGTCTACAAATAACGCCGTTAACCGCTGTTGACCGATTGCAACTCGAGGTTGTAAAATTGTTTTAACGTCTTTTAGCGCTCCCTGATGGTAAAGCCCACTATCTGGGTAGTTTATCAAAGCGGAATTAGAAAGCCCGCTAGTCAGTCCAGCTTCCTGCAAAATGTCATCCTTGTATCTCTACAAATAACGCCGTTAACCGCTGCTGACCGACTGCAACTCGAGGTTGTAAAACGGTTTAAACGCCTTTTAGCGCTCCCTGATGGTAGAGGCTACTATCTGGGTAGTTTATCAAAGCGGATTTAGAAAGCCCGTTAGTCAGTCCATCTTCCTGCTAAATGTCATCCTTGTATGTCTACAAATAACGCCGTTAACCGCTGTTGACCGATTGCAACTCGAGGCTATATAACGGTTTTAACGTCTTTCAACGCTCTCTGATGGTAAAGGCCACTATCTGGAAAGAGTATCGAAGCGGGTTTAGAAAGCCCGTTAGTCATTTCATCTACCTGCAAAATGTCTTCCTTGCATGTCTTCAAATAACGCCGTTAAACGCTGTTGACCGATTGCAACTCGAGGTTGTAAAACGGTTTTAGAGTCATTTAGCGCTCCCTGATGGTAAAGGCCACTATCTGGGTAGTTTATCAAAGCGGATTTAGAAAGCCCGTTAGTCAGTCCATCTTCCTGCAAAATGTCATCCTTGTATCTCTACAAATAACGCCCTTAACCGCTGTTGACCGACTGCAACTCGAGGTTGTAAAACGGTTTAAACGCCTTTTAGCGCTCCCTGATGGTAGATGCTACTATCTGGGTAGTTTATCAAAGCGGATTTAGAAAGCCCGTTAGTCAGTCCATCTTCCTGCTAAATGTCATCCTTGTATGTCTACAAATAACGCCGTTAACCGCTGTTGACCGATTGCAACTCGAGGTTATATAACGGTTTTAACGTCTTTCAACGCTCCCTGATGGTAAAAGCCACTATCTGGAAAGAGTATCGAAGCGGATTTAGAAAGCCCGGTAGTCATTTCATCTACCTGCAAAATGTCATCCTTGTATGTCTTCAAATAACGCCGTTAACCGCTGTTGACCGATTGCAACTCGTAGTTGTAAAACGGTTTTAACGTCTTTAAGCGCTCCCTGATGGTAAAGAACACTATCTGGGTAGTTTATTAAAGCGGAATTAGAAAGCCCGCTAGTTAGTCCAGCTTTCTGCAAATTGTCATCATTGTATCTCTACAAATAACGCCGTTAACCGCTGTTGACCGACTGCAACTCGAGGTTGTAAAACGGTTTAAACGCCTTTTAGCGCTCCCTGATGGTAGAGGCTACTACCTGGGTAGTTTATCAAAGCGGATTTGGAAAGCCCGTTAGTCAGTCCATCTTCCTGCTTAATTTCATCCTTGTATGTCTACAAATAACGCCGTTAACCGCTGTTGACCGATTGCAACTCGAGGTTATAAAACGGTTTTAACGTCTTTTAACGCTCCCTGATGGTAAAGCCCACTATCTGGGTAGTTTATCAAAGCGGAATTAGAAAGCCCGCTAGTTAGTCCAGCTTTCTGCAAAATGTCATCCTTGTAGATTTACAAATAACGCCGTTAACCGCTGTTGACCGACTGCAACTCGAGGTTGTAAAACGGTTTAAACGCCTTTTAGCGCTCCCTGATGGTAGAGGCTACTATCTGGGTAGTTTATTAAAGCGGATTTAGAAAGCTCGTTAGTCAGTCCATCTTCCTGCTAAATGTCATCCTTGTATCTCTACAAATAACGCCGTTAACCGCTGTTGACCGACTGCAACTCGAGGTTGTAAAACGGTTTAAACGCCTTTTAGCGCTCCCTGATGGTAGAGACTACTATCTGGGTAGTTTATCAAAGCGGATCTAGAAAGCTCGTTAGTCAGTCCATCTACTTGCAAAATGTCATCCTTGTGTGTCTTCAATTAACGCCGTTAACCGCTGTTGACCGATTGCAACTTTAGGTTGTATAACGGTTTTAACGTCTTTCAACGCTCCCTGATGGTAAAGCCCACTATATGGGTAGTTTATCAAAGCGGAATTAGAAAGCCCGCTAGTCAGTCCAGCTTCCTGCAAAATGTCATCCTTGTATCTCTACAAATAACACCGTTAACCGCTGTTGACCGACTGCAACTCGAGGTTGTTAAACGGTTTAAACGCCTTTTAGCGCTCCCTGATGGTAGAGGCTACTATCTGGGTAGTTTATCAAAGCGGATTTAGAAAGCTCGTTAGTCAGTCCATCTTCCTGCTAAATGTCATCCTTGTGTGTCTACAAATAACGCCGTTAACCGCTGTTGACCGATTGCAACTCGAGGTTATATAACGGTTTTAACGTCTTTCAACGCTCCCTGATGGTAAAAGCCACTATCTGGAAAGAGTATCGAAGCGGATTTAGAAAGCCCGTTAGTCATTTCATCTACCTGCAAAATGTCATCCTTGTATGTCTTCAAATAACGCCGTTAACCGCTGTTGACCGATTGCAACTCCAGGTTGTAAAACGGTTTTAACGTCTTTAAGCGCTCCCTGATGGTAAAGCCCACTATCTGGGTAGTTTATCAAAGCGGATTTAGAAAGCCCGTTAGTCAGTCCATCTTCCTGCTAAATGTCATCCTTGTATGTCTACAAATAACGCCGTTAACCGCTGTTGACCGATTGCAACTCGAGGTTGTAAAACGGTTTTAACGTCTTTAAGCGCTCCCTGATGGTAAAGCCCACTATCTGGGTAGTTTATCAAAGCGGAATTAGAAAGCCCGCTAGTTAGTCCAGCTTTCTGCAAAATGTCATCCTTGTATCTCTACAAATAACGCCGTTAACCGCTGTTGACCGACTGCAACTCGAGGTTGTAAAACGGTTTAAACGCATTTTAGCGCTCCCTGATGGTAGAGGCTACTACCTGGGTAGTTTATCAAAGCGGATTTAGAAAGCCCGTTAGTCAGTCCATCTTCCTGCTAAATGTCATCCTTGTATGTCTACAAATAACGCCGTTAACCGCTATTGACCGATTGCAACTCGAGGTTGTAAAACGGTTTAAGCGCCTTTTAGCGCTCCCTGATGGTAGAGGCTACTATCTGGGTAGTTTATCAAAGCGGAATTAGGAAGCCCGTTAGTCAGTCCATCATCCTGCTAAATGTCATCCTTGTATGTCTACAAACAACGCCGTTAACCGCTGTTGACCGATTGCAACTTGAGGTTATATAACGGTTTTAACGTCTTTCAACGCTCCCTGATGGTAAAAGCCACTATCTGGAAAGAGTATCGAAGCGGATTTAGAAAGCCCGTTAGTCATTTCATCTACCTGCAAAATGTCATCCTTGTATGTCTTCAAATAACGCCGTTAACCGCTGTTGACCGACTGCAACTCGAGGTTGTAAAACGGTTTAAACGTCTTTTATCGCTACCTGATGGTAAAGGCCACTATCTGGGTAGTTTATCAAAGCGGAATTAGAAAGCCCGTTAGTCAGTCCAGCTTCCTGCAAAATGTCATCCTTGTATCTCTACAAATAACGCCGTTAACCGCTGTTGACCGACTGCAACTCGAGGTTGTAAAACGGTTTAAACGCCTTTTAGCGCTCCCTGATGGTAGAGGCTACTACCTGGGTAGTTTATCAAAGCGGATTTAGAAAGCCCGTTAGTCAGTCCATCTTCCTGCCAAATGTCATCCTTGTATGTCTACAAATAACGCCGTTAACCGCTGTTGACCGATTGCAAATCGAGGTTGTAAAACGGTTTTAACGTCTTTAAGCGCTCCCTGATGGTAAAGGCCACTATCTGGAAAGAGTATCGAAGCGGATTTAGAAAGCCCGTTAGTCATTTCATCTACCTGCAAAATGTCATCCTTGTATGTCTTCAAATAACGCCGTTAACCGCTGTTGACCGACTGCAACTCGAGGTTGTAAAACGGTTTAAACGTCTTTTATCGCTACCTGATGGTAAAGGCCACTATCTGGGTAGTTTATCAAAGCGGAATTAGAAAGCCCGTTAGTCAGTCCAGCTTCCTGCTAAATGTCATCCTTGTATGTCTACAAATAACGCCGTTAACCGCTGTTGACCGATTGCAACTCGAGGTTGTAAAACGGTTTAAACGCCTTTTAGCGCTCCCTGATGGTAGAGGCTACTACCTGGGTAGTTTATCAAAGCGGATTTAGAAAGCCCGTTAGTCAGTCCATCTTCCTGCTAAATGTCATCCTTGTATGTCTACAAATAACGCCGTTAACCGCTGTTGACCGATTGCAACTCGAGGTTGTAAAACGGTTTTAACGTCTTTAAGCGCTCCCTGATGGTAAAGGCCACTATCTGGGTAGTTTATCAAAGCGGAATTAGAAAGCCCGTTAGTCAGTCCAGCTTCCTGCAAAATGTCATCCTTGTATCTCTACAAATAACGCCGTTAACCGCTGTTGACCGATTGCAACTCGAGGTTGTAAAACGGTTTTAACGTCTTTAAGCGCTCCCTGATGGTAAAGCTTACTATCTGGGTAGTTTATCAAAGCGGAATTAGAAAGCCCGCTAGTTAGTCCAGCTTTCTGCAAAATGTCATCCTTGTATCTCTACAAATAACGCCGTTAACCGCTGTTGACCGACTGCAACTCGAGGTTGTAAAACGGTTTAAACGCCTTTTAGCGCTCCCTGATGGTAGAGGCTACTACCTGGGTAGTTTATCAAAGAGGATTTAGAAAGCCCGTTAGTCAGTCCATCTTCCTGCTAAATGTCATCCTTGTATGTCTACAAATAACGCCGTTAACCGCTATTGACCGATTGCAACTCGAGGTTGTAAAACGGTTTAAACGCCTTTTAGCGCTCCCTGATGGTAGAGGCTACTACCTGGGTAGTTTATCAAAGCGGATTTAGAAAGCCCGTTAGTCAGTCCATCTTCGTGCTAAATGTCATCCTTGTATGTCTACAAATAACGCCGTTAACCGCTGTTGCCCGATTGCAACTCGAATTTATAAAACGGTTTTAACGTCTTTTAGCGCTCCCTGATGGTAAAGCCCACTATCTGGGTAGTTTATCAATGCGGAATTAGAAAGCCCGCTAGTCAGTCCAGCTTCCTGCAAAATGTCATCCTTGTATCTCTACAAATAACGCCGTTAACCGCTGTTGACCGACTGCAACTCGAGGTTGTAAAACGGTTTAAACGTCTTTTATCGCTACCTGATGGTAAAGGCCACTATCTGGGTAGTGGCTTTAGAAAGCCCGTTTGTCAGTCCATCTACCTGTAAAATGGCAACCTTCTACTCCTTCAAATAACACCGTTAGACGTTGTTACCCGACTGCTACTCAAAGTTGAAATACGGTTTTAACGTCTTGTTAAGCGCTGTTGATCGATTGCTACTCAAGGCTTTTAGACGGTTTTAACGTTTTTCATTGCTCGCTGAGGATAAAGTCCACTTTCTGGGAAGCGTATCATAGTGGATTTGGAAAGCTGGTTAGTCAATCCAATTACTTGCCAAATGTCAACCTTTTGCTCCTTCAAATAACGCCGTTAGACATTATAGCACATTTGGTCATATGATTGAACATATGGTTGTGAAATATGATATTCTTAGCGAACACATTTCTCGCATTTGTGTAGCAGAAGTTGAAACCGGTTAGCAAGTGAATATGTCTAGCAGCCGCCGGGCGATGTACTTGAAATTTATATCTTGCTCTATCCAGAGTCTTTCCAAAGTGTGATTATTTATTTATTCTAACGAAATTTTTTCGATCAACGAAATCAAGCAGCTTCGGTAGCTTTTATTACTTGGATGAATGACCGGGTATAGACATTTTTAAATTTTTTATTTTTATTTTATTCAATTTGAAAGTCAAAAAAAGTGTTTAAACTTTTTCATCGCTCCCTGATGGTAAAGGCCGCTATCTGGGTAGTGTATCAAAGCGGATTTAGAACGCCCGGTAGGCAGTCCATCAAATTGCAAAATGTCTTCCTTGCATGTCTTCAAATAACGCCGTTAAACGCTGTTGACCGATTGCAACTCGAGGTTGTAAAACGGTTTTAGAGTCATTTAGCGCTCCCTGATGGTAAAGGCCACTATCTGGGTAGTTTATCAAAGCGGATTTAGAAAGCCCGTTAGTCAGTCCATCTTCCTGCAAAATGTCATCCTTGTATCTCTACAAATAACGCCGTTAACCGCTGTTGACCGACTGCAACTCGAGGTTGTAAAACGGTTTAAACGCCTTTTAGCGCTCCCTGATGGTAGATGCTACTATCTGGGTAGTTTATCAAAGCGTATTTAGAAAGCCCGTTAGTCAGTCCATCTTCCTGCACAATGTCGTCCTTGTACCTCTACAAATAACGCCGTTAAACGCTGTTGACCGATTGCAACTCGAGGTTGTAAAACGGTTTTAGAGTCATTTAGCGCTCCCTGATGGTAAAGGCCACTATCTGGGTAGTTTATCAAAGCGGATTTAGAAAGCCCGTTAGTCAGTCCATCTTCCTGCTAAATGTCATCCTTGTATGTCTACAAATAACGCCGTTAACCGCTGTTGACCGATTGCAACTCGAGGTTGTAAAATTGTTTTAACGTCTTTTAGCGCTCCCTGATGGTAAAGCCCACTATCTGGGTAGTTTATCAAAGCCGAATTAGAAAGCCCGCTAGTCAGTCCAGCTTCCTGCAAAATGTCATCCTTGTATCTCTACAAATAACGCCGTTAACCGCTGCTGACCGACTGCAACTCGAGGTTGTAAAACGGTTTAAACGCCTTTTAGCGCTCCCTGATGGTAGAGGCTACTATCTAGGTAGTTTATCAAAGCGGATTTAGAAAGCCCGTTAGTCAGTCCATCTTCCTGCTAAATGTCATCCTTGTATGTCTACAAATAACGCCGTTAACCGCTGTTGACCGATTGCAACTCGAGGCTATATAACGGTTTTAACGTCTTTCAACGCTCTCTGATGGTAAAGGCCACTATCTGGAAAGAGTATCGAAGCGGGTTTAGAAAGCCCGTTAGTCATTTCATCTACCTGCAAAATGTCATCCTCGTATGTCTTCAAATAACGCCGTTAACCGCTGTTGACCGATTGCAACTCGAGGTTGTAAAACGGTTTTAACGTCTTTTAGCGCTCCCTGATGGTAAAGCCCACTATCTGGGTAGTTTATCAAAGCGGATTTAGAAAGCCCGCTAGTCAGTCCAGCTTCCTGCAAAATGTCATCCTTGTATCTCTACAAATAACGCCGTTAACCGCTGTTGACCGATTGCAACTCGAGGTTATATAACGGTTTTAACGTCTTTCAACGCTCCCTGATGGTAAAGGCCACTATCTGGAAAGAGTATCGAAGCGGGTTTAGAAAGCCCGTTAGTCATTTCATCTACCTGCAAAATGTCATCCTTGTATGTCTTCAAATAACGCCGTTAACCGCTGTTGACCGATTGCAACTCGAGGTTGTAAAACGGTTTAAACGTCTTTTATCGCTACCTGATGGTAAAGGCCACTATCTGGGAAGTTTATTAAAGTGGCTTTAGAAAGCCCGTTTGTCAGTCCATCTACCTGTAAAATGGCAACCTTCTACTCCTTCAAATAACACCGTTAGACGTTGTTACCCGACTGCTTCTCAAAGTTGAAATACGGTTTTAACGTCTTGTTAAGCGCTGTTGACGGATTGCTACTCAAGGCTTTTAGACGGTTTTAACGTTTTTCATTGCTTGCTGAGGATAAAACCCACTTTCTGGGAAGCGTATCATAGTGGATTTGGAAAGCTGGTTAGTCAATCCAATTACTTGCCAAATGTCAACCTTTTGCTGCTTCAAATGACGCCGTTAGACATTATAGCACATCTGGTCATATGATTGAACATATGGTTGTGAAATATGATATTCTTAGCGAACACATTTCTTGCATTTGTGTAGCAGAAGTTGAAACCGGTTAGCAAGTGAATATGTCTAGCAGCCGCCGGGCGATGTACTTGAAATTTATATCTTGCTCTATCCAGAGTCATAGTGTGATTATTTATTTATTCTAACGAAATTTTTTCGATCAACGAAATCAAGCAGCTTCGGTAGCTTTTATTACTTGGATGGTTGACCGGGTATAGACATTTTTAAATTTTTTATTTTTATTTTATTCAATTTGAAAGTCAAAAAAAGTGTTTAAACTTTTTCATCGCTCCCTGATGGTAAAGGCCGCTATCTGGGTAGTGTATCAAAGCGGATTTAGAACGCCCGGTAGGCAGTCCATCAAATTGCAAAATGTCTTTCTTGCATGTCTTCAAATAACGCCGTTAAACGCTGTTGACCGATTGCAACTCGAGGTTGTAAAACGGTTTTAGAGTCATTTAGCGCTCCCTGATGGTAAAGGCCACTATCTGGGTAGTTTATCAAAGCGGATTTAGAAAGCCCGTTAGTCAGTCCATCTTCCTGCAAAATGTCATCCTTGTATCTCTACAAATAACGCCGTTAACCGCTGTTGACTGACTGCAACTCGAGGTTGTAAAACGGTTTAAACGCCTTTTAGCGCTCCCTGATGGTAGATGCTACTATCTGGGTAGTTTATCAAAGCGGATTTAGAAAGCCCGTTAGTCAGTCCATCTTCCTGCTAAATGTCATCCTTGTATGTCTACAAATAACGCCGTTAACCGCTGTTGACCGATTGCAACTCGAGGTTATTTAACGGTTTTAACGTCTTTCAACGCTCCCTGATGGTAAAAGCCACTATCTGGAAAGAGTATCGAAGCGGATTTAGAAAGCCCGTTAGTCATTTCATCTACCTGCAAAATGTCATCCTTGTATGTCTTCAAATAACGCCGTTAACCGCTGTTGACCGATTGCAACTCGAGGTTGTAAAACGGTTTTAACGTCTTTAAGCGCTCCCTGATGGTAAAGAACACTATCTGGGTAGTTTATTAAAGCGGAATTAGAAAGCCCGCTAGTTAGTCCAGCTTTCTGCAAATTGTCATCATTGTATCTCTACAAATAACGCCGTTAACCGCTGTTGACCGACTGCAACTCGAGGTTGTAAAACGGTTTAAACGCCTTTTAGCGCTCCCTGATGGTAGAGGCTACTACCTGGGTAGTTTATCAAAGCGGATTTGGAAAGCCCGTTAGTCAGTCCATCTTCCTGCTAAATGTCATCCTTGTATGTCTACAAATAACGCCGTTAACCGCTGTTGACCGATTGCAACTCGAGGTTATAAAACGGTTTTAACGTCTTTTAACGCTCCCTGATGGTAAAGCCCACTATCTGGGTAGTTTATCAAAGCGGAATTAGAAAGCCCGCTAGTTAGTCCAGCTTTCTGCAAAATGTCATCCTTGTAGATTTACAAATAACGCCGTTAACCGCTGTTGACCGACTGCAACTCGAGGTTGTAAAACGGTTTAAACGCCTTTTAGCGCTCCCTGATGGTAGAGGCTACTATCTGGGTAGTTTATTAAAGCGGATTTAGAAAGCTCGTTAGTCAGTCCATCTTCCTGCTAAATGTCATCCTTGTATCTCTACAAATAACGCCGTTAACTGCTGTTGACCGACTGCAACTCGAGGTTGTAAAACGGTTTAAACGCCTTTTAGCGCTCCCTGATGGTAGAGGCTACTATCTGGGTAGTTAATCAAAGCGGATCTAGAAAGCTCGTTAGTCAGTCCATCTACTTGCAAAATGTCATCCTTGTGTGTCTTCAATTAACGCCGTTAACCGCTGTTGACCGATTGCAACTTTAGGTTGTATAACGGTTTTAACGTCTTTCAACGCTCCCTGATGGTAAAGCCCACTATCTGGGTAGTTTATCAAAGCGGAATTAGAAAGCCCGCTAGTCAGTCCAGCTTCCTGCAAAATGTCATCCTTGTATCTCTACAAATAACACCGTTAACCGCTGTTGACCGACTGCAACTCGAGGTTGTGAAACGGTTTAAACGCCTTTTAGCGCTCCCTGATGGTAGAGCCTACTATCTGGGTAGTTTATCAAAGCGGATTTAGAAAGCTCGTTAGTCAGTCCATCTTCCTGCTAAATGTCATCCTTGTGTGTCTACAAATAACGCCGTTAACCGCTGTTGACCGATTGCAACTCGAGGTTATATAACGGTTTTAACGTCTTTCAACGCTCCCTGATGGTAAAAGCCACTATCTGGAAAGAGTATCGAAGCGGATTTAGAAAGCCCGTTAGTCATTTCATCTACCTGCAAAATGTCATCCTTGTATGTCTTCAAATAACGCCGTTAACCGCTGTTGACCGATTGCAACTCCAGGTTGTAAAACGGTTTTAACGTCTTTAAGCGCTCCCTGATGGTAAAGCCCACTATCTGGGTAGTTTATCAAAGCGGAATTAGAAAGCCCGCTAGTTAGTCCAGCTTTCTGCAAAATGTCATCCTTGTATCTCTACAAATAACTTCGTTAACCGCTGTTGACCGACTGCAACTCGAGGTTGTAAAACGGTTTTAACGTCTTTTAGCGCTCCCTGATGGTAAAGCCCACTATCTGGGTAGTTTATCAAAGCGGAATTAGAAAGCCCGCTAGTCAGTCCAGCTTCCTGCAAAATGTCATCCTTGTATCTCTACAAATAACGCCGTTAACCGCTGTTGACCGACTGCAACTCGAGGTTGTAAAACGGTTTAAACGCCTTTTAGCGCTCCCTGATGGTAGAGGCTACTACCTGGGTAGTTTATCAAAGCGGATTTAGAAAGCCCGTTAGTCAGTCCATCTTCCTGCTAAATGTCATCCTTGTATGTCTACAAATAATGCCGTTAACCGCTGTTGACCGAGTGCAACTCGAGGTTGTAAAACGGTTTTAACGTCTTTAAGCGCTCCCTGATGGTAAAGCCCACTATCTGGGTAGTTTATCAAAGCGGAATTAGAAAGCCCGCTAGTTAGTCCAGCTTTCTGCAAAATGTCATCCTTGTATCTCTACAAATAACGCCGTTAACCGCTGTTGACCGACTTCAACTCGAGGTTGTAAAACGGTTTAAACGCCTTTTAGCGCTCCCTGATGGTAGAGGCTACTACCTGGGTAGTTTATCAAAGCGGATTTAGAAAGCCCGTTAGTCAGTCCATCTTCCTGCTAAATGTCATCCTTGTATGTCTACAAATAACGCCGTTAACCGCTATTGACCGATTGCAACTCGAGGTTGTAAAACGGTTTAAGCGCCTTTTAGCGCTCCCTGATGGTAGAGGCTACTATCTGGGTAGTTTATCAAAGCGGAATTAGGAAGCCCGTTAGTCAGTCCATCTTCCTGCTAAATGTCATCCTTGTATGTCTACAAACAACGCCGTTAACCGCTGTTGACCGATTGCAACTTGAGGTTATATAACGGTTTTAACGTCTTTCAACGCTCCCTGATGGTAAAAGCCACTATCTGGAAAGAGTATCGAAGCGGATTTAGAAAGCCCGTTAGTCATTTCATCTACCTGCAAAATGTCATCCTTGTATGTCTTCAAATAACGCCGTTAACCGCTGTTGACCGACTGCAACTCGAGGTTGAATAACGGTTTAAACGTCTTTTATCGCTACCTGATGGTAAAGGCCACTATCTGGGTAGTTTATCAAAGCGGAATTAGAAAGCCCGTTAGTCAGTCCAGCTTCCTGCAAAATGTCATCCTTGTATCTCTACAAATAACGCCGTTAACCGCTGTTGACCGACTGCAACTCGAGGTTGTAAAACGGTTTAAACGCCTTTTAGCGCTCCCTGATGGTAGAGGCTACTACCTGGGTAGTTTATCAAAGCGGATTTAGAAAGCCCGTTAGTCAGTCCATCTTCCTGCTAAATGTCATCCTTGTATGTCTACAAATAACGCCGTTAACCGCTGTTGACCGATTGCAACTCGAGGTTGTAAAACGGTTTTAACGTCTTTAAGCGCTCCCTGATGGTAAAGGCCACTATCTGGAAAGAGTATCGAAGCGGATTTAGAAAGCCCGTTAGTCATTTCATCTACCTGCAAAATGTCATCCTTGTATGTCTTCAAATAACGCCGTTAACCGCTGTTGACCGACTGCAACTCGAGGTTGTAAAACGGTTTTAACGTCTTTAAGCGCTCCCTGATGGTAAAGCCCACTATCTGGGTAGTTTATCAAAGCGGAATTAGAAAGCCCGCTAGTTAGTCCAGCTTTCTGCAAAATGTCATCCTTGTATCTCTACAAATAACTTCGTTAACCGCTGTTGACCGACTGCAACTCGAGGTTGTAAAACGGTTTTAACGTCTTTTAGCGCTCCCTGATGGTAAAGCCCACTATCTGGGTAGTTTATCAAAGCGGAATTAGAAAGCCCGCTAGTCAGTCCAGCTTCCTGCAAAATGTCATCCTTGTATCTCTACAAATAACGCCGTTAACCGCTGTTGACCGACTGCAACTCGAGGTTGTAAAACGGTTTAAACGCCTTTTAGCGCTCCCTGATGGTAGAGGCTACTACCTGGGTAGTTTATCAAAGCGGATTTAGAAAGCCCGTTAGTCAGTCCATCTTCCTGCTAAATGTCATCCTTGTATGTCTACAAATAACGCCGTTAACCGCTGTTGACCGATTGCAACTCGAGGTTGTAAAACGGTTTTAACGTCTTTAAGCGCTCCCTGATGGTAAAGCCCACTATCTGGGTAGTTTATCAAAGCGGAATTAGAAAGCCCGCTAGTTAGTCCAGCTTTCTGCAAAATGTCATCCTTGTATCTCTACAAATAACGCCGTTAACCGCTGTTGACCGACTTCAACTCGAGGTTGTAAAACGGTTTAAACGCCTTTTAGCGCTCCCTGATGGAAGAGGCTACTACCTGGGTAGTTTATCAAAGCGGATTTAGAAAGCCCGTTAGTCAGTCCATCTTCCTGCTAAATGTCATCCTTGTATGTCTACAAATAACGCCGTTAACCGCTATTGACCGATTGCAACTCGAGGTTGTAAAACGGTTTAAGCGCCTTTTAGCGCTCCCTGATGGTAGAGGCTACTATCTGGGTAGTTTATCAAAGCGGAATTAGGAAGCCCGTTAGTCAGTCCATCTTCCTGCTAAATGTCATCCTTGTATGTCTACAAACAACGCCGTTAACCGCTGTTGACCGATTGCAACTTGAGGTTATATAACGGTTTTAACGTCTTTCAACGCTCCCTGATGGTAAAAGCCACTATCTGGAAAGAGTATCGAAGCGGATTTAGAAAGCCCGTTAGTCATTTCATCTACCTGCAAAATGTCATCCTTGTATGTCTTCAAATAACGCCGTTAACCGCTGTTGACCGACTGCAACTCGAGGTTGAATAACGGTTTAAACGTCTTTTATCGCTACCTGATGGTAAAGGCCACTATCTGGGTAGTTTATCAAAGCGGAATTAGAAAGCCCGTTAGTCAGTCCAGCTTCCTGCAAAATGTCATCCTTGTATCTCTACAAATAACGCCGTTAACCGCTGTTGACCGACTGCAACTCGAGGTTGTAAAACGGTTTAAACGCCTTTTAGCGCTCCCTGATGGTAGAGGCTACTACCTGGGTAGTTTATCAAAGCGGATTTAGAAAGCCCGTTAGTCAGTCCATCTTCCTGCTAAATGTCATCCTTGTATGTCTACAAATAACGCCGTTAACCGCTGTTGACCGATTGCAACTCGAGGTTGTAAAACGGTTTTAACGTCTTTAAGCGCTCCCTGATGGTAAAGGCCACTATCTGGAAAGAGTATCGAAGCGGATTTAGAAAGCCCGTTAGTCATTTCATCTACCTGCAAAATGTCATCCTTGTATGTCTTCAAATAACGCCGTTAACCGCTGTTGACCGACTGCAACTCGAGGTTGTAAAACGGTTTAAACGTCTTTTATCGCTACCTGATGGTAAAGGCCACTATCTGGGTAGTTTATCAAAGCGGAATTAGAAAGCCCGTTAGTCAGTCTAGCTTCCTGCTAAATGTCATCCTTGTATGTCTACAAATAACGCCGTTAACCGCTGTTGACCGATTGCAACTCGAGGTTGTAAAACGGTTTAAACGCCTTTTAGCGCTCCCTGATGGTAGAGGCTACTACCTGGGTAGTTTATCAAAGCGGATTTAGAAAGCCCGTTAGTCAGTCCATCTTCCTGCTAAATGTCATCCTTGTATGTCTACAAATAACGCCGTTAACCGCTGTTGACCGATTGCAACTCGAGGTTGTAAAACGGTTTTAACGTCTTTAAGCGCTCCCTGATGGTAAAGGCCACTATCTGGGTAGTTTATCAAAGCGGAATTAGAAAGCCCGTTAGTCAGTCCAGCTTCCTGCAAAATGTCATCCTTGTATCTCTACAAATAACGCCGTCAACCGCTGTTGACCGATTGCAACTCGAAATTGTAAAAGGGTTTTAACGTCTTTAAGCGCTCCCTGATGGTAAAGCCCACTATCTGGGTAGTTTATCAAAGCGGAATTAGAAAGCCCGCTAGTTAGTCCAGCTTTCTGCAAAATGTCATCCTTGTATCTCTACAAATAACGCCGTTAACCGCTGTTGACCGACTGCAACTCGAGGTTGTAAAACGGTTTAAACGCCTTTTAGCGCTCCCTGATGGTAGAGGCTACTACCTGGGTAGTTTATCAAAGCGGATTTAGAAAGCCCGTTAGTCAGTCCATCTTCCTGCTAAATGTCATCCTTGTATGTCTACAAATAACGCCGTTAACCGCTATTGACCGATTGCAACTCGAGGTTGTAAAACGGTTTAAACGCCTTTTAGCGCTCCCTGATGGTAGAGGCTACTACCTGGGTAGTTTATCAAAGCGGATTTAGAAAGCCCGTTAGTCAGTCCATCTTCCTGCTAAATGTCATCCTTGTATGTCTACAAATAACGCCGTTAACCGCTGTTGACCGATTGCAACTCGAGGTTATAAAACGGTTTTAACGTCTTTTAGCGCTCCCTGATGGTAAAGCCCACTATCTGGGTAGTTTATCAATGCGGAATTAGAAAGCCCGCTAGTCAGTCCAGCTTCCTGCAAAATGTCATCCTTGTATCTCTACAAATAACGCCGTTAACCGCTGTTGACCGACTGCAACTCGAGGTTGTAAAACGGTTTAAACGTCTTTTATCGCTACCTGATGGTAAAGGCCACTATCTGGGTAGTGGCTTTAGAAAGCCCGTTTGTCAGTCCATCTACCTGTAAAATGGCAACCTTCTACTCCTTCAAATAACACCGTTAGACGTTGTTACCCGACTGCTACTCAAAGTTGAAATACGGTTTTAACGTCTTGTTAAGCGCTGTTGATCGATTGCTACTCAAGGCTTTTAGACGGTTTTAACGTTTTTCATTGCTCGCTGAGGATAAAGTCCACTTTCTGGGAAGCGTATCATAGTGGATTTGGAAAGCTGGTTAGTCAATCCAATTACTTGCCAAATGTCAACCTTTTGCTCCTTCAAATAACGCCGTTAGACATTATAGCACATTTGGTCATATGATTGAACATATGGTTGTGAAATATGATATTCTTAGCGAACACATTTCTCGCATTTGTGTAGCAGAAGTTGAAACCGGTTAGCAAGTGAATATGTCTAGCAGCCGCCGGGCGATGTACTTGAAATTTATATCTTGCTCTATCCAGAGTCTTTCCAAAGTGTGATTATTTATTTATTCTAACGAAATTTTTTCGATCAACGAAATCAAGCAGCTTCGGTAGCTTTTATTACTTGGATGGTTGACCGGGTATAGACATTTTTAAATTTTTTATTTTTATTTTATTCAATTTGAAAGTCAAAAAAAGTGTTTAAACTTTTTCATCGCTCCCTGATGGTAAAGGCCGCTATCTGGGTAGTGTATCAAAGCGGATTTAGAACGCCCGGTAGGCAGTCCATCTAATTGCAAAATGTCTTCATTGCATGTCTTCAAATAACGCCGGTAACCGCTGTTGACCGGTTGTAAATCGGTTTGTAAATCGATTTTAACGTCTTTTAACGCTCCCTGATGGTAAAGTCCACTTTCTGGGATGAATATTAAAGCGGATTTAGAAAGCCCGTTAGTCATTCCATCTACTTGCAAAATGTCATCCTTGTATATCTTCAAATAACGCCGTTAACCGCTGTTGACCGATTGCAACTTGAGGTTATATAACGGTTTTAACGTCTTTCAACGCTCCCTGATGGTAAAAGCCACTATCTGGAAAGAGTATCGAAGCGGATTTAGAAAGCCCGTTAGTCATTTCATCTACCTGCAAAATGTCATCCTTGTATGTCTTCAAATAACGCCGTTAACCGCTGTTGACCGATTGCAACTCGAGGTTGTAAAACGGTTTTAACGTCTTTAAGCGCTCCCTGATGGTAAAGCCCACTATCTGGGTAGTTTATCAAAGCGGAATTAGAAAGCCCGCTAGATAGTCCAGCTTTCTGCAAAATGTCATCCTTGTATCTCTACAAATAACGCCGTTAACCGCTGTTGACCGACTGCAACTCGAGGTTGTAAAACGGTTTAAACGCCTTTTAGCGTTCCCTGATGGTAAAGGCCACTATCTGGGTAGTTTATCAAAGCGGATTTAGAAAGCCCGTTAGTCAGTCCATCTTCCTGCAAAATGTCGTCCTTGTATCTCTACAAATAACGCCGTTAACAGCTGTTGACCGACTGCAACTCGAGGTTGTAAAACGGTTTAAACGCCTCTTAGCGCTCCCTGATGGAAAAGGCCACTATCTGGGTAGTTTATCAAAGCGGATTTAGAAAGCCCGTTAGTCAGTCCATCTTCCTGCAAAATGTCATCCTTGTATCTCTACAAATAACGCCGTTAACCGCTGTAGACCGACTGCAACTCGAGGTTGTAAAACGGTTTAAACGCCTTTTAGCGTTCCCTGATGGTAAAGGCCACTATCTGGGTAGTTTATCAAAGCGGATTTAGAAAGCCCGTTAGTCATTTCATCTACCTACAAAATGTCATCCTTGTATGTCTTCAAATAACGCCGTTAACCGCTGTTGACCGATTGCAACTCGAGGTTGTAAAACGGTTTTAACGTCTTTAAGCGCTCCCTGATGGTAAAGCCCACTACCTGGGTAGTTTATCAAAGCGGATTTAGAAAGCCCGTTAGTCAGTCCATCTTCCTGCAAAATGTCATCCTTGTATCTCTACAAATAACGCCGTTAACCGCTGTAGACCGACTGCAACTCGAGGTTGTAAAACGGTTTAAACGCCTTTTAGCGTTCCCTGATGGTAAAGGCCACTATCTGGGTAGTTTATCAAAGCGGATTTAGAAAGCCCGTTAGTCAGTCCATCTTCCTGCAAAATGTCGTCCTTGTATCTCTACAAATAACGCCGTTAACAGCTGTTGACCGACTGCAACTCGAGGTTGTAAAACGGTTTAAACGCCTCTTAGCGCTCCCTGATGGAAAAGGCCACTATCTGGGTAGTTTATCAAAGCGGATTTAGAAAGCCCGTTAGTCAGTCCATCTTCCTGCAAAATGTCATCCTTGTATCTCTACAAATAACGCCGTTAACCGCTGTAGACCGACTGCAACTCGAGGTTGTAAAACGGTTTAAACGCCTTTTAGCGTTCCCTGATGGTAAAGGCCACTATCTGGGTAGTTTATCAAAGCGGCTTTAGAAAGCCCGTTAGTCAGTCCATCTTCCTGCAAAATGTCGTCCTTGTATCTCTACAAATAACGCCGTTAACCGCTGTTGACCGACTGCAACTCGAGGTTGTAAAACGGTTTAAACGCCTTTTAGCGCTCCCTGATGGTAGAGGCTACTATCTGGGTAGTTTATCAAAGCGGATTTAGAAAGCCCGTTAGTCAGTCCATCTTCCTGCTAAATGTCATCCTTGTATGTTTACAAATAACGCCGTAAACCGCTGTTGACCGATTGCAACTCGAGGTTGTAAAACGGTTTTAACGTCTTTTAGCGCTCCCTGATGGTAAAGGCCGCTATCTGGGTAGTGTATCAAAGCGGATTTAGAACGCCAGGTAGGCAGTCCATCTTCCTGCAAAATGTCGTCCTTGTATCTCTACAAATAACGCCGTTAACAGCTGTTGACCGACTGCAACTCGAGGTTGTAAAACGGTTTAAACGCCTCTTAGCGCTCCCTGATGGAAAAGGCCACTATCTGGGTAGTTTATCAAAGCGGATTTAGAAAGCCCGTTAGTCAGTCCATCTTCCTGCAAAATGTCATCCTTGTATCTCTACAAATAACGCCGTTAACCGCTGTAGACCGACTGCAACTCGAGGTTGTAAAACGGTTTAAACGCCTTTTAGCGTTCCCTGATGGTAAAGGCCACTATCTGGGTAGTTTATCAAAGCGGCTTTAGAAAGCCCGTTAGTCAGTCCATCTTCCTGCAAAATGTCGTCCTTGTATCTCTACAAATAACGCCGTTAACCGCTGTTGACCGACTGCAACTCGAGGTTGTAAAACGGTTTAAACGCCTTTTAGCGCTCCCTGATGGTAGAGGCTACTATCTGGGTAGTTTATCAAAGCGGATTTAGAAAGCCCGTTAGTCAGTCCATCTTCCTGCTAAATGTCATCCTTGTATGTTTACAAATAACGCCGTAAACCGCTGTTGACCGATTGCAACTCGAGGTTGTAAAACGGTTTTAACGTCTTTTAGCGCTCCCTGATGGTAAAGGCCGCTATCTGGGTAGTGTATCAAAGCGGATTTAGAACGCCCGGTAGGCAGTCCATCAAATTGCAAAATGTCTTCCTTGCATGTCTTCAAATAACGCCGTTAAACGCTGTTGACCGATTGCAACTCGAGGTTGTAAAACGGTTTTAGAGTCATTTAGCGCTCCCTGATGGTAAAGGCCACTATCTGGGTAGTTTATCAAAGCGGATTTAGAAAGCCCGTTAGTCAGTCCATCTTCCTGCAAAATGTCATCCTTGTATCTCTACAAATAACGCCGTTAACCGCTGTTGACCGACTGCAACTCGAGGTTGTAAAACGGTTTAAACGCCTTTTAGCGCTCCCTGATGGTAGATGCTACTATCTGGGTAGTTTATCAAAGCGGATTTAGAAAGCCCGTTAGTCAGTCTATCTTCCTGCTAAATGTCATCCTTGTATGTCTACAAATAACGCCGTTAACCGCTGTTGACCGATTGCAACTCGAGGTTATATAACGGTTTTAACGTCTTTCAACGCTCCCTGATGGTAAAAGCCACTATCTGGAAAGAGTATCGAAGCGGATTTAGAAAGCCCGTTAGTCATTTCATCTACCTGCAAAATGTCATCCTTGTATGTCTTCAAATAACGCCGTTAACCGCTGTTGACCGATTGCAACTCGAGGTTGTAAAACGGTTTTAACGTCTTTAAGCGCTCCCTGATGGTAAAGCCCACTATCTGGGTAGTTTATTAAAGCGGAATTAGAAAGCCCGCTAGTTAGTCCAGCTTTCTGCAAAATGTCATCCTTGTAGATTTACAAATAACGCCGTTAACCGCTGTTGACCGACTGCAACTCGAGGTTGTAAAACGGTTTAAACGCCTTTTAGCGCTCCCTGATGGTAGAGGCTACTATCTGGGTAGTTTATTAAAGCGGATTTAGAAAGCTCGTTAATCAGTCCATCTTCCTGCTAAATGTCATCCTTGTATCTCTACAAATAACGCCGTTAACCGCTGTTGACCGACTGCAACTCGAGGTTGTAAAACGGTTTAAACGCCTTTTAGCGCTCCCTGATGGTAGAGGCTACTATCTGGGTAGTTTATCAAAGCGGATCTAGAAAGCTCGTTAGTCAGTCCATCTACTTGCAAAATGTCATCCTTGTGTGTCTTCAATTAACGCCGTTAACCGCTGTTGACCGATTGCAACTTTAGATTGTATAACGGTTTTAACGTCTTTCAACGCTCCCTGATGGTAAAGCCCACTATCTGGGTAGTTTATCAAAGCGGAATTAGAAAGCCCGCTAGTCAGTCCAGCTTCCTGCAAAATGTCATCCTTGTATCTCTACAAATAACACCGTTAACCGCTGTTGACCGACTGCAACTCGAGGTTGTTAAACGGTTTAAACGCCTTTTAGCGCTCCCTGATGGTAGAGGCTACTATCTGGGTAGTTTATCAAAGCGGATTTAGAAAGCTCGTTAGTCAGTCCATCTTCCTGCTAAATGTCATCCTTGTGTGTCTACAAATAACGCCGTTAACCGCTGTTGACCGATTGCAACTCGAGGTTATATAACGGTTTTAACGTCTTTCAAGGCTCCCTGATGGTAAAAGCCACTATCTGGAAAGAGTATCGAAGCGGATTTAGAAAGCCCGTTAGTCATTTCATCTACCTGCAAAATGTCATCCTTGTATGTCTTCAAATAACGCCGTTAACCGCTGTTGACCGATTGCAACTCCAGGTTGTAAAACGGTTTTAACGTCTTTAAGCGCTCCCTGATGGTAAAGCCCACTATCTGGGTAGTTTATCAAAGCGGAATTAGAAAGCCCGCTAGTTAGTCCAGCTTTCTGCAAAATGTCATCCTTGTATCTCTACAAATAACGTCGTTAACCGCTGTTGACCGACTGCAACTCGAGGTTGTAAAACGGTTTTAACGTCTTTTAGCGCTCCCTGATGGTAAAGCCCACTATCTGGGTAGTTTATCAAAGCGGAATTAGAAAGCCCGCTAGTCAGTCCAGCTTCCTGCAAAATGTCATCCTTGTATCTCTACAAATAACGCCGTTAACCGCTGTTGACCGACTGCAACTCGAGGTTGTAAAACGGTTTAAACGCCTTTTAGCGCTCCCTGATGGTAGAGGCTACTACCTGGGTAGTTTATCAAAGCGGATTTAGAAAGCCCGTTAGTCAGTCCATCTTCCTGCTAAATGTCATCCTTGTATGTCTACAAATAACGCCGTTAACCGCTGTTGACCGATTGCAACTCGAGGTTGTAAAACGGTTTTAACGTCTTTAAGCGCTCCCTGATGGTAAAGCCCACTATCTGGGTAGTTTATCAAAGCGGAATTAGAAAGCCCGCTAGTTAGTCCAGCTTTCTGCAAAATGTCATCCTTGTATCTCTACAAATAACGCCGTTAACCGCTGTTGACCGACTGCAACTCGAGGTTGTAAAACGGTTTAAACGCCTTTTAGCGCTCCCTGATGGTAGAGGCTACTACCTGGGTAGTTTATCAAAGCGGATTTAGAAAGCCCGTTAGTCAGTCCATCTTCCTGCTAAATGTCATCCTTGTATGTCTACAAATAACGCCGTTAACCGCTATTGACCGATTGCAACTCGAGGTTGTAAAACGGTTTAAGCGCCTTTTAGCGCTCCCTGATGGTAAAGCCCACTATCTGGGTAGTTTATCAAAGCGGAATTAGAAAGCCCGCTAGTTAGTCCATCTTCCTGCTAAATGTCATCCTTGTATGTCTACAAACAACGCCGTTAACCGCTGTTGACCGATTGCAACTTGAGGTTATGTAACGGTTTTAACGTCTTTCAACGCTCCCTGATGGTAAAAGCCACTATCTGGAAAGAGTATCGAAGCGGATTTAGAAAGCCCGTTAGTCATTTCATCTACCTGCAAAATGTCATCCTTGTATGTCTTCAAATAACGCCGTTAACCGCTGTTGACCGACTGCAACTCGAGGTTGTAAAACGGTTTAAACGTCTTTTATCGCTACCTGATGGTAAAGGCCACTATCTGGGTAGTTTATCAAAGCGGAATTAGAAAGCCCGTTAGTCAGTCCAGCTTCCTGCAAAATGTCATCCTTGTATCTCTACAAATAACGCCGTTAACCGCTGTTGACCGACTGCAACTCGAGGTTGTAAAACGGTTTAAACGCCTTTTAGCGCTCCCTGATGGTAGAGGCTACTACCTGGGTAGTTTATCAAAGCGGATTTAGAAAGCCCGTTAGTCAGTCCATCTTCCTGCTAAATGTCATCCTTGTATGTCTACAAATAACGCCGTTAACCGCTGTTGACCGATTGCAACTCGAGGCTGTAAAACGGTTTTAACGTCTTTAAGCGCTCCCTGATGGTAAAGGCCACTATCTGGAAAGAGTATCGAAGCGGATTTAGAAAGCCCGTTAGTCATTTCATCTACCTGCAAAATGTCATCCTTGTATGTCTTCAAATAACGCCGTTAACCGCTGTTGACCGACTGCAACTCGAGGTTGTAAAACGGTTTTAACGTCTTTAAGCGCTCCCTGATGGTAAGGCCCACTATCTGGGTAGTTTATCAAAGCGGAATTAGAAAGCCCGCTAGTTAGTCCAGCTTTCTGCAAAATGTCATCCTTGTATCTCTACAAATAACGTCGCTAACCGCTGTTGACCGACTGCAACTCGAGGTTGTAAAACGGTTTTAACGTCTTTTAGCGCTCCCTGATGGTAAAGCCCACTATCCGGGTAGTTTATCAAAGCGGAATTAGAAAGCCCGCTAGTCAGTCCAGCTTCCTGCAAAACGTCATCCTTGTATCTCTACAAATAACGCCGTTAACCGCTGTTGACCGACTGCAACTCTAGGTTGTAAAACGGTTTAAACGCCTTTTAGCGCTCCCTGATGGTAGAGGCTACTACCTGGGTAGTTTATCAAAGCGGATTTAGAAAGCCCGTTAGTCAGTCCATCTTCCTGCTAAATGTCATCCTTGTATGTCTACAAATAACGCCGTTAACCGCTGTTGACCGATTGCAACTCGAGGTTGTAAAACGGTTTTAACGTCTTTAAGCGCTCCCTGATGGTAAAGCCCACTATCTGGGTAGTTTATCAAAGCGGAATTAGAAAGCCCGCTAGTTAGTCCAGCTTTCTGCAAAATGTCATCCTTGTATCTCTACAAATAACGCCGTTAACCGCTGTTGACCGACTGCAACTCGAGGTTGTAAAACGGTTTAAACGCCTTTTAGCGCTCCCTGATGGTAGAGGCTACTACCTGGGTAGTTTATCAAAGCGGATTTAGAAAGCCCGTTAGTCAGTCCATCTTCCTGCTAAATGTCATCCTTGTATGTCTACAAATAACGCCGTTAACCGCTATTGACCGATTGCAACTCGAGGTTGTAAAACGGTTTAAGCGCCTTTTAGCGCTCCCTGATGGTAAAGCCCACTATCTGGGTAGTTTATCAAAGCGGAATTAGAAAGCCCGCTAGTTAGTCCATCTTCCTGCTAAATGTCATCCTTGTATGTCTACAAACAACGCCGTTAACCGCTGTTGACCGATTGCAACTTGAGGTTATATAACGGTTTTAACGTCTTTCAACGCTCCCTGATGGTAAAAGCCACTATCTGGAAAGAGTATCGAAGCGGATTTAGAAAGCCCGTTAGTCATTTCATCTACCTGCAAAATGTCATCCTTGTATGTCTTCAAATAACGCCGTTAACCGCTGTTGACCGACTGCAACTCGAGGTTGTAAAACGGTTTAAACGTCTTTTATCGCTACCTGATGGTAAAGGCCACTATCTGGGTAGTTTATCAAAGCGGAATTAGAAAGCCCGTTAGTCAGTCCAGCTTCCTGCAAAATGTCATCCTTGTATCTCTACAAATAACGCCGTTAACCGCTGTTGACCGACTTCAACTCGAGGTTGTAAAACGGTTTAAACGCCTTTTAGCGCTCCCTGATGGTAGAGGCTACTACCTGGGTAGTTTATCAAAGCGGATTTAGAAAGCCCGTTAGTCAGTCCATCTTCCTGCTAAATGTCATCCTTGTATGTCTACAAATAACGCCGTTAACCGCTGTTGACCGATTGCAACTCGAGGTTGTAAAACGGTTTTAACGTCTTTAAGCGCTCTTTGATGGTAAAGGCCACTATCTGGAAAGAGTATCGAAGCGGATTTAGAAAGCCCGTTAGTCATTTCATCTACCTGCAAAATGTCATCCTTGTATGTCTTCAAATAACGCCGTTAACCGCTGTTGACCGACTGCAACTCGAGGTTGTAAAACGGTTTAAACGTCTTTTATCGCTACCTGATGGTAAAGGCCACTATCTGGGTAGTTTATCAAAGCGGAATTAGAAAGCCCGTTAGTCAGTCCAGCTTCCTGCTAAATGTCATCCTTGTATGTCTACAAATAACGCCGTTAACCGCTGTTGACCGATTGCAACTCGAGGTTGTAAAACGGTTTAAACGCCTTTTAGCGCTCCCTGATGGTAGAGGCTACTACCTGGGTAGTTTATCAAAGCGGATTTAGAAAGCCCGTTAGTCAGTCCATCTTCCTGCTAAATGTCATCCTTGTATGTCTACAAATAACGCCGTTAACCGCTGTTGACCGATTGCAACTCGAGGTTGTAAAACGGTTTTAACGTCTTTAAGCGCTCCCTGATGGTAAAGGCCACTATCTGGGTAATTTATCAAAGCGGAATTAGAAAGCCCGTTAGTCAGTCCAGCTTCCTGCAAAATGTCATCCTTGTATCTCTACAAATAACGCCGTTAACCGCTGTTGACCGATTGCAACTCGAGGTTGTAAAACGGTTTTAACGTCTTTAAGCGCTCCCTGATGGTAAAGCCCACTATCTGGGTAGTTTATCAAAGCGGAATTAGAAAGCCCGCTAGTTAGTCCAGCTTTCTGCAAAATGTCATCCTTGTATCTCTACAAATAACGCCGTTAACCGCTGTTGACCGACTGCAACTCGAGGTTGTAAAACGGTTTAAACGCCTTTTAGCGCTCCCTGATGGTAGAGGCTACTACCTGGGTAGTTTATCAAAGCGGATTTAGAAAGCCCGTTAGTCAGTCCATCTTCCTGCTAAATGTCATCCTTGTATGTCTACAAATAACGCCGTTAACCGCTATTGACCGATTGCAACTCGAGGTTGTAAAACGGTTTAAGCGCCTTTTAGCGCTCCCTGATGGTAAAGCCCACTATCTGGGTAGTTTATCAAAGCGGAATTAGAAAGCCCGCTAGTTAGTCCATCTTCCTGCTAAATGTCATCCTTGTATGTCTACAAACAACGCCGTTAACCGCTGTTGACCGATTGCAACTTGAGGTTATATAACGGTTTTAACGTCTTTCAACGCTCCCTGATGGTAAAAGCCACTATCTGGAAAGAGTATCGAAGCGGATTTAGAAAGCCCGTTAGTCATTTCATCTACCTGCAAAATGTCATCCTTGTATGTCTTCAAATAACGCCGTTAACCGCTGTTGACCGACTGCAACTCGAGGTTGTAAAACGGTTTAAACGTCTTTTATCGCTACCTGATGGTAAAGGCCACTATCTGGGTAGTTTATCAAAGCGGAATTAGAAAGCCCGTTAGTCAGTCCAGCTTCCTGCAAAATGTCATCCTTGTATCTCTACAAATAACGCCGTTAACCGCTCTTGACCGACTGCAACTCGAGGTTGTAAAACGGTTTAAACGCCTTTTAGCGCTCCCTGATGGTAGAGGCTACTACCTGGGTAGTTTATCAAAGCGGATTTAGAAAGCCCGTTAGTCAGTCCATCTTCCTGCTAAATGTCATCCTTGTATGTCTACAAATAACGCTGTTAACCGCTGTTGACCGATTGCAACTCGAGGTTGTAAAACAGTTTTAACGTCTTTAAGCGCTCCCTGATGGTAAAGGCCACTATCTGGAAAGAGAATCGAAGCGGATTTAGAAAGCCCGTTAGTCATTTCATCTACCTGCAAAATGTCATCCTTGTATGTCTTCAAATAACGCCGTTAACCGCTGTTGACCGACTGCAACTCGAGGTTGTAAAACGGTTTTAACGTCTTTAAGCGCTCCCTGATGGTAAAGCCCACTATCTGGGTAGTTTATCAAAGCGGAATTAGAAAGCCCGCTAGTTAGTCCAGCTTTCTGCAAAATGTCATCCTTGTATCTCTACAAATAACGTCGTTAACCGCTGTTGACCGACTGCAACTCGAGGTTGTAAAACGGTTTTAACGTCTTTTAGCGCTCCCTGATGGTAAAGCCCACTATCTGGGTAGTTTATCAAAGCGGAATTAGAAAGCCCGCTAGTCAGTTCAGCTTCCTGCAAAATGTCATCCTTGTATCTCTACAAATAACGCCGTTAACCGCTGTTGACCGACTGCAACTCGAGGTTGTAAAACGGTTTAAACGCCTTTTAGCGCTCCCTGATGGTAGAGGCTACTACCTGGGTAGTTTATCAAAGCGGATTTAGAAAGCCCGTTAGTCAGTCCATCTTCCTGCTAAATGTCATCCTTGTATGTCTACAAATAACGCCGTTAACCGCTGTTGACCGATTGCAACTCGAGGTTGTAAAACGGTTTTAACGTCTTTAAGCGCTCCCTGATGGTAAAGCCCACTATCTGGGTAGTTTATCAAAGCGGAATTAGAAAGCCCGCTAGTTAGTCCAGCTTTCTGCAAAATGTCATCCTTGTATCTCTACAAATAACGCCGTTAACCGCTGTTGACCGACTGCAACTCGAGGTTGTAAAACGGTTTAAACGCCTTTTAGCGCTCCCTGATGGTAGAGGCTACTACCTGGGTAGTTTATCAAAGCGGATTTAGAAAGCCCGTTAGTCAGTCCATCTTCCTGCTAAATGTCATCCTTGTATGTCTACAAATAACGCCGTTAACCGCTGTTGACCGATTGCAACTCGAGGTTGTAAAACGGTTTTAACGTCTTTAAGCGCTCCCTGATGGTAAAGCCCACTATCTGGGTAGTTTATCAAAGCGGAATTAGAAAGCCCGCTAGTTAGTCCAGCTTTCTGCAAAATGTCATCCTTGTATCTCTACAAATAACGCCGTTAACCGCTGTTGACCGACTGCAACTCGAGGTTGTAAAACGGTTTTAACGTCTTTTAGCGCTCCCTGATGGTAAAGCCCACTATCTGGGTAGTTTATCAAAGCGGAATTAGAAAGCCCGTTAGTCAGTCCAGCTTCCTGCAAAATGTCATCCTTGTATCTCTACAAATAACGCCGTTAACCGCTCTTGACCGACTGCAACTCGAGGTTGTAAAACGGTTTAAACGCCTTTTAGCGCTCCCTGATGGTAGAGGCTACTACCTGGGTAGTTTATCAAAGCGGATTTAGAAAGCCCGTTAGTCAGTCCATCTTCCTGCTAAATGTCATCCTTGTATGTCTACAAATAACGCTGTTAACCGCTGTTGACCGATTGCAACTCGAGGTTGTAAAACAGTTTTAACGTCTTTAAGCGCTCCCTGATGGTAGAGGCTACTACCTGGGTAGTTTATCAAAGCGGATTTAGAAAGCCCGTTAGTCAGTCCATCTTCCTGCTAAATGTCATCCTTGTATGTCTACAAATAACGCCGTTAACCGCTGTTGACCGATTGCAACTCGAGGTTGTAAAACGGTTTTAACGTCTTTAAGCGCTCCCTGATGGTAAAGCCCACTATCTGGGTAGTTTATCAAAGCGGAATTAGAAAGCCCGCTAGTTAGTCCAGCTTTCTGCAAAATGTCATCCTTGTATCTCTACAAATAACGCCGTTAACCGCTGTTGACCGACTGCAACTCGAGGTTGTAAAACGGTTTAAACGCCTTTTAGCGCTCCCTGATGGTAGAGGCTACTACCTGGGTAGTTTATCAAAGCGGATTTAGAAAGCCCGTTAGTCAGTCCATCTTCCTGCTAAATGTCATCCTTGTATGTCTACAAATAACGCCGTTAACCGCTATTGACCGATTGCAACTCGAGGTTGTAAAACGGTTTAAGCGCCTTTTAGCGCTCCCTGATGGTAAAGCCCACTATCTGGGTAGTTTATCAAAGCGGAATTAGAAAGCCCGCTAGTTAGTCCATCTTCCTGCTAAATGTCATCCTTGTATGTCTACAAACAACGCCGTTAACCGCTGTTGACCGATTGCAACTTGAGGTTATATAACGGTTTTAACGTCTTTCAACGCTCCCTGATGGTAAAAGCCACTATCTGGAAAGAGTATCGAAGCGGATTTAGAAAGCCCGTTAGTCATTTCATCTACCTGCAAAATGTCATCCTTGTATGTCTTCAAATAACGCCGTTAACCGCTGTTGACCGACTGCAACTCGAGGTTGTAAAACGGTTTAAACGTCTTTTATCGCTACCTGATGGTAAAGGCCACTATCTGGGTAGTTTATCAAAGCGGAATTAGAAAGCCCGTTAGTCAGTCCAGCTTCCTGCAAAATGTCATCCTTGTATCTCTACAAATAACGCCGTTAACCGCTGTTGACCGACTTCAACTCGAGGTTGTAAAACGGTTTAAACGCCTTTTAGCGCTCCCTGATGGTAGAGGCTACTACCTGGGTAGTTTATCAAAGCGGATTTAGAAAGCCCGTTAGTCAGTCCATCTTCCTGCTAAATGTCATCCTTGTATGTCTACAAATAACGCCGTTAACCGCTGTTGACCGATTGCAACTCGAGGTTGTAAAACGGTTTTAACGTCTTTAAGCGCTCTTTGATGGTAAAGGCCACTATCTGGAAAGAGTATCGAAGCGGATTTAGAAAGCCCGTTAGTCATTTCATCTACCTGCAAAATGTCATCCTTGTATGTCTTCAAATAACGCCGTTAACCGCTGTTGACCGACTGCAACTCGAGGTTGTAAAACGGTTTAAACGTCTTTTATCGCTACCTGATGGTAAAGGCCACTATCTGGGTAGTTTATCAAAGCGGAATTAGAAAGCCCGTTAGTCAGTCCAGCTTCCTGCTAAATGTCATCCTTGTATGTCTACAAATAACGCCGTTAACCGCTGTTGACCGATTGCAACTCGAGGTTGTAAAACGGTTTAAACGCCTTTTAGCGCTCCCTGATGGTAGAGGCTACTACCTGGGTAGTTTATCAAAGCGGATTTAGAAAGCCCGTTAGTCAGTCCATCTTCCTGCTAAATGTCATCCTTGTATGTCTACAAATAACGCCGTTAACCGCTGTTGACCGATTGCAACTCGAGGTTGTAAAACGGTTTTAACGTCTTTAAGCGCTCCCTGATGGTAAAGGCCACTATCTGGGTAATTTATCAAAGCGGAATTAGAAAGCCCGTTAGTCAGTCCAGCTTCCTGCAAAATGTCATCCTTGTATCTCTACAAATAACGCCGTTAACCGCTGTTGACCGATTGCAACTCGAGGTTGTAAAACGGTTTTAACGTCTTTAAGCGCTCCCTGATGGTAAAGCCCACTATCTGGGTAGTTTATCAAAGCGGAATTAGAAAGCCCGCTAGTTAGTCCAGCTTTCTGCAAAATGTCATCCTTGTATCTCTACAAATAACGCCGTTAACCGCTGTTGACCGACTGCAACTCGAGGTTGTAAAACGGTTTAAACGCCTTTTAGCGCTCCCTGATGGTAGAGGCTACTACCTGGGTAGTTTATCAAAGCGGATTTAGAAAGCCCGTTAGTCAGTCCATCTTCCTGCTAAATGTCATCCTTGTATGTCTACAAATAACGCCGTTAACCGCTATTGACCGATTGCAACTCGAGGTTGTAAAACGGTTTAAGCGCCTTTTAGCGCTCCCTGATGGTAAAGCCCACTATCTGGGTAGTTTATCAAAGCGGAATTAGAAAGCCCGCTAGTTAGTCCATCTTCCTGCTAAATGTCATCCTTGTATGTCTACAAACAACGCCGTTAACCGCTGTTGACCGATTGCAACTTGAGGTTATATAACGGTTTTAACGTCTTTCAACGCTCCCTGATGGTAAAAGCCACTATCTGGAAAGAGTATCGAAGCGGATTTAGAAAGCCCGTTAGTCATTTCATCTACCTGCAAAATGTCATCCTTGTATGTCTTCAAATAACGCCGTTAACCGCTGTTGACCGACTGCAACTCGAGGTTGTAAAACGGTTTAAACGTCTTTTATCGCTACCTGATGGTAAAGGCCACTATCTGGGTAGTTTATCAAAGCGGAATTAGAAAGCCCGTTAGTCAGTCCAGCTTCCTGCAAAATGTCATCCTTGTATCTCTACAAATAACGCCGTTAACCGCTCTTGACCGACTGCAACTCGAGGTTGTAAAACGGTTTAAACGCCTTTTAGCGCTCCCTGATGGTAGAGGCTACTACCTGGGTAGTTTATCAAAGCGGATTTAGAAAGCCCGTTAGTCAGTCCATCTTCCTGCTAAATGTCATCCTTGTATGTCTACAAATAACGCTGTTAACCGCTGTTGACCGATTGCAACTCGAGGTTGTAAAACAGTTTTAACGTCTTTAAGCGCTCCCTGATGGTAAAGGCCACTATCTGGAAAGAGAATCGAAGCGGATTTAGAAAGCCCGTTAGTCATTTCATCTACCTGCAAAATGTCATCCTTGTATGTCTTCAAATAACGCCGTTAACCGCTGTTGACCGACTGCAACTCGAGGTTGTAAAACGGTTTTAACGTCTTTAAGCGCTCCCTGATGGTAAAGCCCACTATCTGGGTAGTTTATCAAAGCGGAATTAGAAAGCCCGCTAGTTAGTCCAGCTTTCTGCAAAATGTCATCCTTGTATCTCTACAAATAACGTCGTTAACCGCTGTTGACCGACTGCAACTCGAGGTTGTAAAACGGTTTTAACGTCTTTTAGCGCTCCCTGATGGTAAAGCCCACTATCTGGGTAGTTTATCAAAGCGGAATTAGAAAGCCCGCTAGTCAGTTCAGCTTCCTGCAAAATGTCATCCTTGTATCTCTACAAATAACGCCGTTAACCGCTGTTGACCGACTGCAACTCGAGGTTGTAAAACGGTTTAAACGCCTTTTAGCGCTCCCTGATGGTAGAGGCTACTACCTGGGTAGTTTATCAAAGCGGATTTAGAAAGCCCGTTAGTCAGTCCATCTTCCTGCTAAATGTCATCCTTGTATGTCTACAAATAACGCCGTTAACCGCTGTTGACCGATTGCAACTCGAGGTTGTAAAACGGTTTTAACGTCTTTAAGCGCTCCCTGATGGTAAAGCCCACTATCTGGGTAGTTTATCAAAGCGGAATTAGAAAGCCCGCTAGTTAGTCCAGCTTTCTGCAAAATGTCATCCTTGTATCTCTACAAATAACGCCGTTAACCGCTGTTGACCGACTGCAACTCGAGGTTGTAAAACGGTTTAAACGCCTTTTAGCGCTCCCTGATGGTAGAGGCCACTATCTGGAAAGAGAATCGAAGCGGATTTAGAAAGCCCGTTAGTCATTTCATCTACCTGCAAAATGTCATCCTTGTATGTCTTCAAATAACGCCGTTAACCGCTGTTGACCGACTGCAACTCGAGGTTGTAAAACGGTTTTAACGTCTTTAAGCGCTCCCTGATGGTAAAGCCCACTATCTGGGTAGTTTATCAAAGCGGAATTAGAAAGCCCGCTAGTTAGTCCAGCTTTCTGCAAAATGTCATCCTTGTATCTCTACAAATAACGTCGTTAACCGCTGTTGACCGACTGCAACTCGAGGTTGTAAAACGGTTTTAACGTCTTTTAGCGCTCCCTGATGGTAAAGCCCACTATCTGGGTAGTTTATCAAAGCGGAATTAGAAAGCCCGCTAGTCAGTTCAGCTTCCTGCAAAATGTCATCCTTGTATCTCTACAAATAACGCCGTTAACCGCTGTTGACCGACTGCAACTCGAGGTTGTAAAACGGTTTAAACGCCTTTTAGCGCTCCCTGATGGTAGAGGCTACTACCTGGGTAGTTTATCAAAGCGGATTTAGAAAGCCCGTTAGTCAGTCCATCTTCCTGCTAAATGTCATCCTTGTATGTCTACAAATAACGCCGTTAACCGCTGTTGACCGATTGCAACTCGAGGTTGTAAAACGGTTTTAACGTCTTTAAGCGCTCCCTGATGGTAAAGCCCACTATCTGGGTAGTTTATCAAAGCGGAATTAGAAAGCCCGCTAGTTAGTCCAGCTTTCTGCAAAATGTCATCCTTGTATCTCTACAAATAACGCCGTTAACCGCTGTTGACCGACTGCAACTCGAGGTTGTAAAACGGTTTTAAACGCCTTTTAGCGCTCCCTGATGGTAGAGGCTACTACCTGGGTAGTTTATCAAAGCGGATTTAGAAAGCCCGTTAGTCAGTCCATCTTCCTGCTAAATGTCATCCTTGTATGTCTACAAATAACGCCGTTAACCGCTATTGACCGATTGCAACTCGAGGTTGTAAAACGGTTTAAGCGCCTTTTAGCGCTCCCTGATGGTAAAGCCCACTATCTGGGTAGTTTATCAAAGCGGAATTAGAAAGCCCGCAAGTTAGTCCATCTTCCTGCTAAATGTCATCCTTGTATGTCTACAAACAACGCCGTTAACCGCTGTTGACCGATTGCAACTTGAGGTTATATAACGGTTTTAACGTCTTTCAACGCTCCCTGATGGTAAAAGCCACTATCTGGAAAGAGTATCGAAGCGGATTTAGAAAGCCCGTTAGTCATTTCATCTACCTGCAAAATGTCATCCTTGTATGTCTTCAAATAACGCCGTTAACCGCTGTTGACCGACTGCAACTCGAGGTTGTAAAACGGTTTAAACGTCTTTTATCGCTACCTGATGGTAAAGGCCACTATCTGGGTAGTTTATCAAAGCGGAATTAGAAAGCCCGTTAGTCAGTCCAGCTTCCTGCAAAATGTTGTCCTTGTATCTCTACAAATAACGCCGTTAACCGCTGTTGACCGACTGCAACTCGAGGTTGTAAAACGGTTTAAACGCCTTTTAGCGCTCCCTGATGGTAGAGGCTACTACCTGGGTAGTTTATCAAATCGGATTTAGAAAGCCCGTTAGTCAGTCCATCTTCCTGCTAAATGTCATCCTTGTATGTCTACAAATAACGCCGTTAACCGCTGTTGACCGATTGCAACTCGAGGTTGTAAAACGGTTTTAACGTCTTTAAGCGCTCCCTGATGGTAAAGGCCACTATCTGGAAAGAGTATCGAAGCGGATTTAGAAAGCCCGTTAGTCATTTCATCTACCTGCAAAATGTCATCCTTGTATGTCTTCAAATAACGCCGTTAACCGCTGTTGACCGACTGCAACTCGAGGTTGTAAAACGGTTTAAACGTCTTTTATCGCTACCTGATGGTAAAGGCCACTATCTGGGTAGTTTATCAAAGCGGAATTAGAAAGCCCGTTAGTCAGTCCAGCTTCCTGCTAAATGTCATCCTTGTATGTCTACAAATAACGCCGTTAACCGCTGTTGACCGATTGCAACTCGAGGTTGTAAAACGGTTTAAACGCCTTTTAGCGCTCCCTGATGGTAAAGGCCACTATCTGGGTAGTTTATCAAAGCGGAATTAGAAAGCCCGTTAGTCAGTCCAGCTTCCTGCAAAATGTCATCCTTGTATCTCTACAAATAACGCCGTTAACCGCTGTTGACCGATTGCAACTCGAGGTTGTAAAACGGTTTTAACGTCTTTAAGCGCTCCCTGATGGTAAAGCCCACTATCTGGGTAGTTTATCAAAGCGGAATTAGAAAGCCCGTTAGTCAGTCCAGCTTCCTGCAAAATGTCATCCTTGTATCTCTACAAATAACGCCGTTAACCGCTGTTGACCGATTGCAACTCGAGGTTGTAAAACGGTTTTAACGTCTTTAAGCGCTCCCTGATGGTAAAGCCCACTATCTGGGTAGTTTATCAAAGCGGAATTAGAAAGCCCGCTAGTTAGTCCAGCTTTCTGCAAAATGTCATCCTTGTATCTCTACAAATAACGCCGTTAACCGCTGTTGACCGACTGCAACTCGAGGTTGTAAAACGTTTTAAACGCCTTTTAGCGCTCCCTGATGGTAGAGGCTACTACCTGGGTAGTTTATCAAAGCGGATTTAGAAAGCCCGTTAGTCAGTCCATCTTCCTGCTAAATGTCATCCTTGTATGTCTACAAATAACGCCGTTAACCGCTGTTGACCGATTGCAACTCGAGGTTATAAAACGGTTTTAACGTCTTTTAGCGTTCCCTGATGGTAAAGCCCACTATCTGGGTAGTTTATCAATGAGGAATTAGAAAGCCCGCTAGTCAGTCCAGCTTCCTGCAAAATGTCATCCTTGTATCTCTACAAATAACGCCGTTAACCGCTGTTGACCGACTGCAACTCGAGGTTGTAAAACGGTTTAAACGTCTTTTATCGCTACCTGATGGTAAAGGCCACTATCTGGGTAGTGGCTTTAGAAAGCCCGTTTGTCAGTCCATCTACCTGTAAAATGGCAACCTTCTACTCCTTCAAATAACACCGTTAGACGTTGTTACCCGACTGCTACTCAAAGTTGAAATACGGTTTTAACGTCTTGTTAAGCGCTGTTGATCGATTGCTACTCAAGGCTTTTAGACGGTTTTAACGTTTTTCATTGCTCGCTGAGGATAAAGTCCACTTTCTGGGAAGCGTATCATAGTGGATTTGGAAAGCTGGTTAGTCAATCCAATTACTTGCCAAATGTCAACCTTTTGCTCCTTCAAATAACGCCGTTAGACATTATAGCACATTTGACCATATGATTGAACATATGGTTGTGAAATATGATATTCTTAGCGAACACATTTCTCGCATTTGTGTAGCAGAAGTTGAAACCGGTTAGCAAGTGAATATGTCTAGCAGCCGCCGGGCGATGTACTTGAAATTTATATCTTGCTCTATCCAGAGTCTTTCCAAAGTGTGATTATTTATTTATTCTAACGAAATTTTTTCGATCAACGAAATCAAGCAGCTTCGGTAGCTTTTATTACTTGGATGGATGACCGGGTATAGACATTTTTAAATTTGTTATTTTTATTTTATTCAATTTGAAAGTCAAAAAAGTGTTTAAACTTTTCATCGCTCCCTGATGGTAAAGGCCGCTATCTGGGTAGTGTATCAAAGCGGATTTAGAACGCCCGGTAGCAGTCCATCTAATTGCAAAATGTCGTCATTGCATGTCTTCAAATAACGCCGGTAACCGCTTGTTGACCGGTTGTAAATCGGTTTGTAATCGATTTTAACGTCTTTTAACGCTCCCTGATGGTAAAGTCCACTTTCTGGGATGAATATTAAAGCGGATTTAGAAAGCCGTTAGTCAGTCCATCTACTTGCAAAATGTCATCCTTGTATGTCTTCAATAACGCCGTTAACCGCTGTTGACCGACTGCAACTCGAGGTTGTAAAACGGTTTAAAAGTCTTTTATCGCTACCTGATGGTAAAGGCCACTATCTGGGTAGTTTATCAAAGCGGAATTAGAAAGCCGTTAGTCAGTCCAGCTTCCTGCTAAATGTCATCCTTGTATGTCTACAAATAACGCCGTTAACCGCTGTTGACCGATTGCAACTCGAGGTTGTAAAACGGTTTAAACGCCTTTTAGCGCTCCTGATGGTAGAGGCTACTACCTGGGTAGTTTATCAAAGCGGATTTAGAAAGCCCGTTAATCAGTCCATCTTCCTGCTAAATGTCATCCTTGTATGTCTACAAATAACGCCGTTAATTGCAACTCGAGGTTGTAAAACGGTTTTAACGTCTTTAAGCGCTCCTGATGGTAAAGGCCACTATCTGGGTAGTTTATCAAAGCGGAATTAGAAAGCCCGTTAGTCAGTCCAGCTTCCTTCCTGCAAAATGTCATCCTTGTATCTCTACAAATAACGCCGTTAACCGCTGTTGACCGATTGCAACTCGAGGTTGTAAAACGGTTTTAACGTCTTTAAGCGCTCCCTGATGGTAAAGCCCACTATCTGGGTAGTTTATCAAAGCGGAATTAGAAAGCCCGTTAGTCAGTCCAGCTTCCTGCAAAATGTTGTCCTTGTATCTCTACAAATAACGCCGTTAACCGCTGTTGACCGACTGCAACTCGAGGTTGTAAAACGGTTTAAACGCCTTTTAGCGCTCCCTGATGGTAGAGGCTACTACCTGGGTAGTTTATCAAATCGGATTTAGAAAGCCCGTTAGTCAGTCCAGCTTCCTGCAAAATGTTGTCCTTGTATCTCTACAAATAACGCCGTTAACCGCTGTTGACCGACTGCAACTCGAGGTTGTAAAACGGTTTAAACGCCTTTTAGCGCTCCCTGATGGTAGAGGCTACTACCTGGGTAGTTTATCAAATCGGATTTAGAAAGCCCGTTAGTCAGTCCATCTTCCTGCTAAATGTCATCCTTGTATGTCTACAAATAACGCCGTTAACCGCTGTTGACCGATTGCAACTCGAGGTTGTAAAACGGTTTTAACGTCTTTAAGCGCTCCCTGATGGTAAAGGCCACTATCTGGAAAGAGTATCGAAGCGGATTTAGAAAGCCCGTTAGTCATTTCATCTACCTGCAAAATGTCATCCTTGTATGTCTTCAAATAACGCCGTTAACCGCTGTTGACCGACTGCAACTCGAGGTTGTAAAACGGTTTAAACGTCTTTTATCGCTACCTGATGGTAAAGGCCACTATCTGGGTAGTTTATCAAAGCGGAATTAGAAAGCCCGTTAGTCAGTCCAGCTTCCTGCTAAATGTCATCCTTGTATGTCTACAAATAACGCCGTTAACCGCTGTTGACCGATTGCAACTCGAGGTTGTAAAACGGTTTAAACGCCTTTTAGCGCTCCCTGATGGTAGAGGCTACTACCTGGGTAGTTTATCAAAGCGGATTTAGAAAGCCCGTTAGTCAGTCCATCTTCCTGCTAAATGTCATCCTTGTATGTCTACAAATAACGCCGTTAACCGCTGTTGACCGATTGCAACTCGAGGTTGTAAAACGGTTTGAACGTCTTTAAGCGCTCCCTGATGGTAAAGGCCACTATCTGGGTAGTTTATCAAAGCGGAATTAGAAAGCCCGTTAGTCAGTCCAGCTTCCTGCAAAATGTCATCCTTGTATCTCTACAAATAACGCCGTTAACCGCTGTTGACCGATTGCAACTCGAGGTTGTAAAACGGTTTTAACGTCTTTAAGCGCTCCCTGATGGTAAAGCCCACTATCTGGGTAGTTTATCAAAGCGGAATTAGAAAGCCCGCTAGTTAGTCCAGCTTTCTGCAAAATGTCATCCTTGTATCTCTACAAATAACGCCGTTAACCGCTGTTGACCGACTGCAACTCGAGGTTGTAAAACGTTTTAAACGCCTTTTAGCGCTCCCTGATGGTAGAGGCTACTACCTGGGTAGTTTATCAAAGCGGATTTAGAAAGCCCGTTAGTCAGTCCATCTTCCTGCTAAATGTCATCCTTGTATGTCTACAAATAACGCCGTTAACCGCTGTTGACCGATTGCAACTCGAGGTTATAAAACGGTTTTAACGTCTTTTAGCGTTCCCTGATGGTAAAGCCCACTATCTGGGTAGTTTATCAATGAGGAATTAGAAAGCCCGCTAGTCAGTCCAGCTTCCTGCAAAATGTCATCCTTGTATCTCTACAAATAACGCCGTTAACCGCTGTTGACCGACTGCAACTCGAGGTTGTAAAACGGTTTAAACGTCTTTTATCGCTACCTGATGGTAAAGGCCACTATCTGGGTAGTGGCTTTAGAAAGCCCGTTTGTCAGTCCATCTACCTGTAAAATGGCAACCTTCTACTCCTTCAAATAACACCGTTAGACGTTGTTACCCGACTGCTACTCAAAGTTGAAATACGGTTTTAACGTCTTGTTAAGCGCTGTTGATCGATTGCTACTCAAGGCTTTTAGACGGTTTTAACGTTTTTCATTGCTCGCTGAGGATAAAGTCCACTTTCTGGGAAGCGTATCATAGTGGATTTGGAAAGCTGGTTAGTCAATCCAATTACTTGCCAAATGTCAACCTTTTGCTCCTTCAAATAACGCCGTTAGACATTATAGCACATTTGACCATATGATTGAACATATGGTTGTGAAATATGATATTCTTAGCGAACACATTTCTCGCATTTGTGTAGCAGAAGTTGAAACCGGTTAGCAAGTGAATATGTCTAGCAGCCGCCGGGCGATGTACTTGAAATTTATATCTTGCTCTATCCAGAGTCTTTCCAAAGTGTGATTATTTATTTATTCTAACGAAATTTTTTCGATCAACGAAATCAAGCAGCTTCGGTAGCTTTTATTACTTGGATGGATGACCGGGTATAGACATTTTTAAATTTGTTATTTTTATTTTATTCAATTTGAAAGTCAAAAAAAGTGTTTAAACTTTTTCATCGCTCCCTGATGGTAAAGGCCGCTATCTGGGTAGTGTATCAAAGCGGATTTAGAACGCCCGGTAGGCAGTCCATCTAATTGCAAAATGTCGTCATTGCATGTCTTCAAATAACGCCGGTAACCGCTGTTGACCGGTTGTAAATCGGTTTGTAAATCGATTTTAACGTCTTTTAACGCTCCCTGATGGTAAAGTCCACTTTCTGGGATGAATATTAAAGCGGATTTAGAAAGCCCGTTAGTCAGTCCATCTACTTGCAAAATGTCATCCTTGTATGTCTTCAAATAACGCCGTTAACCGCTGTTGACCGACTGCAACTCGAGGTTGTAAAACGGTTTAAAAGTCTTTTATCGCTACCTGATGGTAAAGGCCACTATCTGGGTAGTTTATCAAAGCGGAATTAGAAAGCCCGTTAGTCAGTCCAGCTTCCTGCTAAATGTCATCCTTGTATGTCTACAAATAACGCCGTTAACCGCTGTTGACCGATTGCAACTCGAGGTTGTAAAACGGTTTAAACGCCTTTTAGCGCTCCCTGATGGTAGAGGCTACTACCTGGGTAGTTTATCAAAGCGGATTTAGAAAGCCCGTTAATCAGTCCATCTTCCTGCTAAATGTCATCCTTGTATGTCTACAAATAACGCCGTTAATTGCAACTCGAGGTTGTAAAACGGTTTTAACGTCTTTAAGCGCTCCCTGATGGTAAAGGCCACTATCTGGGTAGTTTATCAAAGCGGAATTAGAAAGCCCGTTAGTCAGTCCAGCTTCCTGCAAAATGTCATCCTTGTATCTCTACAAATAACGCCGTTAACCGCTGTTGACCGATTGCAACTCGAGGTTGTAAAACGGTTTTAACGTCTTTAAGCGCTCCCTGATGGTAAAGCCCACTATCTGGGTAGTTTATCAAAGCGGAATTAGAAAGCCCGCTAGTTAGTCCAGCTTTCTGCAAAATGTCATCCTTGTATCTCTACAAATAACGCCGTTAACCGCTGTTGACCGACTGCAACTCGAGGTTGTAAAACGGTTTAAACGCCTTTTAGCGCTCCCTGATGGTAGAGGCTACTACCTGGGTAGTTTATCAAAGCGGATTTAGAAAGCCCGTTAGTCAGTCCATCTTCCTGCTAAATGTCATCCTTGTATGTCTACAAATAACGCCGTTAACCGCTGTTGAGCGATTGCAACTCGAGGTTATAAAACGGTTTTAACGTCTTTTAGCGCTCCCTGATGGTAAAGCCCACTATCTGGGTAGTTTATCAATGCGGAATTAGAAAGCCCGCTAGTCAGTCCAGCTTCCTGCAAAATGTCATCCTTGTATCTCTACAAATAACGCCGTTAACCGCTGTTGACCGACTGCAACTCGAGGTTGTAAAACGGTTTAAACGTCTTTTATCGCTACCTGATGGTAAAGGCCACTATCTGGGTAGTGGCTTTAGAAAGCCCGTTTGTCAGTCCATCTACCTGTAAAATGGCAACCTTCTACTCCTTCAAATAACACCGTTAGACGTTGTTACCCGACTGCTACTCAAAGTTGAAATACGGTTTTAACGTCTTGTTAAGCGCTGTTGATCGATTGCTACTCAAGGCTTTTAGACGGTTTTAACGTTTTTCATTGCTCGCTGAGGATAAAGTCCACTTTCTGGGAAGCGTATCATAGTGGATTTGGAAAGCTGGTTAGTCAATCCAATTACTTGCCAAATGTCAACCTTTTGCTCCTTCAAATAACGCCGTTAGACATTATAGCACATCTGGTTATATGATTGAACATATGGTTGTGAAATATGATATTCTTAGCGAACACATTTCTCGCATTTGTGTAGCAGAAGTTGAAACCGGTTAGCAAGTGAATATGTCTAGCAGCCGCCGGGCGATGTACTTGAAATTTATATCTTGCTCTATCCAGAGTCTTTCCAAAGTGTGATTATTTATTTATTCTAACGAAATTTTTTCGATCAACGAAATCAAGCAGCTTCGGTAGCTTTTATTACTTGGATGGTTGACCGGGTATAGACATTTTTAAATTTTTTATTTTTATTTTATTCAATTTGAAAGTCAAAAAAAGTGTTTAAACTTTTTCATCGCTCCCTGATGGTAAAGGCCGCTATCTGGGTAGTGTATCAAAGCGGATTTAAAACGCCCGGTAGGCAGTCCATCTAATTGCAAAATGTCGTCATTGCATGTCTTCAAATAACGCCGGTAACCGCTGTTGACCGGTTGTAAATCGGTTTGTAAATCGATTTTAACGTCTTTTAACGCTCCCTGATGGTAAAGTCCACTTTCTGGGATGAATATTAAAGCGGATTTAGAAAGCCCGTTAGTCAGTCCATCTACTTGCAAAATGTCATCCTTGTATGTCTTCAAATAACGCCGTTAACCGCTGTTGACCGACTGCAACTCGAGGTTGTAAAACGGTTTAAACGTCTTTTATCGCTACCTGATGGTAAAGGCCACTATCTGGGTAGTTTATCAAAGCGGAATTAGAAAGCCCGTTAGTCAGTCCAGCTTCCTGCTAAATGTCATCCTTGTATGTCTACAAATAACGCCGTTAACCGCTGTTGACCGATTGCAACTCGAGGTTGTAAAACGGTTTAAACGCCTTTTAGCGCTCCCTGATGGTAGAGGCTACTACCTGGGTAGTTTATCAAAGCGGATTTAGAAAGCCCGTTAATCAGTCCATCTTCCTGCTAAATGTCATCCTTGTATGTCTACAAATAACGCCGTTAACCGCTGTTGACCGATTGCAACTCGAGGTTGTAAAACGGTTTTAACGTCTTTAAGCGCTCCCTGATGGTAAAGGCCACTATCTGGGTAGTTTATCAAAGCGGAATTAGAAAGCCCGTTAGTCAGTCCAGCTTCCTGCAAAATGTCATCCTTGTATCTCTACAAATACCGCCGTTAACCGCTGTTGACCGATTGCAACTCGAGGTTGTAAAACGGTTTTAACGTCTTTAAGCGTTCCCTGATGGTAAAGCCCACTATCTGGGTAGTTTATCAAAGCGGAATTAGAAAGCCCGCTAGTTAGTCCAGCTTTCTGCAAAATGTCATCCTTGTATCTCTACAAATAACGCCGTTAACCGCTGTTGACCGACTGCAACTCGAGGTTGTAAAACGGTTTAAACGCCTTTTAGCGCTCCCTGATGGTAGAGGCTACTACCTGGGTAGTTTATCAAAGCGGATTTAGAAAGCCCGTTAGTCAGTCCATCTTCCTGCTAAATGTCATCCTTGTATGTCTACAAATAACGCCGTTAACCGCTGTTGACCGATTGCAACTCGAGGTTATAAAACGGTTTTAACGTCTTTTAGCGCTCCCTGATGGTAAAGCCCACTATCTGGGTAGTTTATCAATGCGGAATTAGAAAGCCCGCTAGTCAGTCCAGCTTCCTGCAAAATGTCATCCTTGTATCTCTACAAATAACGCCGTTAACCGCTGTTGACCGACTGCAACTCGAGGTTGTAAAACGGTTTAAACGTCTTTTATCGCTACCTGATGGTAAAGGCCACTATCTGGGTAGTGGCTTTAGAAAGCCCGTTTGTCAGTCCATCTACCTGTAAAATGGCAACCTTCTACTCCTTCAAATAACACCGTTAGACGTTGTTACCCGACTGCTACTCAAAGTTGAAATACGGTTTTAACGTCTTGTTAAGCGCTGTTGATCGATTGCTACTCAAGGCTTTTAGACGGTTTTAACGTTTTTCATTGCTCGCTGAGGATAAAGTCCACTTTCTGGGAAGCGTATCATAGTGGATTTGGAAAGCTGGTTAGTCAATCCAATTACTTGCCAAATGTCAACCTTTTGCTCCTTCAAATAACGCCGTTAGACATTATAGCACATTTGGTCATATGATTGAACATATGGTTGTGAAATATGATATTCTTAGCGAACACATTTCTCGCATTTGTGTAGCAGAAGTTGAAACCGGTTAGCAAGTGAATATGTCTAGCAGCCGCCGGGCGATGTACTTGAAATTTATATCTTGCTCTATCCAGAGTCTTTCCAAAGTGTGATTATTTATTTATTCTAACGAAATTTTTTCGATCAACGAAATCAAGCAGCTTCGGTAGCTTTTATTACTTGGATGGATGACCGGGTATAGACATTTTTAAATTTTTTATTTTTATTTTATTCAATTTGAAAGTCAAAAAAAGTGTTTAAACTTTTTCATCGCTCCCTGATGGTAAAGGCCGCTATCTGGGTAGTGTATCAAAGCGGATTTAGAACGCCCGGTAGGCAGTCCATCTAATTGCAAAATGTCGTCATTGCATGTCTTCAAATAACGCCGGTAACCGCTGTTGACCGGTTGTAAATCGGTTTGTAAATCGATTTTAACGTCTTTTAACGCTCCCTGATGGTAAAGTCCACTTTCTGGGATGAATATTAAAGCGGATTTAGAAAGCCCGTTAGTCAGTCCATCTACTTGCAAAATGTCATCCTTGTATGTCTTCAAATAACGCCGTTAACCGCTGTTGACCGACTGCAACTCGAGGTTGTAAAACGGTTTAAAAGTCTTTTATCGCTACCTGATGGTAAAGGCCACTATCTGGGTAGTTTATCAAAGCGGATTTAGAAAGCCCGTTAGTCAGTCCATCTTCCTGCTAAATGTCATCCATGTATGTCTACAAATAACGCCGTTAACCGCTGTTGACCGATTGCAACTCGAGGTTATATAACGGTTTTAACGTCTTTCAACGCTCCCTGATGGTAAAAGCCACTATCTGGAAAGAGTATCGAAGCGGATTTAGAAAGCCCGTTAGTCATTTCATCTACCTGCAAAATGTCATCCTTGTATGTCTTCAAATAACGCCGTTAACCGCTGTTGACCGATTGCAACTCGAGGTTGTAAAACGGTTTTAACGTCTTTAAGCGCTCCCTGATGGTAAAGCCCACTATCTGGGTAGTTTATTAAAGCGGAATTAGAAAGCCCGCTAGTTAGTCCAGCTTTCTGCAAATTGTCATCATTGTATCTCTACAAATAACGCCGTTAACCGCTGTTGACCGCCTGCAACTCGAGGTTGTAAAACGTTTTAATCGCCTTTTAGCGCTCCCTGATGGTAGAGGCTACTACCTGGGTAGTTTATCAAAGCGGATTTAGAAAGCCCGTTAGTCAGTCCATCTTCCTGCTAAATGTCATCCTTGTATGTCTACAAATAACGCCGTTAACCGCTGTTGACCGATTGCAACTCGAGGTTGTAAAACGGTTTTAACGTCTTTAAGCGCTCCCTGATGGTAAAGGCCACTATCTGGAAAGAGTATCGAAGCGGATTTAGAAAGCCCGTTAGTCATTTCATCTACCTGCAAAATGTCATCCTTGTATGTCTTCAAATAACGCCGTTAACCGCTGTTGACCGACTGCAACTCGAGGTTGTAAAACGGTTTAAACGTCTTTTATCGCTACCTGATGGTAAAGGCCACTATCTGGGTAGTTTATCAAAGCGGAATTAGAAAGCCCGTTAGTCAGTCCAGCTTCCTGCTAAATGTCATCCTTGTATGTCTACAAATAACGCCGTTAACCGCTGTTGACCGATTGCAACTTTAGGTTGTAAAACGGCTTAAACGCCTTTTAGTGCTCCCTGATGGTAGAGGCTACTACCTGGGTAGTTTATCAAAGCGGATTTAGAAAGCCCGTTAGTCAGTCCATCTTCCTGCTAAGTGTCATCCCTGTATGTCTACAAATAACGCCGTTAACCGCTGTTGACCGATTGCAACTCGAGGTTGTAAAACGGTTTTAACGTCTTTAAGCGCTCCCTGATGGTAAAGGCCACTATCTGGGTAGTTTATCAAAGCGGACTTAGAAAGCCCGTTAGTCAGTCCAGCTTCCTGCAAAATGTCATCCTTGTATCTCTACAAATAACGCCGTTAACCGCTGTTGACCGATTGCAACTCGAGGTTGTAAAACGGTTTTAACGTCCCTAAACGCTCCCTGATGGTAAAGCCCACTATCTGGGTAGTTTATCAAAGCGGAATTAGAAAGCCCGCTAGTTAGTCCAGCTTTCTGCAAAATGTCATCCTTGTATCTCTACAAATAACGCCGTTAACCGCTGTTGACCGACTGCAACTCGAGGTTGTAAAACGGTTTAAACGCCTTTTAGCGCTCCCTGATGGTAGAGGCTACTACCTGGGTAGTTTATCAAAGCGGATTTAGAAAGCCCGTTAGTCAGTCCATCTTCCTGCAAAATGTCATCCTTGTATCTCTACAAATAACGCCGTTAACCGCTGTTGACCGACTGCAACTCGAGGTTGTAAAACGGTTTAAACGCCTTTTAGCGCTCCCTGATGGTAGATGCTACTATCTGGGTAGTTTATCAAAGCGGATTTAGAAAGCCCGTTAATCAGTCCATCTTCCTGCTAAATGTCATCCTTGTATGTCTACAAATAACGCCGTTAACCGCTGTTGACCGATTGCAACTCGAGGTTATATAACGGTTTTAACGTCTTTCAACGCTCCCTGATGGTAAAAGCCACTATCTGGAAAGAGTATCGAAGCGGATTTAGAAAGCCCGTTAGTCATTTCATCTACCTGCAAAATGTCATCCTTGTATGTCTTCAAATAACGCCGTTAACCGCTGTTGACCGATTGCAACTCGAGGTTGTAAAACGGTTTTAACGTCTTTAAGCGCTCCCTGATGGTAAAGCCCACTATCTGGGTAGTTTATTAAAGCGGAATTAGAAAGCCCGCTAGTTAGTCCAGCTTTCTGCAAATTGTCATCATTGTATCTCTACAAATAACGCCGTTAACCGCTGTTGACCGACTGCAACTCGAGGTTGTAAAACGTTTTAAACGCCTTTTAGCGCTCCCTGATGGTAGAGGCTACTACCTGGGTAGTTTATCAAAGCGGATTTAGAAAGCCCGTTAGTCAGTCCATCTTCCTGCTAAATGTCATCCTTGTATGTCTACAAATAACGCCGTTAACCGCTGTTGACCGATTGCAACTCGAGGTTATATAACGGTTTTAACGTCTTTCAACGCTCCCTGATGGTAAAAGCCACTATCTGGAAAGAGTATCGAAGCGGATTTAGAAAGCCCGTTACTCATTTCATCTACCTGCAAAATGTCATCCTTGTATGTCTTCAAATAATGCCGTTAACCGCTGTTGGCCGATTGCAACTCGAGGTTATAAAACGGTTTTAACGTCTTTTAACGCTCCCTGATGGTAAAGCCCACTATCTGGGTAGTTTATCAAAGCGGAATTAGAAAGCCCGCTAGTTAGTCCAGCTTTCTGCAAAATGTCATCCTTGTAGATTTACAAATAACGCCGTTAACCGCTGTTGACCGACTGCAACTCGAGGTTGTAAAACGGTTTTAACGTCTTTTAGCGCTCCCTGATGGTAAAGCCCACTATCTGGGTAGTTTATCAAAGCGGAATTAGAAAGCCCGCTAGTCAGTCCAGCTTCCTGCAAAATGTCATCCTTGTATCTCTACAAATAACGCCGTTAACCGCTGTTGACCGACTGCAACTCGAGGTTGTAAAACGGTTTAAACGCCTTTTAGCGCTCCCTGATGGTAGAGGCTACTACCTGGGTAGTTTATCAAAGCGGATTTAGAAAGCCCGTTAGTCAGTCCATCTTCCTGCTAAATGTCATCCTTGTATGTCTACAAATAACGCCGTTAACCGCTGTTGACCGATTGCAACTCGAGGTTGTAAAACGGTTTAAACGCCTTTTAGCGCTCCCTGATGGTAGAGGCTACTATCTGGGTAGTTTATCAAAGCGGATCTAGAAAGCTCGTTAGTCAGTCCATCTACTTGCAAAATGTCATCCTTGTATGTCTTCAATTAACGCCGTTAACCGCTGTTGACCGATTGCAACTTTAGGTTGTATAACGGTTTTAACGTCTTTCAACGCTCCCTGATGGTAAAGCCCACTATCTGGGTAGTTTATCAAAGCGGAATTAGAAAGCCCGCTAGTCAGTCCAGCTTCCTGCAAAATGTCATCCTTGTATCTCTACAAATAACACCGTTAACCGCTGTTGACCGACTGCAACTCGAGGTTGTTAAACGGTTTAAACGCCTTTTAGCGCTCCCTGATGGTAGAGGCTACTATCTGGGTAGTTTATCAAAGCGGATTTAGAAAGCTCGTTAGTCAGTCCATCTTCCTGCTAAATGTCATCCTTGTGTGTCTACAAATAACGCCGTTAACCGCTGTTGACCGATTGCAACTCGAGGTTATATAACGGTTTTAACGTCTTTCAACGCTCCCTGATGGTAAAAGCCACTATCTGGAAAGAGTATCGAAGCGGATTTAGAAAGCCCGTTAGTCATTTCATCTACCTGCAAAATGTCATCCTTGTATGTCTTCAAATAACGCCGTTAACCGCTGTTGACCGATTGCAACTCGAGGTTGTAAAACGGTTTTAACGTCTTTAAGCGCTCCCTGATGGTAAAGCCCACTATCTGGGTAGTTTATCAAAGCGGAATTAGAAAGCCCGCTAGTTAGTCCAGCTTTCTGCAAAATGTCATCCTTGTATCTCTACAAATAACGTCGTAAACCGCTGTTGACCGACTGCAACTCGAGGTTGTAAAACGGTTTTAACGTCTTTTAGCGCTCCCTGATGGTAAAGCCCACTATCTGGGTAGTTTATCAAAGCGGAATTAGAAAGCCCGTTAGTCATTCCAGCTTCCTGCAAAATGTCATCCTTGTATCTCTACAAATAACGCCGTTAACCGCTGTTGACCGACTGCAACTCGAGGTTGTAAAACGGTTTAAACGCCTTTTAGCGCTCCCTGATGGTAGACGCTACTACCTGGGTAGTTTATCAAAGCGGATTTAGAAAGCCCGTTAGTCAGTCCATCTTCCTGCTAAATGTCATCCTTGTATGTCTACAAATAACGCCGTTAACCGCTGTTGACCGATTGCAACTCGAGGTTGTAAAACGGTTTTAACGTGTTTATCAAAGCGGAATTAGAAAGCCCGCTAGTTAGTCCAGCTTTCTGCAAAATTTCATCCTTGTATCTCTACAAATAACGCCGTTAACCGCTGTTGACCGACTGCAACTCGAGGTTGTAAAACTGTTTAAACGCCTTTTAGCGCTCCCTGATGGTAGAGGCTACTACCTGGGTAGTTTCTCAAAGCGGATTTAGAAAGCCCGTTAGTCAGTCCATCTTCCTGCTAAATGTCATCCTTGTATGTCTACAAATAACGCCGTTATCCGCTATTGATCGATTGCAACTCGAGGTTGTAAAACGGTTTAAAAGCCTTGTAGCGCTCCCTGATGGTAGAGGCTACTATCTGGGTAGTTTATCAAAGCGGAATTAGGAAGCCCGTTAGTCAGTCCATCTTCCTGCTAAATGTCATCCTTGTATGTCTACAAACAACGCCGTTAACCGCTGTTGACCGATTGCAACTTGAGGTTATATAACGGTTTTAACGTCTTTCAACGCTCCCTGATGGTAAAAGCCACTATCTGGAAAGAGTATCGAAGCGGATTTAGAAAGCCCGTTAGTCATTTCATCTACCTGCAAAATGTCATCCTTGTATGTCTTCAAATAACGCCGTTAACCGCTGTTGACCGATTGCAACTCGAGGTTGTAAAACGGTTTTAACGTCTTTAAGCGCTCCCTGATGGTAAAGCCCACTATCTGGGTAGTTTATCAAAGCGGAATTAGAAAGCCCGCTAGTTAGTCCAGCTTTCTGCAAAATGTCATCCTTGTATCTCTACAAATAACGCCGTTAACCGCTGTTGACCGACTGCAACTCGAGGTTGTAAAACAGTTTAAACGCCTTTTAGCGCTCCCTGATGGTAGAGGCTACTACCTGGGTAGTTTATCAAAGCGGATTTAAAAAGCCCGTTAGTCAGTCCATCTTCCTGCTAAATGGCATCCTTGTATGTCTACAAATAACGCCGTTAACCGCTGTTGACCGATTGCAACTCGAGGTTATAAAACGGTTTTAACGTCTTTTAGTGCTCCCTGATGGTAAAGCCCACTATCTGGGTAGTTTATCAAAGCGGAATTAGAAAGCCCGCTAGTCAGTCCAGCTTCCTGCAAAATGTCATCCTTGTATCTCTACAAGTAACGCCGTTAACCGCTGTTGACCGACTGCAACTCGAGGTTGTAAAACGGTTTAAACGTCTTTTATCGCTACCTGATGGTAAAGGCCACTATCTGGGTAGTGGCTTTAGAAAGCCCGTTTGTCAGTCCATCTACCTGTAAAATGGCAACCTTCTACTCGTTCAAATAACACCGTTAGACGTTGTTACCCGACTGCTACTCAAAGTTGAAATACGGCTTTAACGTCTTGTTAAGCGCTGTTGATCGATTGCTACTCAAGGCTTTTAGACGGTTTTAACGTTTTTCATTGCTCGCTGAGGATAAAGTCCACTTTCTGGGAAGCGTATCATAGTGGATTTGGAAAGCTGGTTAGTTAATCCAATTACTTGCCAAATGTCAACCTTTTGCTCCTTCAAATAACGCCGTTAGACATTATAGCACATCTGGTCATATGATTGAACATATGGTTGTGAAATATGATATTCTTAGCGAACACATTTCTCGCATTTGTGTAGCAGAAGTTGAAACCGGTTAGCAAGTGAATATGTCTAGCAGCCGCCGGGCGATGTACTTGAAATTTATATCTTGCTCTATCCAGAGTCTTTCCAAAGTGTGATTATTTATTTATTCTAACGAAATTTTTTCGATCAACGAAATCAAGCAGCTTCGGTAGCTTTTATTACTTAGATGGATGACCGGGTATAGACATTTTTAAATTTTTTATTTTTATTTTATTCAATTTGAAAGTCAAAAAAAGTGTTTAAACTTTTTCATCGCTCCCTGATGGTAAAGGCCGCTATCTGGGTAGTGTATCAAAGCGGATTTAGAACGCCCGGTAGGCAGTCCATCAAATTGCAAAATGTCTTCCTTGCATGTCTTCAAATAACGCCGTTAAACGCTGTTGACCGATTGCAACTCGAGGTTGTAAAACGGTTTTAGAGTCATTTAGCGCTCCCTGATGGTAAAGGCCACTATCTGGGTAGTTTATCAAAGCGGATGTAGAAAGCCCGTTAGTCAGTCCATCTTCCTGCAAAATGTCATCCTTGTATCTCTACAAATAACGCCGTTAACCGCTGTTGACCGACTGCAACTCGAGGTTGTAAAACGGTTTAAACGGCTTTTAGCGCTCCCTGATGGTAGAGGCTACTATCTGGGTAGTTTATCAAAGCGGATTTAGAAAGCCCGTTAGTCAGTCCATCTTCCTGCTAAATGTCATCCTTGTATGTCTACAAATAACGCCGTTAACCGCTGTTGACCGATTGCAACTCGAGGTTATATAACGGTTTTAACGTCTTTCAACGCTCCCTGATGGTAAAAGCCACTATCTGGAAAGAGTATCGAAGCGGATTTAGAAAGCCCGTTAGTCATTTCATCTACCTGCAAAATGTCATCCTTGTATGTCTTCAAATAACGCCGTTAACCGCTGTTGACCGATTGCAACTCGAGGTTGTAAAACGGTTTTAACGTCTTTAAGCGCTCCCTGATGATAAAGCCCACTATCTGGGTAGTTTATTAAAGCGGAATTAGAAAGCCCGCTAGTTAGTCCAGCTTTCTGCAAAATGTCATCATTGTATCTCTACAAATAACGCCGTTAACCGCTGTTGACCGACTGCAACTCGAGGTTGTAAAACGGTTAAAACGCCTTTTAGCGCTCCCTGATGGTAGAGGCTACTATCTGGGTAGTTTATCAAAGCGGATTTAGAAAGCCCGTTAGTCAGTCCATCTTCCTGCTAAATGTCATCCTTGTATGTCTACAAACAACGCCGTTAACCGCTGTTGACCGATTGCAACTTGAGGTTATATAACGGTTTTAACGTCTTTCAACGCTCCCTGATGGTAAAAGCCACTATCTGGAAAGAGTATCGAAGCGGATTTAGAAAGCCCGTTAGTCATTTCATCTACCTGCAAAATGTCATCCTTGTATGTCTTCAAATAACGCCGTTAACCGCTGTTGACCGATTGCAACTCGAGGTTGTAAAACGGTTTTAACGTCTTTAAGCGCTCCCTGATGGTAAAGTCCACTATCTGGGTAGTTTATCAAAGCGGAATTAGAAAGCCCGCTAGTTAGTCCAGCTTTCTGCAAAATGTCATCCTTGTATCTCTACAAATAACGCCGTTAACCGCTGTTGACCGACTGCAACTCGAGGTTGTAAAACAGTTTAAACGCCTTTTAGCGCTCCCTGATGGTAGAGGCTACTACCTGGGTAGTTTATCAAAGCGGATTTAGAAAGCCTGTTAGTCAGTCCATCTTCCTGCTAAATGTCATCCTTGTATGTCTTCAAATAACGCCGTTAACCGCTGTTGACCGATTGCAACTCGAGGTTATAAAACGGTTTTAACGTCTTTTAACGCTCCCTGATGGTAAAGCCCACTATCTGGGTAGTTTATCAAAGCGGAATTAGAAAGCCCGCTAGTTAGTCCAGCTTTCTGCAAAATGTCATCCTTGTAGCTTTACAAATAACGCCGTTAACCGCTGTTGACCGACTGCAACTCGAGGTTGTAAAACGGTTTAAACGCCTTTTAGCGCTCCCTGATGGTAGAGGCTACTATCTGGGTAGTTTATTAAAGCGGATTTAGAAAGCTCGTTAGTCAGTCCATCTTCCTGCTAAATGTCATCCTTGTATCTCTACAAATAACGCCGTTAACCGCTGTTGACCGACTGCAACTCTAGGTTGTAAAACGGTTTAAACGCCTTTTAGCGCTCCCTGATGGTAGAGGCTACTATCTGGGTAGTTTATCAAAGCGGATCTAGAAAGCTCGTTAGTCAGTCCATCTACTTGCAAAATGTCATCCTTGTATGTCTTCAATTAACGCCGTTAACCGCTGTTGACCGATTGCAACTTTAGGTTGTATAACGGTTTTAACGTCTTTCAACGCTCCCTGATGGTAAAGCCCACTATCTGGGTAGTTTATCAAAGCGGAATTAGAAAGCCCGCTAGTCAGTCCAGCTTCCTGCAAAATGTCATCCTTGTATCTCTACAAATAACACCGTTAATCGCTGTTGACCGACTGCAACTCGAGGTTGTTAAACGGTTTAAACGCCTTTTAGCGCTCCCTGATGGTAGAGGCTACTATCTGGGTAATTTATCAAAGCAGATTTAGAAAGCTCGTTAGTCAGTCCATCTTCCTGCTAAATGTCATCCTTGTATGTCTTCAAATAACGCCGTTAACCGCTGTTGACCGATTGCAACTCGAGGTTATAAAACGGTTTTAACGTCTTTTAACGCTCCCTGATGGTAAAAGCCACTATCTGGGTAGTTTATCAAAACGGAATTAGAAAGCCCGCTAGTTAGTCCAGCTTTCTGCAAAATGTCATCCTTGTAGCTTTACAAATAACGCCGTTAACCGCTGTTGACCGACTGCAACTCGAGGTTGTAAAACGGTTTAAACGCCTTTTAGCGCTCCCTGATGGTAGAGGCTACTATCTGGGTAGTTTATTAAAGCGGATTTAGAAAGCTCGTTAGTCAGTCCATCTTCCTGCTAAATGTCATCCTTGTATCTCTACAAATAACGCCGTTAACCGCTGTTGACCGACTGCAACTCTAGGTTGTAAAACGGTTTAAACGCCTTTTAGCGCTCCCTGATGGTAGAGGCTACTATCTGGGTAGTTTATCAAAGCGGATCTAGAAAGCTCGTTAGTCAGTCCATCTACTTGCAAAATGTCATCCTTGTATGTCTTCAATTAACGCCGTTAACCGCTGTTGACCGATTGCAACTTTAGGTTGTATAACGGTTTTAACGTCTTTCAACGCTCCCTGATGGTAAAGCCCACTATCTGGGTAGTTTATCAAAGCGGAATTAGAAAGCCCGCTAGTCAGTCCAGCTTCCTGCAAAATGTCATCCTTGTATCTCTACAAATAACACCGTTAACCGCTGTTGACCGACTGCAACTCGAGGTTGTTAAACGGTTTAAACGCCTTTTAGCGCTCCCTGATGGTAGAGGCTACTATCTGGGTAATTTATCAAAGCAGATTTAGAAAGCTCGTTAGTCAGTCCATCTTCCTGCTAAATGTCATCCTTGTATGTCTTCAAATAACGCCGTTAACCGCTGTTGACCGATTGCAACTCGAGGTTATAAAACGGTTTTAACGTCTTTTAACGCTCCCTGATGGTAAAAGCCACTATCTGGGTAGTTTATCAAAACGGAATTAGAAAGCCCGCTAGTTAGTCCAGCTTTCTGCAAAATGTCATCCTTGTAGCTTTACAAATAACGCCGTTAACCGCTGTTGACCGACTGCAACTCGAGGTTGTAAAACGGTTTAAACGCCTTTTAGCGCTCCCTGATGGTAGAGGCTACTATCTGGGTAGTTTATTAAAGCGGATTTAGAAAGCTCGTTAGTCAGTCCATCTTCCTGCTAAATGTCATCCTTGTATCTCTACAAATAACGCCGTTAACCGCTGTTGACCGACTGCAACTCTAGGTTGTAAAACGGTTTAAACGCCTTTTAGCGCTCCCTGATGGTAGAGGCTACTATCTGGGTAGTTTATCAAAGCGGATCTAGAAAGCTCGTTAGTCAGTCCATCTACTTGCAAAATGTCATCCTTGTATGTCTTCAATTAACGCCGTTAACCGCTGTTGACCGATTGCAACTTTAGGTTGTATAACGGTTTTAACGTCTTTCAACGCTCCCTGATGGTAAAGCCCACTATCTGGGTAGTTTATCAAAGCGGAATTAGAAAGCCCGCTAGTCAGTCCAGCTTCCTGCAAAATGTCATCCTTGTATCTCTACAAATAACGCCGTTAACCGCTGTTGACCGACTGCAACTCGAGGTTGTAAAACGGTTTAAACGTCTTTTATCGCTACCTGATGGTAAAGGCCACTATCTGGGTAGTGGCTTTAGAAAGCCCGTTTGTCAGTCCATCTACCTGTAAAATGGCAACCTTCTACTCGTTCAAATAACACCGTTAGACGTTGTTACCCGACTGCTACTCAAAGTTGAAATACGGTTTTAACGTCTTGTTAAGCGCTGTTGATCGATTGCTACTCAAGGCTTTTAGACGGTTTTAACGTTTTTCATTGCTCGCTGAGGATAAAGTCCACTTTCTGGGAAGCGTATCATAGTGGATTTGGAAAGCTGGTTAGTTAATCCAATTACTTGCCAAATGTCAACCTTTTGCTCCTTCAAATAACGCCGTTAGACATTATAGCACATCTGGTCATATGATTGAACATATGGTTGTGAAATATGATATTCTTAGCGAACACATTTCTCGCATTTGTGTAGCAGAAGTTGAAACCGGTTAGCACGTGAATATGTCTAGCAGCCGCCGGGCGATGTACTTGAAATTTATATCTTGCTCTATCCAGAGTCTTTCCAAAGTGTGATTATATATTTATTCTAACGAAATTTTTTCGATCAACGAAATCAAGCAGCTTCGGTAGCTTTTATTACTTGGATGGATGACCGGGTATAGACATTTTTAAATTTTTTATTTTTATTTTATTCAATTTGAAAGTCAAAAAAGTGTTTAAACTTTTTCATCGCTCCCTGATGGTAAAGGCCGCTATCTGGGTAGTGTATCAAAGCGGATTTAGAACGCCCGGTAGGCAGTCCATCAAATTGCAAAATGTCTTCCTTGCATGTCTTCAAATAACGTCGTTAAACGCTGTTGACCGATTGCAACTCGAGGTTGTAAAACGGTTTTAGAGTCATTTAGCGCTCCCTGATGGTAAAGGCTACTATCTGGGTAGTTTAACAAAGCGGATTTAGAAAGCCCGTTAGTCAGTCCATCTTCCTGCAAAATGTCATCCTTGTATCTCTACAAATAACGCCGTTAACCGCTGTTGACCGACTGCAACTCGAGGTTGTAAAACGGTTTAAACGGCTTTTAGCGCTCCCTGATGGTAGAGGCTACTATCTGGGTAGTTTATCAAAGCGGATTTAGAAAGCCCGTTAGTCAGTCCATCTTCCTGCTAAATGTCATCCTTGTATGTCTACAAATAACGCCGTTAACCGCTGTTGACCGATTGCAACTCGAGGTTATATAACGGTTTTAACGTCTTTCAACGCTCCCTGATGGTAAAAGCCACTATCTGGAAAGAGTATCGAAGCGGATTTAGAAAGCCCGTTAGTCATTTCATCTACCTGCAAAATGTCATCCTTGTATGTCTTCAAATAACGCCGTTAACCGCTGTTGACCGATTGCAACTCGAGGTTGTAAAACGGTTTTAACGTCTTTAAGCGCTCCCTGATGATAAAGCCCACTATCTGGGTAGTTTATTAAAGCGGAATTAGAAAGCCCGCTAGTTAGTCCAGCTTTCTGCAAAATGTCATCATTGTATCTCTACAAATAACGCCGTTAACCGCTGTTGACCGACTGCAACTCGAGGTTGTAAAACGGTTTAAACGCCTTTTAGCGCTCCCTGATGGTAGAGGCTACTATCTGGGTAGTTTATCAAAGCGGATTTAGAAAGCCCGTTAGTCAGTCCATCTTCCTGCTAAATGTCATCCTTGTATGTCTACAAACAACGCCGTTAACCGCTGTTGACCGATTGCAACTTGAGGTTATATAACGGTTTTAACGTCTTTCAACGCTCCCTGATGGTAAAAGCCACTATCTGGAAAGAGTATCGAAGCGGATTTAGAAAGCCCGTTAGTCATTTCATCTACCTGCAAAATGTCATCCTTGTATGTCTTCAAATAACGCCGTTAACCGCTGTTGACCGATTGCAACTCGAGGTTGTAAAACGGTTTTAACGTCTTTAAGCGCTCCCTGATGGTAAAGCCCACTATCTGGGTAGTTTATCAAAGCGGAATTAGAAAGCCCGCTAGTTAGTCCAGCTTTCTGCAAAATGTCATCCTTGTATCTCTACAAATAACGCCGTTAACCGCTGTTGACCGACTGCAACTCGAGGTTGTAAAACAGTTTAAACGCCTTTTAGCGCTCCCTGATGGTAGAGGCTACTACCTGGGTAGTTTATCAAAGCGGATTTAGAAAGCCCGTTAGTCAGTCCATCTTCCTGCTAAATGTCATCCTTGTATGTCTTCAAATAACGCCGTTAACCGCTGTTGACCGATTGCAACTCGAGGTTATAAAACGGTTTTAACGTCTTTTAACGCTCCCTGATGGTAAAGCCCACTATCTGGGTAGTTTATCAAAGCGGAATTAGAAAGCCCGCTAGTTAGTCCAGCTTTCTGCAAAATGTCATCCTTGTAGCTTTACAAATAACGCCGTTAACCGCTGTTGACCGACTGCAACTCGAGGTTGTAAAACGGTTTAAACGCCTTTTAGCGCTCCCTGATGGTAGAGGCTACTATCTGGGTAGTTTATTAAAGCGGATTTAGAAAGCTCGTTAGTCAGTCCATCTTCCTGCTAAATGTCATCCTTGTATCTCTACAAATAACGCCGTTAACCGCTGTTGACTGACTGCAACTCTAGGTTGTAAAACGGTTTAAACGCCTTTTAGCGCTCCCTGATGGTTTTTTTTTTATTTATTTATTTATTTGTGTATTTATATAGACTTAACAATTTTATATACGTTTCTGCGAAGCCTTGTGGCTTGTCTGCAGAAGGTTATGTTTCTTTAGGTTTAAATTATATAAGTAAGCTTGAGAGTGAAAGATGTAAATATTTTCAAAAAAAAACTAAGATAGTACATACAAAAACTTTATGGATAAATTAATGACTTGAGTTTAATAAGAAATGTTTAATGTTTTTTTTTCTGGTCTTGTAATTCTCTATGCTCACTAGTTCTCGAGGTAATTCGTTGATTGATGCTGGAACGCTGTATTGAAGTTGTCGTCTACCATAAACATTATAGTTTCTTGGCAATTGAAGCATACCTTGGGCACGTCTTCTGGTGTTGATAACATGGTTTATTGGTCGAATAAAACGGTCATCGTCAAAGTACTCCAGTATTAGTGTCATCTTATAAATTTGCTCGACCTGAAGAACTTTGAACGTTCTTTCATCGTTAGGCGGATAGCTCGAGTTTATTTGTTTCAGCGCTGAGTTTTGAAGGCTTTGTAATTTTTTGATGTGGGTTGTTGCTGCGTTGCCCCAGGCAAGTATACCATACCGTAACTTGGACTCAACTAGGGAATAGTACACTTGTTTTAAGACAGGAACCGTGGCATGGTACCGCAAATGGGCCAATGCGTATAACGCCTTCTTCAGATCCATGCGAAGCTTGTCGATGTGTTTGCTCCATAGAAAATGAGAGTCAATGATAACTCCAAGATATTTATAGCTTTCTACTAATTCAATAGTTTCGTTTGCAGTGTTCGGACAGGCATCATTTCTCAGGTATATTCTACTCTGTGTGGGCTTGAATTGTGGACTCCGGATATGTATCATCTTGGTTTTTGATGCGTTAATAACTAGACCGTTATCGTGGCACCATTTAACTGCAGCATTCAATTCCTCCTGCATAATTCTCGTCGCTGTGTCGAGAGACCTGTGGCGTACCACAATCGCCGTGTCGTCTGCAAAGGCAAAAGGAATGCTTTGTTTAAAAACACGAAGTAGTTCATTCGTGTATAGGATGAAGAGAATTGGACCAAGTTTTGATCCCTGAGGGACTCCATACTGCACGTCTCTTTTCTCACTCATCACGTCCTTAATTTTTACGCAAAACATCCTGTTGTGTAAATAATCCTTGAGCCAATCAGCCATTACTCCTCGTATGCCAATCCGTCTAAGCGCTTCTAGTAACTTTGAATGGTTAAGAGTGTCAAAAGCTTTACTGAAATCCATGAACAGGACTAGAACATGATGGCTTTTGTTTAAACTATCATTGATACAGTTTACGAATTCACCTAGTAGTTTGCCTGTATTTCTGTTTTTTTGAAACCCGTATTGACTTTTATGAATAAGAGAGTGCTTGTCAATAAAACTCTGCAATCTTTGCGAAATTACGCCTTCCAGACACTTTTCAACTACTGGAAGTATTGATATTGGTCTATAATTGCTTAGTTGATTTTTAACTCCATTCTTATAGATCGGCCTCACGACAGCGGTTTTCAGTGTTGACGGGATTTTTGACTGTGTCAGGCTAAGGTTAAACAGTTTACATAGAATAGGAGCAAATATTTCGGCGTGTCTTCTGATATCAACGGCTCTAATTCTATCAATTCCTGGCGATTTGTCTTCACCAAGGGAACTTATAATGGCACTCATTTCTTGGATATTTGTAGCATTAGCGAAAATAGAGTTCTCTACCCTTGCATTCCTATGATTCGATGTGATGGAGTTACAGTGATGAATAATTTGCGACGTCTGTGTAGAGAAAAGTTGTGCACAATTGTTGGATAATGTTTTGATTTCAATTGAAAAATTTTTAATCATCGTATCATCAATATTTGACCTTTTCCTTCCTAATATTTGGTTTATTAATCCCCAGGTTTTTCTAGGATCGGCCTTAAATTGGATGAATTGGTTCTTATAGAAGTTAGATTTTTGAGCTGCTATCATTTTATTTGTTTTGTTCCTGTAACTTTTATACTCTCTTTCATAGGATTTGTTGCCTCTATTATTTTTCCACCTTCTGTAGAGTTCATCCCTTTTTTTGCATTCAGTGATAAGGTAAGGGGTTGTCCAGGGGCTATTTATTCGTTTGTTCTGCGTTGATTTTGTGTAAGTTGATCTTTTATAAATATCATTTAGTTTGCGGACAAGTTTATTATATAACTTCTCGGCATCTTCTTCGTTACTGACTTCTTTCCAGTCTGCTTCCAAAATGAGCTCATTTACTCTGCCATTGCATATATATGAAGTACTGACTATGTGGTTATCTGATGTTGCTAAATCATCTGCGGAGTAAAGAGTTGGGTAATGGTCGGTGATACCACTCTCGACCACGGCGGAATTAATTTGTTTATCAACTCTGCTTACAAGGATGTGATCAATTATTGATTTCGTCCCCTTCTTAGGATCTACCCGTGTACATTCAGTAATGACATTCATCAGTCTCAGTGATGCTAACATCTCCAAATAGTCTTTCACATAGTTTGAGTTACAATCATTAATATTTATATTCATATCCCCCATCACAATCATTTCTTCATTTTTTCCTATTTGACCTAAATTATTTGCAATTTCATCAGTAAATGATTTTTTACTAAAGCCTGGTGGTCTATATACTCCAACAACGTACTTTGTAATGTTTCTTTCCGTGAAGCTAATTTTAATATTTTCATATGATATAGTTTCCGAAGGTATTCGTTTGTGGGCTAAATTGTTCCGGACAAACATCATAATTCCTCCACCTCTCTTGTTTTTTCGGTTTACAAATTCCAGATTGAAACCATCGATTTCATAAAAACTTGTTTCTTCATCTTCTATGTTTGTTTCTACTAGAATAATTATTTTTAACGCACTTAACAAGTGATTTATATTTAAACGAAAGTTATTCCAATGTAATCGCAATGATCTTATATTAAAACATAAGTAACAGCAATTATTATTTTTTAATTCATTAATATTTATGCCGTTAAAACCATGTATTACCCTACAATCTAAGTTGACTAATAATTCATTATTTTTTGCATTTGTGTTATTCATTTTGATAGAACAGTTTTGTGTTTCTCTTTTTTTACAAACAATACATAATTATATGCATGTTATTTTGTTCACGTCACTAACGGTGGTTATAATTATTGGTTGTGTGCTCTCATTTCTACGCGCCAATATTCTCCCCGCATTCTCCCACACAAATCTCCAATTTTCCTGCTTTGCTTTCTCCTTCGCCATCCACAAAAGATGTTTGTTTTGCCTTGTCAGCTGATTATTGATGTAAACAGTGGTATCAGGCATAGATGATGCGGCTGAGGCCGAGCTTATGTTGGGTTTGTTGGTATTTTGCAATACTGCACTCAGTCTGATGGGACGTGTTGCGCGCGCTTGTTTGACAAATTCATTTTTGCATATGCTCGAAGAAAATGATGCTATTATAATTGATTTTTCAGAATTTTTAGTTCTTGTTCTATAAATGTCAGTGAGATCATTGTCTTTTATGTCGTAATTAATAGTTTTACCTATACCTTTGACAATTTCTACTAGGTTTTCATGTGCAGTAGGTGGAATATTTTTAATATCGACATTGTTTTTTATCATTTGTTGTTCCATAGTATTTATTTGTGATTGCATGTATTCTATGATTTCGTCTTTCTTTTTGTTATTTTCCTTCAGTTCGTTTACTTCTTTTGCGAAATTTTCAATTAGGTTGTTGTTTTTTACCATATTTGAGTTTATTTCATCATACTTGGTGCCTAAGAAATCGCAACTTATAGTAATTTCCTTAATTTGATCTCTTAAAAGGCGAATCTCCGCAAGAACCACCGAGTTGCTGTCGCCAGCGTTTTTGTGTGTGTGTTCTGGGCTGTTTGGTGCTCGTATTCTTTTCGGCGCTTGTATATCAGGTGCTTGTTGAAGTGGAACAGGCACACCGACGTTACCACTAGCAGTGGGAACTAGGGCATCTCCAGCGTTTCTGCAGAACTGACACTTCCACAAGTCTTTTCTTGTGTTCCTCATGTTTCTCCAAGTTCTTTCGGAGATCGTGGTGCACTCAAAGTGAAGCTTACGGTTGCATGTTGTACACACCGCAAAATCCCCCTCGGATGGGAGACTATCACTACAGTGGCCACATACATTCATATTTAGGGGTATACGTACAGATATTACCAAATCAAATCAAATTAAATGAATCAAAGAAGAATAAAATGTATTTAAAAATTGATTTTTTAACACTTTGATGATTATTTGAAAAGTCACTGTCTTATTAATTGTTTTTAGTCGCACTAAGGGAAATCTAAGTTATAAACTGAATATAAAACCAACAAATTGCAGATCGATTTGAAAACACGTCTAATCACTTCAGCTCACAACTCACCTAGAGGCTACTATCTGGGTAGTTTATCAAAGCGGATCTAGAAAGCTCGTTAGTCAGTCCATCTACTTGCAAAATGTCATCCTTGTATGTCTTCAATTAACGCCGTTAACCGCTGTTGACCGATTGCAACTTTAGGTTGTATAACGGTTTTAACGTCTTTCAACGCTCCCTGATGGTAAAGCCCACTATCTGGGTAGTTTATCAAAGCGGAATTAGAAAGCCCGCTAGTCAGTCCAGCTTCCTGCAAAATGTCATCCTTGTATCTCTACAAATAACACCGTTAACCGCTGTTGACCGACTGCAACTCGAGGTTGTTAAACGGTTTAAACGCCTTTTAGCGCTCCCTGATGGTAGAGGCTACTATCTGGGTAATTTATCAAAGCAGATTTAGAAAGCTCGTTAGTCAGTCCATCTTCCTGCTAAATGTCATCCTTGTGTGTCTACAAATAACGCCGTTAACCGCTGTTGACCGATTGCAACTCGAGGTTATATAACGGTTTTAACGTCTTTCAACGCTCCCTGATGGTAAAAGCCACTATCTGGAAAGAGTATCGAAGCGGATTTAGAAAGCCCGTTAGTCATTTCATCTACCTGCAAAATGTCATCCTTGTATGTCTTCAAATAACGCCGTTAACCGCTGTTGACCGATTGCAACTCGAGGTTGTAAAACGGTTTTAACTTCTTTAAGCGCTCCCTGATGGTAGATGCTACTATCTGGGTAGTTTATTAAAGCGGATTTAGAAAGCCCGTTAGTCAGTCCATCTTCTTGCTAAATGTCATCCTTGTATGCCTACAAATAACGCCGTTAACCGCTGTTGACCGATTGCAACTCGAGGTTATATAACGGTTTTAACGTCTTTCAACGCTCCCTGATGGTAAAAGCCACTATCTGGAAAGAGTATCGAAGCGGATTTAGAAAGCCCGTTAGTCATTTCATCTACCTGCAAAATGTCATCCTTGTATCTCTACAAATAACGCCGTTATCCGCTGTTGACCGACTGCAACTCTAGGTTGTAAAACGGTTTAAACGCCTTTTAGCGCTCCCTGATGTTAGAGGCTACTACCTGGGTAGTTTATCAAAGCGGATTTAGAAAGCCCGCTAGTTAGTCCAGCTTTCTGCAAAATGTCATCCTTGTATCTCTACAAATAACGCCGTTAACCGCTGTTGACCGACTGCAACTCGAGGTTGTAAAACGGTTTAAACGCCTTTTAGCGCTCCCTGATGGTAGAGGCTACTACCTGGGTAGTTTATCAAAGCGGATTTAGAAAGCCCGTTAGTCAGTCCATCTTCCTGCTAAATGTCATCCTTGTATGTCTACAAATAACGCCGTTAACCGCTGTTGACCGATTGCAACTCGAGGTTATATAACGGTTTTAACGTCTTTCAACGCTCCCTGATGGTAAAAGCCACTATCTGGAAAGAGTATCGAAGCGGATTTAGAATGCCCGTTAGTCATTTCATCTACCTGCAAAATGTCATCCTTGTATGTCTTCAAATAACGCCGTTAACCGCTGTTGACCGATTGCAACTCGAGGTTGTAAAACGGTTTAAACGTCTTTTATCGCTACCTGATGGTAAAGGCCACTATCTGGGTAGTGGCTTTAGAAAGCCCGTTTGTCAGTCCATCTACCTGTAAAATGGCAACCTTCTACTCCTTCAAATAACACCGTTAGACGTTGTTACCCGACTGCTACTCAAAGTTGAAATACGGTTTTAACGTCTTGTTAAGCGCTGTTGATCGATTGCTACTCAAGGCTTTTAGACGGTTTTAACGTTTTTTATTGCTCGCTGAGGATAAAGTCCACTTTCTGGGAAGCGTATCATAGTGGATTTGGAAAGCTGGTTAGTCAATCCAATTACTTGCCAAATGTCAACCTTTTGCTCCTTCAAATAACGCCGTTAGACATTATAGCACATCTGGTCATATGATTGAACATATGGTTGTGAAATATGATATTCTTAGCGAACACATTTCTCGCATTTGTGTAGCAGAAGTTGAAACCGGTTAGCAAGTGAATATGTCTAGCAGCCGCCGGGCGATGTACTTGGAATTTATATCTTGCTCTATCCAGAGTCTTTCCAAAGTGTGATTATTTATTTATTCTAACGAAATTTTTTCGCAGTCGCTCTCCAACTCTCGTAGTGGTAAGTTGACTAGGTAGTCTGTGCGGAAGTATTTTTCAATTGTGAATTAGTGAAGAAGTGGCAAGTAAGCCAATTAATATTTATCGTCCACGTGGAGTAGTGGTGCTATCACCTGACTCAAATGCTTCAGCAACAACGTTTGAATATGCAACAGAAGCAGCAACAACAACAACAACAACAGAAGCAGAGGAGGCGACAGCAGCCGCAACAGCAACAGCAGCAGCGATATAAGCAGCCGCAACAACAGCAGCAGCATCAACAACAACTACAGCAACAACAACAACAAAGGCAGCAACAATCGCAGCAGCAGCAACAACAAAGGCAGCAGCAACAATCGCAGCAGCAGCAACGACAACAGGAAAAGAGGGAAGATGTACCCCCGATTAATGTAAGTGACTTGCCTACAAGCGATAGTATAAAATTATGTAAGCAAATATTTATAAAGGACTTCGTGGTCAAACATATTTCGGCCACACAGCATAAGATTATATGCTATAATATGGAGGACTATAAAAAAGTCCGCAAAGAACTAGAGGGGCTAAAGGCAGAATACTTCACGTATACGCCGAAAGCAGAAAAACTTAAAACGCTCATCCTTAAAGGAATCGATCCCAGGGTTGATGCAGAGGAGCTCCTAAACGAGCTCAAGTATTTTGAGAGCGACGATGTAAAGTTCGTCGGCGTAAAGCCGTTTACCGCGGTCAATGGTAGAGGTGGTAACCGAAGGTTACCATTTTTCCTTGTCCAAATAACCCCCAATAGCAAAATCGATAGTGTACGCAGAATTAATCGCGTATACTATCATGCTGTCCATTGGGAAAAATTAAAAAGGACAGATCGCATACTGCAATGTATGCGCTGCCAGAGGTTCGGGCACGCCGCTTCTAACTGCAACATGCGGATTAGATGCGTTAAGTGCGACAAGAAACACATTATAAATGAGTGTCCTCTAGGTAGGGAAAGGGTTGAAGACATGAGCAAGCTCACATGTGTTCTTTGTGGAAACGCGGGACACCCTGCTAATTATAAGGGATGTCCTGTATTCCAACAGAAGAGAAAGAGTATGCTAGCTCGCAAACAGGCTGCGGAAGAAGAAAAGCGATCTAAAAGTCGCTCTTTTACAAATAGGGTAGATCCCAACGTGTCCTTTGCCCAAATGGCAGCTGGACCGGGTAAACCCCAGACATCAAAAATGCCTACGGTTGCTGAGAAAGCACCTGAAGCAGATTTGGATCTGAAAAAGTTCTTGCTGTCGTTGAATAGCAAGATCGAACAGTTCCAAAAACAATTGAACGACCAAGCAGCACGAATAGATTATATCTATTCGATGTTTGCCCAGTCTAGCGCGCCATGAACATGATGAGTACGTTGGATGAGGTAAACTTTAGGATCCTAACTGTGAATGTTAATTCATTAGTCAGGGTCGAGAGAAGAGCCGTCCTTTCAAATCTGTTGAAAAACCAACTCCCGGATGTACTTTTGGTCAGCGAAACTAAGCTAAACCAGAGACACAAATTGGGATACAGCAACTACCATGTAGTAAGAAGAGACCGACCCCACTCCTCCCAAGGGGGTGGGGTCGCTGTCTTATTACGCAAAGGCTTACGCCATAGCATCATATATAGCGGGGAAGTACGTAGGTTCCAGGTGTTGGAAGCATGCATCGTATGCATTCCTCTCCATAGTCGGAGGAGAATGTATGTGGTGTCGCTTTATGCACCTGAAACAACTCAACAAACTCAATTTATAGCAGAGCTCGAGACACTTTTTCGTTGCCTACAGCTTGAATCGGCTGAAAATTATTACTTTTTGGCCGGCGATCTTAACGCTAAGCATGCGGCTTGGGGAAATACAATCGAGAACACTAGAGGTCGACTGCTTCAGAATTGGCGGGAGCAAAATATGATTGAGTACAAACTTAGTTTGTACGCGACGGATATCCCGTCCTTTCCAAGAGGAAACTCTTTTCTGGACTTAGCGCTTATGGACAAAAGACTAGAACTAACAAATAACGAACACGCGCGGAACTGCGTGCGAGCATTCGATTACGATAGTGACCACCTCGGACTTGATGCCGTATTTAGTATCCCCAACGAGCAAACTCAACTGGAGGAGTTCGACCAAGTGCGTTCTTTCGACTACCGAAAGACGAACTGGCCGCGCTTCACCAGAGTCGTAAAGCGAGAATTACGTTTGAGCGAAATCATCCCTCCAACAAACAGAAACCTGACAAACGATGAAATTGACCAAAATTTATTAAAAATGAATGAGGTCATCACAAGGTCAATGAACCTAGCTATCCCTGAGGTAACTAGTTCTGACGACCAGACGGAGAAGTATCGAACGCCAACAATCGATGCACTCCACAAACACAAATGTAGGTTGGTCTCCAGGCTTAAACGGCTGCAGAGACAATTTACGGACAGACGAGACCCGGAGATTCGGACATTGAAGTCATTGATCAAAAACCTTAAACAGCTAATATCGGAAAATTATAGAAAATCTTTAAGTTTGTACTGGGGCAAGAAAATTCGGGCTATAAAAACCAGTAGCCCGAATATGTTCCCGCAAATAAATAAAATATTCAGGCGAAAAGATCATAATGACATTCCATGTGTCCGAATTTCCCAAACGACAGACAACAGACAGACGCTCACGACTGTTGGTATAAGTCCGGAAAGTGTAGACTCGAACGACGGATTTTTCACGATCGAAGATCCTCAGGAGAAGGCGAATTCGATAGGCGCTATCTTCGAGACCGTGTATACGGTGAACAGTCCTGTTCGCCCAAATCGCGATATTGAGGAGAGAGCCTTTCTGAATCACTTTTATCTACGTACCGAACCCCAAGCTTGGCGATCTGAGAATAACGGTTTTACCGTATTCAATGACGAAAACCCTTCAAATGGCATAGTCGCCAATAGCATGATGCTGTTCGTTCAAAAAGATGAACTCCTGGACATCTTCGTATCACTGAAAAATAAAAAGTCGGCGGGAGAGGACGGTGTCCCAAACGTCGTATTGAGACACCTGCCAATGGAAGCAGTCGATATTTTCACCACGCTGTTTAACAATGCACTGAATAATGCACATTATCCGGTGCACTGGAAAACGGCGGTGGTACATCCTATCCCCAAAAAGGGCAAGGACAAAACAAACCCAGCTAATCTTCGGTCAATAAGCCTTCTGCCGAATGTAAGCAAGGTATTTGGGAAAATAGTCAATAGGGCTCTGCTTGAGTGGGTCGAGGAAAATAAAATTATCCCGGAAAATCAGTTTGGTTTTCGAGCGAGGCATGACACCATTCATGCCGCGTCGAAACTAGTCTCCGACATCCAATGGAATAAATCCAAAGGACAATGCACAGGGGCCTGTCTGGTTGACTTTGAGAAGGCCTTCGACACCGTATGGTTAGAGGGGCTTTTCTACAAGCTGACCAGACTGGGCATGCGTAAACCCATGCTATATATGATTTATGAAATGCTTATGGGAAAGAAGTTCGTTGTCAAATGTGGCAACGTAACTTCGAGTAAAGTCTTTGAAATTAAAAACGGATTACAACAGGGGGCGGTGAACTCCCCGATATTGTTTAACATTTATACAAGTGATCTTGTAGGTTCTCTCAGACACGCTATAGCGTACGCAGATGATTTAGTGGCGTACAGATCAGGTCCGAAAATCGAGGTCATCAACATACTTTTGCAACGTGACTTCGATCACATTAAGGGATATTGCGATGACTGGAAATTGAGGATCAATTTCCAAAAAACCGAAACAATTCTGTTTAGGACCCCACTGCATAGGGCTTCGTACGATACCAGAAAAAACTGGGAAAATTTGTGTATCATTGGACAGCATGGACGGCCGTTAGCGGTGAGAAGTGAAGTCAAGTACCTTGGCATCTGGCTTGATAAGTTTCTGTATTTTAACAAAAATGTGGATGCTTGTCTGGCTAGGGCTAAGGGGGCTTATGCTCTGACAAGGCGATTGTTTCAAAACAGTCAACTTGATTCAAGGGTGAAAGTCATTTGCTACATGGCCCTCATAAGGCCGATCATCGCTTACGGTTATCCCGTGTGGTTCAATGTATCACCATCCTACATGGAAAGGATACGGCTATTCGAGAGGCGTTGTCTCCGATCCTGCTTAGGGTTGTACCGAACACCAGACTCCGAGTACATAAAATACTATCGGAACGAGGTTCTATACAATGGGGCCCAGTTGAACAGAATTGACAATTTCCTAATTAAGGTGAATCGAAGGCACGCTGCAAGGGCGATGGCTAGCGACAACAGCCTGATCTTCGGGGCTTATTACCCCAATGAAACATATATAGAGAGTGCGCTCATGTCTGGCTTTATTCCACCAGAGGCATTTGTTTATATCGATTCGTTAGGGTTGGTACAAGACAGGAACGGTATCCCGGTTTTATACCACCGCTACCGTGACGCGCGTGACAAACGGCTAATCCGCGACGGGTACGTTGACAATGCTCCGGAGCTCCTCCGCTTTAGCACGGCGGTATCGGATCGCGATAGGACCGAGGCCGAAAGGCAGCGCACCGAATTCTGGTGGCTACACGAGGGAAGTGATTCAGCACTTCCTCTAGACTTTGCGGACTTTTAGTCCAATAACTAGTTCTTCGACAAATTAATTCTAGTACTAGGTCTGTGGCGGGGATTGTGCTCCATATTGGCGTACAATATGGGTGGTTGCATGCTGCCTGTGGACCAAAAGACTCGATCAGGATGGCGACCCCTCGCGGCATATGCAGCGAGGGCTCGCCAACCAGATTATAATTAAGTTTAAGTAGTTAAGTAATCTTAAGTAGTCTTAAGTAGTTAAGTAGTATTAAGTATTTAAGTAGTATTAAGTAGTCTTAAGTAGATTAAGTTTTTTTATATATAAAATTGTCACTAATCAAAGTTTTTTAAATTTTTCTTTGAAATATAAATTTATTTTAAAATAAAAAAAAGAAACTTGAAGCCGAAAGGCAAAATAAAAACTGTTAGATGTAAGCTTACAGCGCCCGCTAAGGGCCATAATTTAGTTTAAGTAAATATGTTATTGATAAGTTAGATTTAAGCATTTTTGTCTAGTATTAAGTTAATATTTTAAGGAAATAAAAAATGAATTTAAAAAGTAAAAAAAGTAACGAAGTTTTTTCGATCAACGAAATCAAGCAGCTTCGGTAGCTTTTATTACTTGGATGGTTGACCGGGTATAGACATTTTTAAATTTTTTATTTTTATTTTATTCAATTTGAAAGTCAAAAAAAGTGTTTAAACTTTTTCATCGCTCCCTGATGGTAAAGGCCGCTATCTGGGTAGTGTATCAAAGCGGATTTAGAACGCCCGGTAGGCAGTCCATCTAATTGCAAAATGTCGTCATTGCATGTCTTCAAATAACGCCGGTAACCGCTGTTGACCGATTGCAACTCGAGGTTGTAAAACGGTTTAAACGTCTTTTATCGCTACCTGATGGTAAAGGCCACTATCTGGGAATTTTAGCAAACCGCATTTAGAAAGCACGTTAGTCAGTCCATCTACCTGCAAAATGTCATCCTTGTATGTCTTCAAATAACGCCGTTAACTGCTGTTGACCGATTGAAACTTTAGGTTGTATAACGGTTTTAACGTCTTTCAACGCTCCCTGATAGTAAAAGCCACTATCTGGAAAGAGTATCAAAGTGGATTTAGAAAGCCCGTTAGTCAGTCCATCTACTTGCAAAATGTCATCCTTGTATATCTTCAAATAACGCCGTTAACCGCTGTTGGCCGATTGCAACTTTAGGTTGTATAACGGTTTTAACGTCTTTCAACGCTCCCTGATAGTAAAAGCCACTATCTGGAAAGAGTATCAAAGTGGATTTAGAAAGCCCGTTAGTCATTTCATTTACTTGCAAAATGTCATCCTTGTATGTCTTCAAATAACGCCGTTAACCGCTGTTGACCGATTGCAACTCGAGGTTGTAAAACGGTTTAAACGTCTTTTATCGCTACCTGATGGTAAAGGCCACTATCTGGGAATTTTAGCAAACCGCATTTAGAAAGCACGTTAGTCAGTCCATCTACCTGCAAAATGTCATCCTTGTATGTCTTCAAATAACGCCGTTAACTGCTGTTGACCGATTGAAACTCGAGGTTGTAAAACGGTTTTAACGCCTTTTAACGCTCCCTGAAGGTGGAGACCTCTATCTGGGTACTGTACCAAAGCGGATTTAGAAAGCCCGTTAGTCAGTCCATCAACTTGCAAAATGTCTTCCTTGCATGTCTTCAAATAACGCCGTTAACAGCTGTTGACCGACTGCAACTCGAGGTTGTAAAACGGTTTAAGCGCCTTTTAGCGCTCCCTGATGGTAGAGGCTACTATCTGGGTAGTTTATCAAAGCGGATTTAGAAAGCCCGTTAGTCAGTCCATCTTCCTGCTAAATGTCATCCTTGTATCTCTACAAATAACGCAGTTACCCGCTGTTGACCGACTGCAACTCGAGGTTGTAAAGGCCACTATCTGGGTAGTTTATCAAAGCAAATTTAGAAAGCCCGTTAGTCAGTCTATCTTCCTGCAAAATGTCATCCTTGTATCTCTACAAATAACGCCGTTAACCGCTGTAGACCGACTGCAACTCGAGGTTGTAAAACGGTTTAAACGCCTTTTAGCGCTCCCTGATGGTAAAGGCCACTATCTGGGTAGTTTATCAAAGCGGATTTAGAAAGCCCGTTAGTCAGTCCATCTTCCTGCAAAATGTCGTCCTTGTACCTCTACAAAAAACGCCGTTAACCGCTGTTGACCGACTGCAACTCGAGGTTGTAAAACGGTTTAAACGCCTTTTAGCGCTCCCTGATGGTAGAGGCTACTATCTGGGTAGTTTATCAAAGCGGATTTAGAAAGCCCGTTAGTCAGTCCATCTACCTGCTAAATGTCATCCTTGTATGTCTACAAATAACGCCGTTAACCGCTGTTGACCGATTGCAACTCGAGGTTGTAAAATTGTTTTAACGTCTTTTAGAGCTCCCTGATGGTAAAGCCTACTATCTGGGTAGTTTATCAAAGCGGAATTAGAAAGCCCGCTAGTCAGTCCAGCTTCCTGCAAAATGTCATCATTGTATCTCTACAAATAACGCCGTTAACCGCTGTTGACCGATTGCAACTCGAGGTAGTAAAACGGTTTAAACGTCTTTTATCGCTACCTGATGGTAAAGGCCACTATCTGGGAATTTTAGCAAAGCGCATTTAGAAAGCCCGTTAGTCAGTCCATCTACCTGCAAAATGTCATCCTTGTATGTCTTCAAATAACGCCGTTAACCGCTGTTGACCGATTGAAACTCGAGGTTGTAAAACGGTTTTAACGCCTTTTAACGCTCCCGGATGGTGGAGACAACTATCTAGGTACTGTACCAAAGCGGACTTAGAAAGCCCGTTAGTCAGTCCATCAACTTGAAAAATGTCTTCCTTGCATGTCTTCAAATAACGCCGTTAAACGCTGTTGATCGATTGCAACTCGAGGTTGTAAAACGGTTTTAGAGTCTTTTAGCGCTCCCTGATGGTAGAGGCTACTATCTGGATAGTTTATCAAAGCGGAATTAGGAAGCCCGTTAGTCAGTCCATCTTCCTGCTAAATGTCATCCTTGTATGTCTACAAACAACGCCGTTAACCGCTGTTGACCGATTGCAACTTGAGGTTATATAACGGTTTTAACGTCTTTCAACGCTCCCTGATGGTAAAAGCCACTATCTGGAAAGAGTATCGAAGCGGATTTAGAAAGCCCGTTAGTCATTTCATCTACCTGCAAAATGTCATCCTTGTATGTCTTCAAATAACGCCGTTAACCGCTGTTGACCGATTGCAACTCGAGGTTATAAAACGGTTTTAACGTCTTTTAGCGCTCCCTGATGGTAAAGCCCACTATCTGGGTAGTGGCTTTAGAAAGCCCGTTTGTCAGTCCATCTACCTGTAAAATGGCAACCTTCTACTCCTTCAAATAACACCGTTAGACGTTGTTACCCGACTGCTCCTCAAAGTTGAAATACGGTTTTAACGTCTTGTTAAGCGCTGTTGATCGATTGCTACTCAAGGCTTTTAGACGGTTTTAACGTTTTTCATTGCTCGCTGAGGATAAAGTCCACTTTCTGGGAAGCGTATCATAGTGGATTTGGAAAGCTGGTTAGTCAATCCAATTACTTGCCAAATGTCAACCTTTTGCTCCTTCAAATAACGCCGTTAGACATTATAGCACATCTGGTCATATGATTGAACATATGGTTGTGAAATATGATATTCTTAGCGAACACATTTCTCGCATCTGTGTAGCAGAAGTTGAAACCGGTTAGCAAGTGAATATGTCTAGCAGCCGCCGGGCGATGTACTTGAAATTTATATCTTGCTCTATCCAGAGTCTTTCCAAAGTGTGATTATTTATTTATTCTAACGAAATTTTTTCGATCAACGAAATCAAGCAGCTTCGGTAGCTTTTATTACTTGGATGGATGACCGGGTATAGACATTTTTAAATTTTTTATTTTTATTTTATTCAATTTGAAAGTCAAAAAAAGTGTTTAAACATTTTCATCGCTCCCTGATGGTAAAGGCCGCTATCTGGGTAGTGTATCAAAGCGGATTTAGAACGCCCGGTAGGCAGTCCATCTAATTGCAAAATGTCGTCATTGCATGTCTTCAAATAACGCCGGTAACCGCTGTTGACCGGTTGTAAATCGGTTTTAACGTCTTTTAACGCTCCCTGATGGTAAAGTCCACTTTCTGGGATGAATATTAAAGCGGATTTAGAAAGCCCGTTAGTCAGTCCATCTACTTGCAAAATGTCATCCTTGTATATCTTGAAATAACGCCGTTAACCGCTGTTGGCCGATTGCAACTTTAGGTTGTATAACGGTTTTAACGTCTTTCAACGCTCCCTGATAGTAAAAGCCACTATCTGGAAAGAGTATCAAAGTGGATTTAGAAAGCCCGTTAGTCATTTCATCTACTTGCAAAATGTCATCCTTGTATGTCTTCAAATAACGCCGTTAACCGCTGTTGACCGATTGCAACTCGAGGTTGTAAAACGGTTTAAACGTCTTTTATCGCTACCTGATGGTAAAGGCCACTATCTGGGAATTTTAGCAAACCGCATTTAGAAAGCACGTTAGTCAGTCCATCTACCTGCAAAATGTCATCCTTGTATGTCTTCAAATAACGCCGTTAACTGCTGTTGACCGATTGAAACTCGAGGTTGTAAAACGGTTTTAACGCCTTTTAACGCTTTCTGATGGTGGAGACCTCTATCTGGGTACTGTACCAAAGCGGATTTAGAAAGCCCGTTAGTCAGTCCATCAACTTGCAAAATGTCTTCCTTGCATGTCTTCAAATAACGCCGTTAACAGCTGTTGACCGACTGCAACTCGAGGTTGTAAAACGGTTTAAGCGCCTTTTAGCGCTCCCTGATGGTAGAGGCTACTATCTGGGTAGTGTATCAAAGCGGATTTAGAAAGCACGTTAGTCAGTCCATCTTCCTGCTAAATGTCATCCTTGAATCTCTACAAATAACGCAGTTACCCGCTGTTGACCGACTGCAACTCGAGGTTGTAAAACGGTTTAAACGCCTCTTAGCGCTCCCTGATGGAAAAGGCCACTATCTGGGTAGTTTATCAAAGCGGATTTAGAAAGCCCGTTAGTCAGTCCATCTTCCTGCAAAATGTCATCCTTGTATCTCTACAAATAACGCCGTTAACCGCTGTAGACCGACTGCAACTCGAGGTTGTAAAACGGTTTAAACGCCTTTTAGCGCTCCCTGATGGTAAAGGCCACTATCTGGGTAGTTTATCAAAGCGGATTTAGAAAGCCCGTTAGTCAGTCCATCTTCCTGCAAAATGTCGTCCTTGTATCTCTACAAATAACGCCGTTAACCGCTGTTGACCGACTGCAACTCGAGGTTGTAAAACGGTTTAAACGCCTTTTAGCGCTCCCTGATGGTAGAGGCTACTATCTGGGTAGTTTATCAAAGCGGATTTAGAAAGCCCGTTAGTCAGTCCATCTTCCTGCTAAATGTCATCCTTGTATGTTTACAAATAACGCCGTAAACCGCTGTTGACCGATTGCAACTCGAGGTTGTAAAACGGTTTCAACGTCTTTTAGCGCTCCCTGATGGTAAAGCCCAATATCTGGGTAGTTTATCAAATCGGAATTAGAAAGCCCGCTAGTCAGTCCAGCTTCCTGCAAAATGTCATCCTTGTATCTCTACAAATAACGCCGTTAACCGCTGCTGACCGACTGCAACTCGAGGTTGTAAAACGGTTTCAACGCCTTTTAGCACTCCCTGATAGTAGAGGCTACTATCTGGGTAGTTTATCAAAGCGGACTTAGAAAGCCCGTTAGTCAGTCCATCTTCCTGCTAAATGTCATCCTTGTATATCTACAAATAACGCCGTTAACCGCTGTTGACCGATTGCAACTCGAGGTTATATAACGGTTTTAACGTCTTTCAACGCTCCCTGATGGTAAAGGCCACTATCTGGAAAGAGTATCGAAGCGGATTTAGAAAGCCCGTTAGTCATTTCATCTACCTGCAAAATGTCATCCTTGTATGTCTTCAAATAACGCCGTTAGCCGCTGTTGACCGATTGCAACTCGAGGTTGTAAAACGGTTTTAACGTCTTTTAGCGGTCCCTAATGGTAAAGCCCACTATCTGGGTAGTTTATCAAAGCGGAATTAGAAAGCCCGCTAGTCAGTCCAGCTTCCTGCAAAATGTCATCCTTGTATCTCTACAAATAACGCCGTTAACCGCTGTTGACCGATTGCAACTCGAGGTTGTAAAACGGTTTAAACGTCTTTTATCGCTACCTGATGGTAAAGGCTACTACCTGGGTAGTTTATCAAAGCGGATTTAGAAAGCCCGTTAGTCAGTCCATCTTCCTGCTAAATGTCATCCTTGTATGTCTACAAATAACGCCGTTAACCGCTGTTGACCGATTGCAAGTTTAGGTTGTATAACGGTTTTAACGTCTTTCAACGCTCCCTGATAGTAAAAGCCACTATCAGGAAAGAGTATCAAAGTGGATTTAGAAAGCCCGTTAGTCATTTCATCTACTTGCAAAATGTCATCCTTGTATGTCTTCAAATAACGCCGTTAACCGCTGTTGACCGATTGCAACTCGAGGTTGTATAACGGTTTTAACGTCTTTCAACGCTCCCTGATAGTAAAAGCCACTATCTGGAAAGAGTATCGAAGCGGATTTAGAAAGCCCGTTAGTCATTTCATCTACCTGCAAAATGTCATCCTTGTATGTCTTCAAATAACGCCGTTAACCGCTGTTGACCGATTGCAACTCGAGGTTGTAAAACGGTTTTAACTTCTTTAAGCGCTCCCTGATGGTAGATGCTACTATCTGGGTAGTTTATCAAAGCGGATTTAGAAAGCCCGTTAGTCAGTCCATCTACTTGCAAAATGTCATCCTTGTATATCTTCAAATAACGCCGTTAACCGCTGTTGGCCGATTGCAACTTTAGGTTGTATAACGGTTTTAACGTCTTTCAACGCTCCCTGATAGTAAAAGCCACTATCTGGAAAGAGTATCAAAGTGGATTTAGAAAGCCCGTTAGTCATTTCATCTACTTGCAAAATGTCATCCTTGTATGTCTTCAAATAACGCCGTTAACCGCTGTTGACCGATTGCAACTCGAGGTTGTAAAACGGTTTAAACGTCTTTTATCGCTACCTGATGGTAAAGGCCACTATCTGGGAATTTTAGCAAACCGCATTTAGAAAGCACGTTAGTCAGTCCATCTACCTGCAAAATGTCATCCTTGTATGTCTTCAAATAACGCCGTTAACTGCTGTTGACCGATTGAAACTCGAGGTTGTAAAACGGTTTTAACGCCTTTTAACGCTCCCTGATGGTGGAGACCTCTATCTGGGTACTGTACCAAAGCGGATTTAGAAAGCCCGTTAGTCAGTCCATCAACTTGCAAAATGTCTTCCTTGCATGTCTTCAAATAACGCCGTTAACAGCTGTTGACCGACTGCAACTCGAGGTTGTAAAACGGTTTAAGCGCCTTTTAGCGCTCCCTGATGGTAGAGGCTACTATCTGGGTAGTTTATCAAAGCGGAATTAGAAAGCCCGCTAGTCAGTCCAGCTTCCTGCAAAATGTCATCCTTGTATCTCTACAAATAACGCCGTTAACCGCTGCTGACCGACTGCAACTCGAGGTTGTAAAACGGTTTCAACGCCTTTTAGCACTCCCTGATAGTAGAGGCTACTATCTGGGTAGTTTATCAAAGCGGACTTAGAAAGCCCGTTAGTCAGTCCATCTTCCTGCTAAATGTCATCCTTGTATGTCTACAAATAACGCCGTTAACCGCTGTTGACCGATTGCAACTCGAGGTTATATAACGGTTTTAACGTCTTTCAACGCTCCCTGATGGTAAATGCCACTATCTGGAAAGAGTATCGAAGCGGATTTAGAAAGCCCGTTAGTCATTTCATCTACCTGCAAAATGTCATCCTTGTATGTCTTCAAATAACGCCGTTAGCCGCTGTTGACCGATTGCAACTCGAGGTTGTAAAACGGTTTTAACGTCTTTTAGCGCTCCCTGATGGTAAAGCCCACTATCTGGGTAGTTTATCAAAGCGGAATTAGAAAGCCCGCTAGTCAGTCCAGCTTCCTGCAAAATGTCATCCTTGTATCTCTACAAATAACGCCGTTAACCGCTGTTGACCGATTGCAACTCGAGGTAGTAAAACGGTTTAAATGTCTTTTATCGCTACCTGATGGTAAAGGCCACTATCTGGGTAGTTTATCAAAGCGGATTTAGAAAGCCCGTTAGTCAGTCCATCTTCCTGCAAAATGTCGTCCTTGTACCTCTACAAAAAACGCCGTTAACCGCTGTTGACCGACTGCAACTCGAGGTTGTAAAACGGTTTAAACGCCTTTTAGCGCTCCCTGATGGTAGAGGCTACTATCTGGGTAGTTTATCAAAGCGGATTTAGAAAGCCCGTTAGTCAGTCCGTCTACCTGCTAAATGTCATCCTTGTATGTCTACAAATAACGCAGTTAACCGCTGTTGACCGATTGCAACTCGAGGTTGTAAAATTGTTTTAACGTCTTTTAGAGCTCCCTGATGGTAAAGCCCACTATCTGGGTAGTTTATCAAAGCGGAATTAGAAAGCCCGCTAGTCAGTCCAGCTTCCTGCAAAATGACATCCTTGTATCTCTACAAATAACGCCGTTAACCGCTGTTGACCGATTGCAACTCGAGGTAGTAAAACGGTTTAAACGTCTTTTATCGCTACCTGATGGTAAAGGCCACTATCTGGGAATTTTAGCAAAGCGCATTTAGAAAGCCCGTTAGTCAGTCCATCTACCTGCAAAATGTCATCCTTGTATGTCTTCAAATAACGCCGTTAACCGCTGTTGACCGATTGAAACTCGAGGTTGTAAAACGGTTTTAACGCCTTTTAACGCTCCCGGATGGTGGAGACAACTATCTAGGTACTGTACCAAAGCGGATTTAGAAAGCCCGTTAGTCAGTCCATCAACTTGAAAAATGTCTTCCTTGCATGTCTTCAAATAACGCCGTTAACCGCTGTTGACCGATTGCAACTCGAGGTTGTAAAACGGTTTAAACGTCTTTTATCGCTACCTGATGGTAAAGGCCACTATCTGGGAATTTTAGCAAACCGCATTTAGAAAGAACGTTAGTCAGTCCATCTACCTGCAAAATGTCATCCTTGTATGTCTTCAAATAACGCCGTTAACTGCTGTTGACCGATTGAAACTCGAGGTTGTAAAACGGTTTTAACGCCTTTTAACGCTCCCTGATGGTGGAGACCTCTATCTGGGTACTGTACCAAAGCGGATTTAGAAAGCCCGTTAGTCAGTCCATCAACTTGCAAAATGTCTTCCTTGCATGTCTTCAAATAACGCCGTTAACAGCTGTTGACCGACTGCAACTCGAGGTTGTAAAACGGTTTAAGCGCCTTTTAGCGCTCCCTGATGGTAGAGGCTACTATCTGGGTAGTTTATCAAAGCGGAATTAGAAAGCCCGCTAGTCAGTCCAGCTTCCTGCAAAATGTCATCCTTGTATCTCTACAAATAACGCCGTTAACCGCTGCTGACCGACTGCAACTCGAGGTTGTAAAACGGTTTCAACGCCTTTTAGCACTCCCTGATAGTAGAGGCTACTATCTGGGTAGTTTATCAAAGCGGACTTAGAAAGCCCGTTAGTCAGTCCATCTTCCTGCTAAATGTCATCCTTGTATGTCTACAAATAACGCCGTTAACCGCTGTTGACCGATTGCAACTCGAGGTTATATAACGGTTTTAACGTCTTTCAACGCTCCCTGATGGTAAAGGCCACTATCTGGAAAGAGTATCGAAGCGGATTTAGAAAGCCCGTTAGTCATTTCATCTACCTGCAAAATGTCATCCTTGTATGTCTTCAAATAACGCCGTTAGCCGCTGTTGACCGATTGCAACTCGAGGTTGTAAAACGGTTTTAACGTCTTTTAGCGCTCCCTGATGGTAAAGCCCACTATCTGGGTAGTTTATCAAAGCGGAATTAGAAAGCCCGCTAGTCAGTCCAGCTTCCTGCAAAATGTCATCCTTGTATCTCTACAAATAACGCCGTTAACCGCTGTTGACCGATTGCAACTCGAGGTAGTAAAACGGTTTAAATGTCTTTTATCGCTACCTGATGGTAAAGGCCACTATCTGGGTAGTTTATCAAAGCGGATTTAGAAAGCCCGTTAGTCAGTCCATCTTCCTGCAAAATGTCGTCCTTGTACCTCTACAAAAAACGCCGTTAACCGCTGTTGACCGACTGCAACTCGAGGTTGTAAAACGGTTTAAACGCCTTTTAGCGCTCCCTGATGGTAGAGGCTACTATCTGGGTAGTTTATCAAAGCGGATTTAGAAAGCCCGTTAGTCAGTCCATCTACCTGCTAAATGTCATCCTTGTATGTCTACAAATAACGCCGTTAACCGATGTTGACCGATTGCAACTCGAGGTTGTAAAATTGTTTTAACGTCTTTTAGAGCTTCCTGATGGTAAAGCCCACTATCTGGGTAGTTTATCAAAGCGGAATTAGAAAGCCCGCTAGTCAGTCCAGCTTCCTGCAAAATGTCATCCTTGTATCTCTACAAATAACGCCGTTAACCGCTGTTGACCGATTGCAACTCGAGGTAGTAAAACGGTTTAAACGTCTTTTATCGCTACCTGATGGTAAAGGCCACTATCTGGGAATTTTAGCAAAGCGCATTTAGAAAGCCCGTTAGTCAGTCCATCTACCTGCAAAATGTCATCCTTGTATGTCTTCAAATAACGCCGTTAACCGCTGTTGACCGATTGAAACTCGAGGTTGTAAAACGGTTTTAACGCCTTTTAACGCTCCCGGATGGTGGAGACAACTATCTAGGTACTGTACCAAAGCGGATTTAGAAAGCCCGTTAGTCAGTCCATCAACTTGAAAAATGTCTTCCTTGCATGTCTTCAAATAACGCCGTTAAACGCTGTTGATCGATTGCAACTCGAGGTTGTAAAACGGTTTTAGAGTCTTTTAGCGCTCCCTGATGGTAGAGGCTACTATCTGGATAGTTTATCAAAGCGGAATTAGGAAGCCCGTTAGTCAGTCCATCTTCCTGCTAAATGTCATCCTTGTATGTCTACAAACAACGCCGTTAACCGCTGTTGACCGATTGCAACTTGAGGTTATATAACGGTTTTAACGTCTTTCAACGCTCCCTGATGGTAAAAGCCACTATCTGGAAAGAGTATCGAAGCGGATTTAGAAAGCCCGTTAGTCATTTCATCTACCTGCAAAATGTCATCCTTGTATGTCTTCAAATAACGCCGTTAACCGCTGTTGACCGATTGCAACTCGAGGTTATAAAACGGTTTTAACGTCTTTTTGCGCTCCCTGATGGTAAAGCCCACTATCTGGGTAGTTTATCAAAGCGGAATTAGAAAGCCCGCTAGTCAGTCCAGCTTCCTGCAAAATGTCATCCTTGTATCTCTACAAATAACGCCGTTAACCGCTGTTGACCGACTGCAACTCGAGGTTGTAAAACGGTTTAAACGTCTTTTATCGCTACCTGATGGTAAAGGCCACTATCTGGGTAGTGGCTTTAGAAAGCCCGTTTGTCAGTCCATCTACCTGTAAAATGGCAACCTTCTACTCCTTCAAATAACACCGTTAGACGTTGTTACCCGACTGCTACTCAAAGTTGAAATACGGTTTTAACGTCTTGTTAAGCGCTGTTGATCGATTGCTACTCAAGGCTTTTAGACGGTTTTAACGTTTTTCATTGCTCGCTGAGGATAAAGTCCACTTTCTGGGAAGCGTATCATAGTGGATTTGGAAAGCTGGTTAGTCAATCCAATTACTTGCCAAATGTCAACCTTTTGCTCCTTCAAATAACGCCGTTAGACATTATAGCACATCTGGTCATATGATTGAACATATGGTTGTGAAATATGATATTCTTAGCGAACACATTTCTCGCATTTGTGTAGCAGAAGTTGAAACCGGTTAGCAAGTGAATATGTCTAGCAGCCGCCGGGCGATGTACTTGAAATTTATATCTTGCTCTATCCAGAGTCTTTCCAAAGTGTGATTATTTATTTATTCTAACGAAATTTTTTCGATCAACGAAATCAAGCAGCTTCGGTAGCTTTTATTACTTGGATGGTTGACCGGGTATAGACATTTTTAAATTTTTTATTTTTATTTTATTCAATTTGAAAGTCAAAAAAAGTGTTTAAACTTTTTCATCGCTCCCTGATGGTAAAGGCCGCTATCTGGGTAGTGTATCAAAGCGGATTTAGAACGCCCGGTAGGCAGTCCATCTAATTGCAAAATGTCGTCATTGCATGTCTTCAAATAACGCCGGTAACCGCTGTTGACTGGTTGTAAATCGGTTTGTAAATCGGTTTTAACGTCTTTTAACGCTCCCTGATGGTAAAGTCCACTTTCTGGGATGAATATTAAAGCGGATTTAGAAAGCCCGTTAGTCAGTCCATCTACTTGCAAAATGTCATCCTTGTATATCTTGAAATAACGCCGTTAACCGCTGTTGGCCGATTGCAACTTTAGGTTGTATAACGGTTTTAACGTCTTTCAACGCTCCCTGATAGTAAAAGCCACTATCTGGAAAGAGTATCAAAGTGGATTTAGAAAGCCCGTTAGTCATTTCATCTACTTGCAAAATGTCATCCTTGTATGTCTTCAAATAACGCCATTAACCGCTGTTGACCGATTGCAACTCGAGGTTGTAAAACGGTTTAAACGTCTTTTATCGCTACCTGATGGTAAAGGCCACTATCTGGGAATTTTAGCAAACCGCATTTAGAAAGCACGTTAGTCAGTCCATCTACCTGCAAAATGTCATCCTTGTATGTCTTCAAATAACGCCGTTAACTGCTGTTGACCGATTGAAACTCGAGGTTGTAAAACGGTTTTAACGCCTTTTAACGCTCCCTGATGGTGGAGACTTCTATCTGGGTACTGTACCAAAGCGGATTTAGAAAGCCCGTTAGTCAGTCCATCAACTTGCAAAATGTCTTCCTTGCATGTCTTCAAATAACGCCGTTAACAGCTGTTGACCGACTGCAACTCGAGGTTGTAAAACGGTTTAAGCGCCTTTTAGCGCTCCCTGATGGTAGAGGCTACTATCTGGGTAGTTTATCAAAGCGGATTTAGAAAGCCCGTTAGTCAGTCCATCTTCCTGCTAAATGTCATCCTTGTATCTCTACAAATAACGCAGTTACCCGCTGTTGACCGACTGCAACTCGAGGTTGTAAAACGGTTTAAACGCCTCTTAGCGCTCCCTGATGGAAAAGGCCACTATCTGGGTAGTTTGTCAAAGCGGATTTAGAAAGCCCGTTAGTCAGTCCATCTTCCTGCAAAATGTCATCCTTGTATCTCTACAAATAACGCCGTTAACCGCTGTAGACCGACTGCAACTCGAGGTTGTAAAACGGTTTAAACTCCTTTTAGCGCTCCCTGATGGTAAAGGCCACTATCTGGGTAGTTTATCAAAGCGGATTTAGAAAGCCCGTTAGTCAGTCCATCTTCCTGCAAAATGTCGTCCTTGTATCTCTACAAATAACGCCGTTAACCGCTGTTGACCGACTGCAACTCGAGGTTGTAAAACGGTTTAAACGCCTTTTAGCGCTCCCTGATGGTAGAGGCTACTATCTGGGTAGTTTATCAAAGCGGATTTAGAAAGCCCGTTAGTCAGTCCATCTTCCTGCTAAATGTCATCCTTGTATGTTTACAAATAACGGCGTAAACCGCTGTTGACCGATTGCAACTCGAGGTTGTAAAACGGTTTTAACGTCTTTTAGCGCTCCCTGATGGAAAAGCCCACTATCTGGGTAGTTTATCAAAGCGGAATTAGAAAGCCCGCTAGTCAGTCCAGCTTCCTGCTAAATGTCATCCTTGTATCTCTACAAATAACGCCGTTAACCGCTGCTGACCGACTGCAACTCGAGGTTGTAAAACGGTTTCAACGCATTTTAGCACTCCCTGATAGTAGAGGCTACTATCTGGGTAGTTTATCAAAGCGGACTTAGAAAGCCCGTTAGTCAGTCCATCTTCCTGCTAAATGTCATCCTTGTATGTCTACAAATAACGCCGTTAACCGCTGTTGACCGATTGCAACTCGAGGTTATATAACGGTTTTAACGTCTTTCAACGCTCCCTGATGGTAAAGGCCACTATCTGGAAAGAGTATCGAAGCGGATTTAGAAAGCCCGTTAGTCATTTCATCTACCTGCAAAATGTCATCCTTGTATGTCTTCAAATAACGCCGTTAGCCGCTGTTGACCGATTGCAACTCGAGGTTGTAAAACGGTTTTAACGTCTTTTAGCGCTCCCTGATGGTAAAGCCCACTATCTGGGTAGTTTATCAAAGCGGAATTAGAAGGCCCGCTAGTCAGTCCAGCTTCCTGCAAAATGTCATTATTGTATCTCTACAAATAACGCCGTTAACCGCTGTTGACCGATTGCAACTCGAGGTAGTAAAACGGTTTAAACGTCTTTTATCGCTACCTGATGGTAAAGGCCACTATCTGGGAATTTTAGCAAAGCGCATTTAGAAAGCCCGTTAGTCAGTCGATCTACCTGCAAAATGTCATCCTTGTATGTCTTCAAATAACGCCGTTAACCGCTGTTGACCGATTGAAACTCGAGGTTGTAAAACGGTTTTAACGCCTTTTAACACTCCCGGATGGTGGAGACAACTATCTAGGTACTGTACCAAAGCGGATTTAGAAAGCCCGTTAGTCAGTCCATCAACTTGAAAAATGTCTTCCTTGCATGTCGTCAAATAACGCCGTTAACAGCTGTTGACCGACTGCAACTCGAGGTTGTAAATCGGTTTTAACGTCTTTTAACGCGCTGTGATGGTAAACTCCACTTTCTGGGATGAATATTAAAGCGGATTTAGAAAGCCCGTTAGTCAGTCCATCTACTTGCAAAATGTCATCCTTGTATGTCTTCAAATAACGCCGTTAACCGCTGTTGGCCGATTGCAAGTTAGGTTGTATAACGGTTTTAACGTCTTTCAACGCTCGCTGATAGTAAAAGCCACTATCAGGAAAGAGTATCATAGTGGATTTAGAAAGCCCGTTAGTCATTTCATCTACTTGCAAAATGTCATCCTTGTATGTCTTCAAATAACGCCGTTAACCGCTGTTGACCGATTGCAACTCGAGGTTGTAAAACGGTTTAAACGTCTTTTATCGCCACTATCTGGGAATTTTAGCAAAGCGCATTTAGAAAGCACGTTAGTCAGTCCATCTACCTGCAAAATGTCATCCTTGTATGTCTTCAAATAACGCCGTTAACCGCTGTTGACCGATTGAAACTCGAGGTTGTAAAACGGTTTTAACGCCTTTTAACGCTCCCTGATGGTGGAGACCTCTATCTGGGTACTGTACCAAAGCGGATTTAGAAAGCCCGTTAGTCAGTCCATCAACTTGCAAAATGTCTTCCTTGCATGTCTTCAAATAACGCCGTTAACAGCTGTTGACCGACTGCAACTCGAGGTTGTAAAACGGTTTAAGCGCCTTTTAGCGCTCCCTGATGGTAGAGGCTACTATCTGGGTAGTTTATCAAAGCGGATTTAGAAAGCCCGTTAGTCAGTCCATCTTCCTGCTAAATGTCATCCTTGTATCTCTACAAATAACGCCGTTACCCGCTGTTGATCGACTGCAACTCGTGGTTGTAAGACGGTTTAAACGCCTCTTAGCGCTCCCTGATGGAAAAGACCACTATCTGGGTAGTTTATCAAAGCGGATTTAGAAAGCCCGTTAGTCAGTCCATCTTCCTGCAAAATGTCATCCTTGTATCTCTACAAATAACGCCGTTAACCGCTGTTGACCGACTGCAACTCGAGGTTGTAAAACGGTTTAAACGCCTTTTAGCGCTCCCTGATGGTAAAGGCCACTATCTGGGTAGTTTATCAAAGCGGATTTAGAAAGCCCGTTAGTCAGTCCATCTTCCTGCAAAATGTCGTCCTTGTATCTCTACAAATAACGCCGTTAACCGCTGTTGACCGACTGCAACTCGAGGTTGTAAAACGGTTTAAACGCCTTTTAGCGCTCCCTGATGGTAGAGGCTACTATCTGGGTAGTTTATCAAAGCGGATTTAGAAAGCCCGTTAGTCAGTCCATCTTCCTGCTAAATGTCATCCTTGTATCTCTACAAATAACGCCGTTACCCGCTGTTGATCGACTGCAACTCGTGGTTGTAAGACGGTTTAAACGCCTCTTAGCGCTCCCTGATGGAAAAGCCCACTATCTGGGTAGTTTATGAAAGCGGAATTAGAAAGCCCGCTAGTCAGTCCAGCTTCCTGCAAAATGTCATCCTTGTATCTCTACAAATAACGCCGTTAACCGCTGTTGACCGATTGCAACTCGAGGTTGTAAAACGGTTTTAACGTCATTTAGCGCTCCCTGATGGTAAAGCCCACTATCTGGGTAGTTTATCAAAGCGGAATTAGAAAGCCCGCTAGTCAGTCCAGCTTCCTGCAAAATGTCATCCTTGTATCTCTACAAATAACGCTGTTGACCGATTGCAACTCGAGGTAGTAAAACGGTTTAAACGTCTTTTATCGCTACCTGATGGTAAAGGCCACTATCTGGGAATTTTAGCAAAGCGCATTTAGAAAGCCCGTTAGTCAGTCCATCTACCTGCAAAATGTCATCATTGTATGTCTTCAAATAACGCCGTTAACCGCTGTTGACCGATTGAAACTCGAGGTTGTAAAACGGTTTTAACGCCTTTTAACGCTCCCGGATGGTGGAGACCACTATCTAGGTACTGTACCAAAGCGGATTTAGAAAGCCCGTTAGTCAGTCCATCAATTTGAAAAATGTCTTCCTTGCATGTCTTCAAATAACGCCGTTAAACGCTGTTGATCGATTGCAACTCGAGGTTGTAAAACGGTTTTAGGGTCTTTTAGCGCTCCCTGATGGTAGAGGCTACTATCTGGGTAGTTTATCAAAGCGGAATTAGGAAGTCCGTTAGTCAGTCCATCTTCCTGCTAAATGTCATCCTTGTATGTCTACAAGCAACGCCGTTAACCGCTGTTGACCGATTGCAACTTGAGGTTATATAACGGTTTTAACGTCTTTCAACGCTCCCTGATGGTAAAAGCCACTATCTGGAAAGAGTATCGAAGCGGATTTAGAAAGCCCGTTAGTCATTTCATCTACCTGCAAAATGTCATCCTTGTATGTCTTCAAATAACGCCGTTAACCGCTGTTGACCGATTGCAACTCGAGGTTATAAAACGGTTTTAACGTCTTTTAGCGCTCCCTGATGGTAAAGCCCACTATCTGGGTAGTTTATCAAAGCGGAACTAGAAAGCCCGCTAGTTAGTCCAGCTTTCTGCAAAATGTCATCCTTGTATCTCTACAAATAACGCCGTTAACAGCTGTTGACCGACTGCAACTCGAGGTTGTAAAACGGTTTAAGCGCCTTTTAGCGCTCCCTGATGGTAGAGGCTACTATCTGGGTAGTTTATCAAAGCGGATCTAGAAAGCCCGTTAGTCAGTCCATCTTCCTGCTAAATGTCATCCTTGTATCTCTACAAATAACGCCGTTACCCGCTGTTGACCGACTGCAACTCGTGGTTGTAAGACGGTTTAAACGCCTCTTAGCGCTCCCTGATGGAAAAGACCACTATCTGGGTAGTTTATCAAAGCGGATTTAGAAAGCCCGTTAGTCAGTCCATCTTCCTGCAAAATGTCATCCTTGTATCTCTACAAATAACGCCGTTAACCGCTGTTGACCGACTGCAACTCGAGGTTGTAAAACGGTTTAAACGCCTTTTAGCGCTCCCTGATGGTAAAGGCCACTATCTGGGTAGTTTATTAAAGCGGATTTAGAAAGCCCGCTAGTCAGTCCAGCTTCCTGCAAAATGTCATCCTTGTATCTCTACAAATAACGCTGTTGACCGATTGCAACTCGAGGTAGTAAAACGGTTTAAACGTCTTTTATCGCTACCTGATGGTAAAGGCCACTATCTGGGAATTTTAGCAAAGCGCATTTAGAAAGCCCGTTAGTCAGTCCATCTACCTGCAAAATGTCATCATTGTATGTCTTCAAATAACGCCGTTAACCGCTGTTGACCGATTGAAACTCGAGGTTGTAAAACGGTTTTAACGCCTTTTAACGCTCCCGGATGGTGGAGACCACTATCTAGGTACTGTACCAAAGCGGATTTAGAAAGCCCGTTAGTCAGTCCATCAATTTGAAAAATGTCTTCCTTGCATGTCTTCAAATAACGCCGTTAAACGCTGTTGATCGATTGCAACTCGAGGTTGTAAAACGGTTTAGGGTCTTTTAGCGCTCCCTGATGGTAGAGGCTACTATCTGGGTAGTTTGTCAAAGCGGAATTAGGAAGCCCGTTAGTCAGTCCATCTTCCTGCTAAATGTCATCCTTGTATGTCTACAAGCAACGCCGTTAACCGCTGTTGACCGATTGCAACTTGAGGTTATATAACGGTTTTAACGTCTTTCAACGCTCCCTGATGGTAAAAGCCACTATCTGGAAAGGGTATCGAAGCGGATTTAGAAAGCCCGTTAGTCATTTCATCTACCTGCAAAATGTCATCCTTGTATGTCTTCAAATAACGCCGTTAACCGCTGTTGACCGATTGCAACTCGAGGTTATAAAACGGTTTTAACGTCTTTTAGCGCTCCCTGATGGTAAAGCCCACTATCTGGGTAGTTTATCAAAGCGGAATTAGAAAGCCCGCTAGTTAGTCCAGCTTTCTGCAAAATGTCATCCTTGTATCTCTACAAATAACGCCGTTAACCGCTGTTGACCGACTGCAACTCGAGGTTGTAAAACGGTTTAAACGCCTTTTAGCGCTCCCTGATGGTAGAGGCTACTATCTGGGTAGTTTATTAAAGCGGATTTAGAAAGCTCGTTAGTCAGTCCATCTTCCTGCTAAATGTCATCCTTGTATCTCTACAAATAACGCCGTTAACCGCTGTTGACCGACTGCAACTCGAGGTTGTAAAACGGTTTAAACGCCTTTTAGCGCTCCCTGATGGTAAAGGCCACTATCTGGGTAGTTTATCAAAGCGGATTTAGAAAGCCCGTTAGTCAGTCCACCTTCCTGCAAAATGTCGTCCTTGTATCTCTACAAATAACGCCGTTAACCGCTGTTGACCGACTGCAACTCGAGGTTGTAAAACGGTTTAAACGCCTTTTAGCGCTCCCTGATGGTAGAGGCTACTATCTGGGTAGTTTATCAAAGCGGATTTAGAAAGCCCGTTAGTCAGTCCATCTTCCTGCTAAATGTCATCCTTGTATGTTTACAAATAACGCCGTTAACCGCTGTTGACCGATTGCAACTCGAGGTTGTAAAACGGTTTTAACGTCTTTTAGCGCTCCCTGATGGTAAAGCCCACTATCTGGGTAGTTTATCAAAGCGGAATTAGAAAGCCCGCTAGTCAGTCCAGCTTCCTGCAAAATGTCATCCTTGTATCTCTACAAATAACGCCGTTAACCGCTGTTGACCGACTGCAACTCGAGGTTGTAAAACGGTTTAAACGCCTTTTAGCGCTCCCTGATGGTAAAGCCCACTATCTGGGTAGTTTATCAAAGCGGAATTAGAAAGCCCGCTAGTCAGTCCAGCTTCCTGCAATATCTCATCCTTGTATCTCTACAAATAACGCCGTTAACCGCTGTTGACCGACTGCAACTCGAGGTTGTAAAACGGTTTAAACGTCTTTTATCGCTACCTGATGGTAAAGGCCACTATCTGGGTAGTGGCTTTAGAAAGCCCGTTTATCAGTCCATCTACCTGTAAAATGGCAACCTTCTACTCCTTCAAATAACACCGTTAGACGTTGTTACCCGACTGCTACTCAAAGTTGAAATACGGTTTTAACGTCTTGTTAAGCGCTGTTGATCGATTGCTACTCAAGGCTTTTAGACGGTTTTAACGTTTTTCATTGCTCGCTGAGGATAAAGTCCACTTTCTGGGAAGCGTATCATAGTGGATTTGGAAAGCTGGTTAGTCAATCCAATTACTTGCAAAATGTCAACCTTTTGCTCCTTCAAATAACGCCGTTAGACATTATAGCACATCTGGTTATATGATTGAACATATGGTTGTGAAATATGATATTCTTAGCGAACACATTTTTCGCATTTGTGTAGCAGAAGTTGAAACCGGTTAGCAAGTGAATATGTCTAGCAGCCGCCGGGCGATGTACTTGAAATTTATATCTTGCTCTATCCAGAGTCTTTCCAAAGTGTGATTATTTATTTATTCTAACGAAATTTTTTCGATCAACGAAATCAAGCAGCTTCGGTAGCTTTTATTACTTGGATGGATGACCGGGTATAGACATTTTTAAATTTTTTATTTTTATTTTATTCAATTTGAAAGTCAAAAAAAGTGTTTAAACTTTTTCATCGCTCCCTGATGGTAAAGGCCGCTATCTGGGTAGTGTATCAAAGCGGATTTAGAACGCCCGGTAGGCAGTCCATCTAATTGCAAAATGTCGTCATTGCATGTCTTCAAATAACGCCGGTAACCGCTGTTGACCGGTTGTAAATCGGTTTGTAAATCGGTTTTAACGTCTTTTAACGCTCCCTGATGGTAAAGTCCACTTTCTGGGATGAATATTAAAGCGGATTTAGAAAGCCCGTTAGTCAGTCCATCTACTTGCAAAATGTCATCCTTGTATGTCTTCAAATAACGCCGTTAACCGCTGTTGGCCGATTGCAACTTTAGGTTGTATAACGGTTTTAACGTCTTTCAACGCTCCCTGATAGTAAAAGCCACTATCTGGAAAGAGTATCAAAGTGGACTTAGAAAGCCCGTTAGTCATTTCATCTACTTGCAAAATGTCATCCTTGTATGTCTTCAAATAACGCCGTTAACTGCTGTTGACCGATTGCAACTCGAGGTTGTAAAACGGTTTAAACGTCTTTTATCGCTACCTGATGGTAAAGGCCACTATCTGGGAATTTTAGCAAACCGCATTTAGAAAGCACGTTAGTCAGTCCATCTACCTGCAAAATGTCATCCTTGTATGTCTTCAAATGACGCCGTTAACCGCTGTTGACCGATTGAAACTCGAGGTTATAAAACGGTTTTAACGCCTTTTAACGCTCCCTGATGGTGGAGACCTCTATCTGGGTACTGTACCAAAGCGGATTTAGAAAGCCCGTTAGTCAGTCCATCAACTTGCAAAATGTCTTCCTTGCACGTCTTCAAATAACGCCGTTAGCAGCTGTTGACCGACTGCAACTCGAGGTTGTAAAACGGTTTAAGCGCCTTTTAGCGCTCCCTGATGGTAGAGGCTACTACCTGGGTAGTTTATCAAAGCGGATTTAGAAAGCCCGTTAGTCAGTCCATCTTCCTGCTAAATGTCATTCTTGTATGTCTACAAATAACGCCGTTAACCGCTGTTGACCGATTGCAACTCGAGGTTATATAACGGTTTTAACGTCTTTCAACGCTCCCTGATGGTAAAAGCCACTATCTGGAAAGAGTATCGAAGCGGATTTAGAAAGCCCGTTAGTCAGTCCATCTTCCTGCTAAATGTCGTCCTTGTATCTCTACAAATAACGCCGTTAACCGCTGTTGACCGACTGCAACTCGAGGTTGTAAAACGGTTTAAACGCCTTTTAGCGCTCCCTGATGGTAGGGGCTACTATCTGGGTAGTTTATCAAAGCGGATTTAGAAAGTCCGTTAGTCAGTCCATCTTCCTGCTAAATGTCATCCTTGTATGTTTACAAATAACGCCGTAAACCGCTGTTGACCGATTGCAACTCGAGGTTGTAAAACGGTTTTAACGTCTTTTAGCGCTCCCTGATGGTAAAGCCCACTATCTGGGAATTTTAGCAAACCGCATTTAGAAAGCACGTTAGTCAGTCCATCTACCTGCAAAATGTCATCCTTGTATGTCTTCAAATAACGCCGTTAACCGCTGCTGACCGATTGAAACTCGAGGTTGTAAAACGGTTTTAACGCCTTTTAACGCTCCCTGATGGTGGAGACCTCTATCTGGGTACTGTACCAAAGCGGATTTAGAAAGCCCGTTAGTCATTTCATCTACCTGCAAAATGTCATCCTTGTATGTCTTCAAATAACGCCGTTAACCGCTGTTGACCGATTGCAACTCGAGGTTATAAAACGGTTTTAACGTCTTTCAACGCTCCCTGATGGTAAAAGCCACTATCTGGAAAGAGTATCGAAGCGGATTTAGAAAGCCCGTTAGTCATTTCATCTACCTGCAAAATGTCATCCTTGTATGTCTTCAAATAACGCCGTTAACCGCTGTTGACCGATTGCAACTCGAGGTTATAAAACGGTTTTAACGTCTTTTAGCGCTCCCTGATGGTAAAGCCCACTATCTGGGTAGTTTATCAAAGCGGAATTAGAAAGCCCGCTAGTCAGTCCATCAACTTGAAAAATGTCTTCCTTGCATGTCTTCAAATAACGCCGTTAAACGCTGTTGATCGATTGCAACTCGAGGTTGTAAAACGGTTTTAGAGTCTTTTAGCGCTCCCTGATGGTAGAGGCTACTATCTGGGTAGTTTATCAAAGCGGAATTAGGAAGCCCGTTAGTCAGTCCATCTTCCTGCTAAATGTCATCCTTGTATGTCTACAAACAACGCCGTTAACCGCTGTTGACCGATTGCAACTTGAGGTTATATAACGGTTTTAACCTCTTTCAACGCTCCCTGATGGTAAAAGCCACTATCTGGAAAGAGTATCGAAGCGGATTTAGAAAGCCCGTTAGTCATTTCATCTACCTGCAAAATGTCATCCTTGTATGTCTTCAAATAACGCCGTTAACCGCTGTTGACCGATTGCAACTCGAGGTTATAAAACGGTTTTAACGTCTTTTAGCGCTCCCTGATGGTAAAGCCCACTATCTGGGTAGTTTATCAAAGCGGAATTAGAAAGCCCGCTAGTCAGTCCAGCTTCCTGCAATATGTCATCCTTGTATCTCTACAAATAACGCCGTTAACCGCTGTTGACCGACTGCAACTCGAGGTTGTAAAACGGTTTAAACGTCTTTTATCGCTACCTGATGGTAAAGGCCACTATCTGGGTAGTGGCTTTAGAAAGCCCGTTTGTCAGTCCATCTACCTGTAAAATGGCAACCTTCTACTCCTTCAAATAACACCGTTAGACGTTGTTACCCGACTGCTACTCAAAGTTGAAATACGGTTTTAACGTCTTGTTAAGCGCTGTTGATCGATTGCTACTCAAGGCTTTTAGACGGTTTTAACGTTTTTCATTGCTCGCTGAGGATAAAGTCCACTTTCTGGGAAGCGTATCATAGTGGATTTGGAAAGCTGGTTAGTCAATCCAATTACTTGCCAAATGTCAACCTTTTGCTCCTTCAAATAACGCCGTTAGACATTATAGCACATCTGGTTATATGATTGAACATATGGTTGTGAAATATGATTTTCTTAGCGAACACATTTCTCGCATTTGTGTAGCAGAAGTTGAAACCGGTTAGCAAGTGAATATGTCTAGCAGCCGCCGGGCGATGTACTTGAAATTTATATCTTGCTCTATCCAGAGTCTTTCCAAAGTGTGATTATTTATTTATTCTAACGAAATTTTTTCGATCAACGAAATCAAGCAGCTTCGGTAGCTTTTATTACTTGGATGGTTGACCGGGTATAGACATTTTTAAATTTTTTATTTTTATTTTATTCAATTTGAAAGTCAAAAAAAGTGTTTAAACTTTTTCATCGCTCCCTGATGGTAAAGGCCGCTATCTGGGTAGTGTATCAAAGCGGATTTAGAACGCCCGGTAGGCAGTCCATCTAATTGCAAAATGTCGTCATTGCATGTCTTCAAATAACGCCGGTAACCGCTGTTGACTGGTTGTAAATCGGTTTGTAAATCGGTTTTAACGTCTTTTAACGCTCCCTGATGGTAAAGTCCACTTTCTGGGATGAATATTAAAGCGGATTTAGAAAGCCCGTTAGTCAGTCCATCTACTTGCAAAATGTCATCCTTGTATGTCTTCAAATAACGCCGTTAACCGCTGTTGGCCGATTGCAACTTTAGGTTGTATAACGGTTTTAACGTCTTTCAACGCTCCCTGATAGTAAAAGCCACTATCTGGAAAGAGTATCAAAGTGGACTTAGAAAGCCCGTTAGTCATTTCATCTACTTGCAAAATGTCATCCTTGTATGTCTTCAAATAACGCCGTTAACTGCTGTTGACCGATTGCAACTCGAGGTTGTAAAACGGTTTAAACGTCTTTTATCGCTACCTGATGGTAAAGGCCACTATCTGGGAATTTTAGCAAACCGCATTTAGAAAGCACGTTAGTCAGTCCATCTACCTGCAAAATGTCATCCTTGTATGTCGTCAAATAACGCCGTTAACCGCTGTTGACCGATTGAAACTCGAGGTTATAAAACGGTTTTAACGCCTTTTAACGCTCCCTGATGGTGGAGACCTCTATCTGGGTACTGTACCAAAGCGGATTTAGAAAGCCCGTTAGTCAGTCCATCAACTTGCAAAATGTCTTCCTTGCACGTCTTCAAATAACGCCGTTAACAGCTGTTGACCGACTGCAACTCGAGGTTGTAAAACGGTTTAAGCGCCTTTTAGCGCTCCCTGATGGTAGAGGCTACTACCTGGGTAGTTTATCAAAGCGGATTTAGAAAGCCCGTTAGTCAGTCCATCTTCCTGCTAAATGTCATTCTTGTATGTCTACAAATAACGCCGTTAACCGCTGTTGACCGATTGCAACTCGAGGTTATATAACGGTTTTACCGTCTTTCAACGCTCCCTGATGGTAAAAGCCACTATCTGGAAAGAGTATCGAAGCGGATTTAGAAAGCCCGTTAGTCAGTCCATCTTCCTGCTAAATGTCGTCCTTGTATCTCTACAAATAACGCCGTAAACCGCTGTTGACCGATTGCAACTCGAGGTTGTAAAACGGTTTTAACGTCTTTTAGCGCTCCCTGATGGTAAAGCCCACTATCTGGGAATTTTAGCAAACCGCATTTAGAAAGCACGTTAGTCAGTCCATCTACCTGCAAAATGTCATCCTTGTATGTCTTCAAATAACGCCGTTAACCGCTGCTGACCGATTGAAACTCGAGGTTGTAAAACGGTTTTAACGCCTTTTAACGCTCCCTGATGGTGGAGACCTCTATCTGTGTACTGTACCAAAGCGGATTTAGAAAGCCCGTTAGTCAGTCCATCTTCCTGCTAAATGTGTTCCTTGTATCTCTACAAATAACGCCGTAAACCGCTGTTGACCGATTGCAACTCGAGGTTGTAAAACGGTTTTAACGTCTTTTAGCGCTCCCTGATGGTATAGCCCACTATCTGGGAATTTTAGCAAACCGCATTTAGAAAGCACGTTAGTCAGTCCATCTACCTGCAAAATGTCATCCTTGTATGTCTTCAAATAACGCCGTTAACCGCTGTTGACCGATTGCAACCCGAGGTTATATAACGGTTTTACCGTCTTTCAACGCTCCCTGATGGTAAAAGCCACTATCTGGAAAGAGTATCGAAGCGGATTAAGAAAGCCCGTTAGTCAGTCCATCAACTCGCAAAATGTCTTCCTTGCACGTCTTCAAATAACGCCGTTAACAGCTGTTGACCGACTGCAACTCGAGGTTGTAAAACGGTTTAAGCGCCTTTTAGCGCTCCCTGATGGTAGAGGCTACTACCTGGGTAGTTTATCAAAGCGGATTTAGAAAGCCCGTCTTCAAATAACGCCGTTAACCGCTGTTGACCGATTGAAACTCGAGGTTATAAAACGGTTTTAACGCCTTTTAACGCTCCCTGATGGTGGAGACCTCTATCTGGGTACTGTACCAAAGCGGATTAAGAAAGCCCGTTAGTCAGTCCATCAACTTGCAAAATGTCTTCCTTGCACGTCTTCAAATAACGCCGTTAACAGCTGTTGACCGACTGCAACTCGAGGTTGTAAAACGGTTTAAGCGCCTTTTAGCGCTCCCTGATGGTAGAGGCTACTACCTGGGTAGTTTATCAAAGCGGATTTAGAAAGCCCGTTAGTCAGTCCATCTTCCTGCTAAATGTCATTCTTGTATGTCTACAAATAACGCCGTTAACCGCTGTTGACCGATTGCAACTCGAGGTTATATAACGGTTTTAACGTCTTTCAACGCTCCCTGATGGTAAAAGCCACTATCTGGAAAGAGTATCGAAGCGGATTTAGAAAGCCCGTTAGTCAGTCCATCTTCCTGCTAAATGTCGTCCTTGTATCTCTACAAATAACGCCGTTAACCGCTGTTGACCGACTGCAACTCGAGGTTGTAAAACGGTTTAAACGCCTTTTAGCGCTCCCTGCTACTATCTGGGTAGTTTATCAAAGCGAATTTAGAAAGTCCGTTAGTCAGTCCATCTTCGTGCTAAATGTCATCCTTGTATGTTTACAAATAACGCCGTAAACCGCTGTTGACCGATTGCAACTCGAGGTTGTAAAACGGTTTTAACGTCTTTTAGCGCTCCCTGATGGTAAAGCCCACTATCTGGGAATTTTAGCAAACCGCATTTAAAAAGCACGTTAGTCAGTCCATCTACCTGCAAAATGTCATCCTTGTATGTCTTCAAATAACGCCGTTAACCGCTGCTGACCGATTGAAACTCGAGGTTGTAAAACGGTTTTAACGCCTTTTAACGCTCCCTGATGGTGGAGACCTCTATCTGGGTACTGTACCAAAGCGGATTTAGAAAGCCCGTTAGTCATTTCATCTACCTGCAAAATGTCATCCTTGTATGTCTTCAAATAACGCCGTTAACCGCTGTTGACCGATTGCAACTCGGTCGTTAGTCAGTCCATCAACTTGAAAAATGTCTTCCTTGCATGTCTTCAAATAACGCCGTTTAACGCTGTTGATCGATTGCAACTCGAGGTTGTAAAACGGTTTTAGAGTCTTTTAGCGCTCCCTGATGGTAGAGGCTACTATCTGGGTAGTTTATCAAAGCGGAATTAGGAAGCCCGTTAGTCAGTCCATCTTCCTGCTAAATGTCATCCTTGTATGTCTACAAACAACGCCGTTAACCGCTGTTGACCGATTGCAACTTGAGGTTATATAACGGTTTTAACGTCTTTCAACGCTCCCTGATGGTAAAAGCCACTATCTGGAAAGAGTATCGAAGCGGATTTAGAAAGCCCGTTAGTCATTTCATCTACCTGCAAAATGTCATCCTTGTATGTCTTCAAATAACGCCGTTAACCGCTGTTGACCGATTGCAACTCGAGGTTATAAAACGGTTTAAACGTCTTTTAGCGCTCCCTGATGGTAAAGCCCACTATCTGGGTAGTTTATCAAAGCGGAATTAGAAAGCCCGCTAGTCAGTCCAGCTTCCTGCAATATGTCATCCTTGTATCTCTACAAATAACGCCGTTAACCGCTGTTGACCGACTGCAACTCGAGGTTGTAAAACGGTTTAAACGTCTTTTATCGCTACCTGATGGTAAAGGCCACTATCTGGGTAGTGGCTTTAGAAAGCCCGTTTGTCAGTCCATCTACCTGTAAAATGGCAACCTTCTACTCCTTCAAATAACACCGTTAGACGTTGTTACCCGACTGCTACTCAAAGTTGAAATACGGTTTTAACGTCTTGTTAAGCGCTGTTGATCGATTGCTACTCAAGGCTTTTAGACGGTTTTAACGTTTTTCATTGCTCGCTGAGGATAAAGTCCACTTTCTGGGAAGCGTATCATAGTGGATTTGGAAAGCTGGTTAGTCAATCCAATTACTTGCCAAATGTCAACCTTTTGCTCCTTCAAATAACGCCGTTAGACATTATAGCACATCTGGTTATATGATTGAACATATGGTTGTGAAATATGATATTCTTAGCGAACACATTTCTCGCATTTGTGTAGCAGAAGTTGAAACCGGTTAGCAAGTGAATATGTCTAGCAGCCGCCGGGCGATGTACTTGAAATTTATATCTTGCTCTATCCAGAGTCTTTCCAAAGTGTGATTATTTATTTATTCTAACGAAATTTTTTCGATCAACGAAATCAAGCAGCTTCGGTAGCTTTTATTACTTGGATGGATGACCGGGTATAGACATTTTTAAATTTTTTATTTTTATTTTATTCAATTTGAAAGTCAAAAAAAGTGTTTAAACTTTTTCATCGCTCCCTGATGGTAAAGGCCGCTATCTGGGTAGTGTATCAACGCGGATTTAGAACGCCCGGTAGGCAGTCCATCTAATTGCAAAATGTTGTCATTGCATGTCTTCAAATAACGCCGGTAACCGCTGTTGACCGGTTGTAAATCGGTTTGTAAATCGGTTTTAACGTCTTTTAACGCTCCCTGATGGTAAAGTCCACTTTCTGGGATGAATATTAAAGCGGATTTAGAAAGCCCGTTAGTCAGTCCATCTACTTGCAAAATGTCATCCTTGTATGTCTTCAAATAACGCCGTTAACCGCTGCTGACCGATTGAAACTCGAGGTTGTAAAACGGTTTTAACGCCTTTTAACGCTCCCTGATGGTGGAGACCTCTATCTGGGTACTGTACCAAAGCGGATTTAGAAAGCCCGTTAGTCAGTCCATCAACTTGCAAAATGTCTTCCTTGCACGTCTTCAAATAACGCCGTTAACAGCTGTTGACCGACTGCAACTCGAGGTTGTAAAACGGTTTAAGCGCCTTTTAGCGCTCCCTGATGGTAGAGGCTACTACCTGGGTAGTTTATCAAAGCGGATTTAGAAAGCCCGTTAGTCAGTCCATCTTCCTGCTTAATGTCATTCTTGTATGTCTACAAATAACGCCGTTAACCGCTGTTGACCGATTGCAACTCGAGCTTATATAACGGTTTTACCGTCTTTCAACGCTCCCTGATGGTAAAAGCCACTATCTGGAAAGAGTATCGAAGCGGATTTAGAAAGCCCGTTAGTCAGTCCATCTTCCTGCTAAATGTCGTCCTTGTATCTCTACAAATAACGCCGTAAACCGCTGTTGACCGATTGCAACTCGAGGTTGTAAAACGGTTTTAACGTCTTTTAGCGCTCCCTGATGGTAAAGCCCACTATCTGGGAATTTTAGCAAACCGCATTTAGAAAGCACGTTAGTCAGTCCATCTACCTGCAAAATGTCATCCTTGTATGTCTTCAAATAACGCCGTTAACCGCTGCTGACCGATTGAAACTCGAGGTTGTAAAACGGTTTTAACGCCTTTTAACGCTCCCTGATGGTGGAGACCTCTATCTGTGTACTGTACCAAAGCGGATTTAGAAAGCCCGTTAGTCAGTCCATCTTCCTGCTAAATGTCGTCCTTGTATCTCTACAAATAACGCCGTAAACCGCTGTTGACCGATTGCAACTCGAGGTTGTAAAACGGTTTTAACGTCTTTTAGCGCTCCCTGATGGTAAAGCCTACTATCTGGGAATTTTAGCAAACCGCATTTAGAAAGCACGTTAGTCAGTCCATCTACCTGCAAAATGTCATCCTTGTATGTCTTCAAATAACGCCGTTAACCGCTGTTGACCGATTGCAACCCGAGGTTATATAACGGTTTTACCGTCTTTCAACGCTCCCTGATGGTAAAAGCCACTATCTGGAAAGAGTATCGAAGCGGATTTAGAAAGCCCGTTAGTCAGTCCATCAACTCGCAAAATGTCTTCCTTGCACGTCTTCAAATAACGCCGTTAACAGCTGTTGACCGACTGCAACTCGAGGTTGTAAAACGGTTTAAGCGCCTTTTAGCGCTCCCTGATGGTAGAGGCTACTACCTGGGTAGTTTATCAAAGCGGATTTAGCAAGCCCGTTAGTCAGTCCATCTACCTGCAAAATGTCATCCTTGTATGTCTTCAAATAACGCCGTTAACCGCTGTTGACCGATTGCAACTCGAGGTTGTAAAACGGTTTTAACGTCTTTTAGCGCTCCCTGATGGTAAAGCCCACTATCTGGGAATTTTAGCAAACCGCATTTAGAAAGCACGTTAGTCAGTCCATCTACCTGCAAAATGTCATCCTTGTATGTCTTCAAATAACGCCGTTAACCGGCAAATAACATCTTCCTGCTAAATGTCATTCTTGTATGTCTACAAATAACGCCGTTAACCGCTGTTGACCGATTGCAACTCGAGGTTATATAACGGTTTTAACGTCTTTCAACGCTCCCTGATGGTAAAAGCCACTATCTGGAAAGAGTATCGAAGCGGATTTAGAAAGCCCGTTAGTCAGTCCATCTTCCTGCTAAATGTCGTCCTTGTATCTCTACAAATAACGCCGTTAACCGCTGTTGACCGACTGCAACTCGAGGTTGTAAAACGGTTTAAACGCCTTTTAGCGCTCCCTGCTACTATCTGGGTAGTTTATCAAAGCGGATTTAGAAAGTCCGTTAGTCAGTCCATCTTCGTGCTAAATGTCATCCTTGTATGTTTACAAATAACGCCGTAAACCGCTGTTGACCGATTGCAACTCGAGGTTGTAAAACGGTTTTAACGTCTTTTAGCGCTCCCTGATGGTAAAGCCCACTATCTGGGAATTTTAGCAAACCGCATTTAGAAAGCACGTTAGTCAGTCCATCTACCTGCAAAATGTCATCCTTGTATGTCTTCAAATAACGCCGTTAACCGCTGCTGACCGATTGAAACTCGAGGTTGTAAAACGGTTTTAACGCCTTTTAACGCTCCCTGATGGTGGAGACCTCTATCTGGGTACTGTACCAAAGCGGATTTAGAAAGCCCGTTAGTCATTTCATCTACCTGCAAAATGTCATCCTTGTATGTCTTCAAATAACGCCGTTAACCGCTGTTGACCGATTGCAACTCGGTCGTTAGTCAGTCCATCAACTTGAAAAATGTCTTCCTTGCATGTCTTCAAATAACGCCGTTAAACGCTGTTGATCGATTGCAACTCGAGGTTGTAAAACGGTTTTAGAGTCTTTTAGCGCTCCCTGATGGTAGAGGCTACTATCTGGGTAGTTTATCAAAGCGGAATTAGGAAGCCCGTTAGTCAGTCCATCTTCCTGCTAAATGTCATCCTTGTATGTCTACAAACAACGCCGTTAACCGCTGTTGACCGATTGCAACTTGAGGTTATATAACGGTTTTAACGTCTTTCAACGCTCCCTGATGGTAAAAGCCACTATCTGGAAAGAGTATCGAAGCGGATTTAGAAAGCCCGTTAGTCATTTCATCTACCTGCAAAATGTCATCCTTGTATGTCTTCAAATAACGCCGTTAACCGCTGTTGACCGATTGCAACTCGAGGTTATAAAACGTTTTTAACGTCTTTTAGCGCTCCCTGATGGTAAAGCCCACTATCTGGGTAGTTTATCAAAGCGGAATTAGAAAGCCCGCTAGTCAGTCCAGCTTCCTGCAATATGTCATCCTTGTATCTCTACAAATAACGCCGTTAACCGCTGTTGACCGACTGCAACTCGAGGTTGTAAAACGGTTTAAACGTCTTTTATCGCTACCTGATGGTAAAGGCCACTATCTGGGTAGTGGCTTTAGAAAGCCCGTTTGTCAGTCCATCTACCTGTAAAATGGCAACCTTCTACTCCTTCAAATAACACCGTTAGACGTTGTTACCCGACTGCTACTCAAAGTTGAAATACGGTTTTAACGTCTTGTTAAGCGCTGTTGATCGATTGCTACTCAAGGCTTTTAGACGGTTTTAACGTTTTTCATTGCTCGCTGAGGATAAAGTCCACTTTCTGGGAAGCGTATCATAGTGGATTTGGAAAGCTGGTTAGTCAATCCAATTACTTGCCAAATGTCAACCTTTTGCTCCTTCAAATAACGCCGTTAGACATTATAGCACATCTGGTTATATGATTGAACATATGGTTGTGAAATATGATATTCTTAGCGAACACATTTCTCGCATTTGTGTAGCAGAAGTTGAAACCGGTTAGCAAGTGAATATGTCTAGCAGCCGCCGGGCGATGTACTTGAAATTTATATCTTGCTCTATCCAGAGTCTTTCCAAAGTGTGATTATTTATTTATTCTAACGAAATTTTTTCGATCAACGAAATCAAGCAGCTTCGGTAGCTTTTATTACTTGGATGAATGACCGGGTATAGACATTTTTAAATTTTTTATTTTTATTTTATTCAATTTGAAAGTCAAAAAAAGTGTTTAAACTTTTTCATCGCTCCCTGATGGTAAAGGCCGCTATCTGGGTAGTGTATCAAAGCGGATTTAGAACGCCCGGTAGGCAGTCCATCTAATTGCAAAATGTCGTCATTGCATGTCTTCAAATAACGCCAGTAACCGCTGTTGACTGGTTGTAAATCGGTTTGTAAATCGGTTTTAACGTCTTTTAACGCTCCCTGATGGTAAATTCCACTTTCTGGGATGAATATTAAAGCGGATTTAGAAAGCCCGTTAGTCAGTCCATCTACTTGCAAAATGTCATCCTTGTATGTCTTCAAATAACGCCGTTAACCGCTGTTGGCCGATTGCAACTTTAGGTTGTATAACGGTTTTAACGTCTTTCAACGCTCCCTGATAGTAAAAGCCACTATCTGGAAAGAGTATCAAAGTGGACTTAGAAAGCCCGTTAGTCATTTCATCTACTTGCAAAATGTCATCCTTGTATGTCTTCAAATAACGCCGTTAACTGCTGTTGACCGATTGCAACTCGAGGTTGTAAACGGTTTAAACGTCTTTTATCGCTACCTGATGGTAAAGGCCACTATCTGGGAATTTTAGCAAACCGCATTTAGAAAGCACGTTAGTCAGTCCATCTACCTGCAAAATGTCATCCTTGTATGTCTTCAAATAACGCCGTTAACCGCTGTTGACCGATTGAAACTCGAGGTTATAAAACGGTTTTAACGCCTTTTAACGCTCCCTGATGGTGGAGACCTCTATCTGGGTACTGTACCAAAGCGGATTTAGAAAGCCCGTTAGTCCGTCCATCAACTTGCAAAATGTCTTCCTTGCACGTCTTCAAATAACGCCGTTAACAGCTGTTGACCGACTGCAACTCGAGGTTGTAAAACGGTTTAAGCGCCTTTTAGCGCTCCCTGATGGTAGAGGCTACTACCTGGGTAGTTTATCAAAGCGGATTTAGAAAGCCCGTTAGTCAGTCCATCTTCCTGCTAAATGTCATTCTTGTATGTCTACAAATAACGCCGTTAACCGCTGTTGACCGATTGCAACTCGAGGTTATATAACGGTTTTACGGTCTTTCAACGCTCCCTGATGGTAAAAGCCACTATCTGGAAAGAGTATCGAAGCGGATTTAGAAAGCGCGTTAGTCAGTCCATCTACCTGCAAAATGTCATCCTTGTATCTCTACAAATAACGCCGTAAACCGCTGTTGACCGATTGCAACTCGAGGTTGTAAAACGGTTTTAACGTCTTTTAGCGCTCCCTGATGGTAAAGCCCACTATCTGGGAATTTTAGCAAACCGCATTTAGAAAGGACGTTAGTCAGTCCATCTACCTGCAAAATGTCATCCTTGTATGTCTTCAAATAACGCCGTTAACCGCTGCTGACCGATTGAAACTCGAGGTTGTAAAACGGTTTTAACGCCTTTTAACGCTCCCTGATGGTGGAGACCTCTATCTGTGTACTGTACCAAAGCGGATTTAGAAAGCCCGTTAGTCATTTCATCTACCTGCAAAATGTCATCCTTGTATGTCTTCAAATAACGCCGTTAACCGCTGTTGACCGATTGCAACTCGAGGTTATAAAACGGTTTTAACGTCTTTTAGCGCTCCCTGATGGTAATGCCCACTATCTGGGTAGTTTATCAAAGCGGAAATAGAAAGCCCGCTAGTTAGTCCAGCTTTCTGCAAAATGTCATCCTTGTATCTCTACAAATAACGTCGTTAACCGCTGCTGACCGACTGCAACTCGAGGTTGTAAAACGGTTTTAACGTCTTTTAGCGCTCCCTGATGGTAAAGCCCACTATCTGGGTAGTTTATCAAAGCGGAATTAGAAAGCCCGTTAGTCAGTCCATCAACTTGAAAAATGTCTTCCTTGCATGTCTTCAAATAACGCCGTTAAACGCTGTTGATCGATTGCAACTCGAGGTTGTAAAACGGTTTTAGAGTCTTTTAGCGCTCCCTGATGGTAGAGGCTACTATCTGGGTAGTTTATCAAAGCGGAATTAGGAAGCCCGTTAGTCAGTCCATCTTCCTGCTAAATGTCATCCTTGTATGTCTACAAACAACGCCGTTAACCGCTGTTGACCGATTGCAACTTGAGGTTATATAACGGTTTTAACGTCTTTCAACGCTCCCTGATGGTAAAAGCTACTATCTGGAAAGAGTATCGAAGCGGATTTAGAAAGCCCGTTAGTCATTTCATCTACCTGCAAAATGTCATCCTTGTATGTCTTCAAATAACGCCGTTAACCGCTGTTGACCGATTGCAACTCGAGGTTATAAAACGGTTTTAACGTCTTTTAGCGCTCCCTGATGGTAAAGCCCACTATCTGGGTAGTTTATCAAAGCGGAATTAGAAAGCCCGCTAGTCAGTCCAGCTTCCTGCAATATGTCATCCTTGTATCTCTACAAATAACGCCGTTAACCGCTGTTGACCGACTGCAACTCGAGGTTGTAAAACGGTTTAAACGTCTTTTATCGCTACCTGATGGTAAAGGCCACTATCTGGGTAGTGGCTTTAGAAAGCCCGTTTGTCAGTCCATCTACCTGTAAAATGGCAACCTTCTACTCCTTCAAATAACACCGTTAGACGTTGTTACCCGACTGCTACTCAAAGTTGAAATACGGTTTTAACGTCTTGTTAAGCGCTGTTGATCGATTGCTACTCAAGGCTTTTAGACGGTTTTAACGTTTTTCATTGCTCGCTGAGGATAAAGTCCACTTTCTGGGAAGCGTATCATAGTGGATTTGGAAAGCTGGTTAGTCAATCCAATTACTTGCCAAATGTCAACCTTTTGCTCCTTCAAATAACGCCGTTAGACATTATAGCACATCTGGTTATATGATTGAACATATGGTTGTGAAATATGATATTCTTAGCGAACACATTTCTCGCATTTGTGTAGCAGAAGTTGAAACCGGTTAGCAAGTGAATATGTCTAGCAGCCGCCGGGCGATGTACTTGAAATTTATATCTTGCTCTATCCAGAGTCTTTCCAAAGTGTGATTATTTATTTATTCTAACGAAATTTTTTCGATCAACGAAATCAAGCAGCTTCGGTAGCTTTTATTACTTGGATGGATGACCGGGTATAGACATTTTTAAATTTTTTATTTTTATTTTATTCAATTTGAAAGTCAAAAAAAGTGTTTAAACTTTTTCATCGCTCCCTGATGGTAAAGGCCGCTATCTGGGTAGTGTATCAACGCGGATTTAGAACGCCCGGTAGGCAGTCCATCTAATTGCAAAATGTTGTCATTGCATGTCTTCAAATAACGCCGGTAACCGCTGTTGACCGGTTGTAAATCGGTTTGTAAATCGGTTTTAACGTCTTTTAACGCTCCCTGATGGTAAAGTCCACTTTCTGGGATGAATATTAAAGCGGATTTAGAAAGCCCGTTAGTCAGTCCATCTACTTGCAAAATGTCATCCTTGTATGTCTTCAAATAACGCCGTTAACCGCTGCTGACCGATTGAAACTCGAGGTTGTAAAACGGTTTTAACGCCTTTTAACGCTCCCTGATGGTGGAGACCTCTATCTGTGTACTGTACCAAAGCGGATTTAGAAAGCCCGTTAGTCAGTCCATCTTCCTGCTAAATGTGTTCCTTGTATCTCTACAAATAACGCCGTAAACCGCTGTTGACCGATTGCAACTCGAGGTTGTAAAACGGTTTTAACGTCTTTTAGCGCTCCCTGATGGTATAGCCCACTATCTGGGAATTTTAGCAAACCGCATTTAGAAAGCACGTTAGTCAGTCCATCTACCTGCAAAATGTCATCCTTGTATGTCTTCAAATAACGCCGTTAACCGCTGTTGACCGACTGCAACTCGAGGTTGTAAAACGGTTTAAACGCCTTTTAGCGGTCCCTGATGGTAAAGGCCACTATCTGGGTAGTTTATCAAAGCGGATTTAGAAAGCCCGTTAGTCAGTCCATCTTCCTGCAAAATGTCGTCCTTGTATCTCTACAAATAACGCCGTTAACCGCTGTTGACCGACTGCAACTCGAGGTTGTAAAACGGTTTAAACGCCTTTTAGCGCTCCCTGATGGTAGAGGCTACTATCTGGGTAGTTTATCAAAGCGGATTTAGAAAGCCCGTTAGTCAGTCCATCTTCCTGCTAAATGTCATCCTTGTATGTCTACAAATAACGCCGTTAACCGCTGTTGACCGATTGCAACTCGAGGTTGTAAAACGGTTTTAACGTCTTTTAGCGCTCCCTGATGGTAAAGCCCACTATCTGGGTAGTTTATCAAAGCGGAATTAGAAAGCCCGCTAGTCAGTCCAGCTTCCTGCAAAATGTCATCCTTGTATCTCTACAAATAACGCCGTTAACCGCTGTTGACCGATTGCAACTCGAGGTTGTAAAACGGTTTAAACGTCTTTTATCGCTACCTGATGGTAGTTTATGAAAGTGGCTTTAGAAAGCCCGTTTGTCAGTCCATCTACCTGTAAAATGGCAACCTTCTACTCCTTCAAATAACACCGTTAGACGTTGTTACCCGACTGCTACTCAAAGTTGAAATACGGTTTTAACGTCTTGTTAAGCGCTGTTGACCGATTGCTACTCAAGGCTTTTAGACGGTTTTAACGTTTTTCATTGCTCGCTGAGGATAAAGTCCACTTTCTGGGAAGCGTATCATAGTGGATTTGGAAAGCTGGTTAGTCAATCGATCCAATTACTTGCCAAATGTCAACCTTTTGCTCCTTCAAATAACGCCGTTAGACATTATAGCACATCTGGTCATATGATTGAACATATGGTTGTGAAATATGATATTCTTAGCGAACACATTTCTCGCATTTGTGTGGCAGAAGTTGAAACCGGTTAGCAAGTGAATATGTCTAGCAGCCGCCGGGCGATGTACTTGAAATTTATATCTTGCTCTATCCAGAGTCTTTCCAAAGTGTGATTATTTATTTATTCTAACGAAATTTTTTTTTCCGAAGTACGTAGGTTCCAGGTGTTGGAAGCATGCATCGTATGCATTCCTCTCCATAGTCGGAGGAGAATGTATGTGGTGTCGCTTTATGCACCTGAAGCAACTCAACAAACTCAATTTATAGCAGAGCTCGAGACACTTTTTCGTTGCCTACAGCTTCAATCGGCTGATAATTATTACTTTTTGGCCGGTGATCTTAACGCTAAGCACGCGGCTTGGGGAAATGCAATCTCGAACACTAGAGGTCGACTGCTTCAAAATTGGAGGGAGCAAAATATGATTGAGTACAAACTTAGTTTGTACGCGACGGATATCCCGTCTTTCCCGAGAGGAAATTCTTTTCTGGACTTAGCCCTTATGGACAATAGACTAGAACTGACAAATAACGAACATGCGCGGAACTGTGTACGAGCATTCGATTACGATGACAGTGACCACCTCGGACTTGATGCCGTATTCAGGATCCCAAACGAGCAAACTCAACTGGAGGAGTTCGACCAAGTGCGTTCTTTCGACTACCGAAAGACGAACTGGCCGCGTTTCACCAGAATTGTAAAGCGAGAATTACGTTTGAGCGAAATTGATCCACCGACAAACAGAAACCTTACAAACGACGAAATTGACCAAAATTTACTAAAAATGAATGAGGTCCTCACAAGGTCAATGGATCTAGCTATCCCTAAGATAACTAGTTCTGACGACCAGACGGAGAAATATCGAACGCCAACAATCGATGCACTCCACAAACACAAATGTAGGTTGGTCTCCAGGCTTAAACGGCTACAGAGACAATTTACGGACAGACGAGACCCGGAGATTCGGACATTGAAGTCATTGATCAAAAACCTTAAACAGCTAATATCGGAAAATTATAGAAAATCTGTAAGTTTGTACTGGGGCAAGAAAATTCAGGCTATAAAAACCAGTAGCCCGAATATGTTCCCTCAAATAAATAAAATATTCAGGCGAAAAGATCATAATGACATTCCATGTGTCCGAATTTCCCAAACGACAGAGAACAGACAGACGCTCACGACTGTCGGTATAAGTCCGGAAAGTGTAGACTCGAACGACGGATTTTTCACGATCGAAGATCCTCAGGAGAAGGCGAATTCGATAGGCGCTATCTTCGAGACCGTGTATACGGTGAACAGTCCTGTTCGCCCAAATCGCGATATTGAGGAGAGAGCCTTTCTGAATCACTTTTATCTACGTACCGAACTCCAAGCTTGGCGATCTGAGAATAACGGTTTTACCGTATTCAATGACGAAAACCCTTCAAATGGCATAGTCGCCAATAGCATGATGCTGTTCGTTCAAAAAGATGAACTCCTGGACATCTTCGTATCACTGAAAAATAAAAAGTCGGCGGGAGAGGACGGTGTCCCAAACGTCGTATTGAGACACCTGCCAGTGGAAGCAGTCGATATTTTCACCACGCTGTTTAACAATGCACTGAATAATGCACATTATCCGGTGCACTGGAAAACGGCGGTGGTACATCCTATCCCCAAAAAGGGCAAGGACAAAACAAACCCAGCTAATCTTCGGTCAATAAGCCTTCTGCCGAATGTAAGCAAGGTATTTGAGAAAATAGTCAATAGGGCTCTGCTTGAGTGGGTCGAGGAAAAGAAAATTATCCCGGAAAATCAGTTTGGTTTTCGAGCGAGGCATGACACCATTCATGCCGCGTCGAAACTAGTCTCCGACATCCAATGGAATAAATCCAAAGGACAATGCACAGGGGCCTGTTTGGTTGACTTTGAGAAGGCCTTCGACACCGTATGGTTAGAGGGGCTTTTCTACAAGCTGACCAGACTGGGCATGCGTAAGCCCATGCTATATATGATTTATGAAATGCTTATGGGAAAGAAGTTCGTTGTCAAATGTGGCAACGTAACTTCGAGTAAAGTCTTTGAAATTAAAAACGGTTTACAACAGGGGGCGGTGAACTCCCCGATATTGTTTAACATTTATACAAGTGATCTTGTAGGTTCTCTCATACACGCTATAGCGTACGCAGATGATTTAGTGGCGTACAGATCAGGTCCGAAAATCGAGGTCATCAACATACTTTTGCAACGTGACTTCGATCACATTAAGGGATATTGCGATGACTGGAAATTGAGGATCAATTTCCAAAAAACCGAAACAATTCTGTTTAGGACCCCACTGCATAGGGCTTCTTACGATACCAGAAAAAACTGGAAAAATTTGTGTATCATTGGACAGCATGGACGGCCGTTAGCGGTGAGAAGTGAAGTCAAATACCTTGGCATCTGGCTTGATAGGTTTCTGTATTTTAACAAAAATGTGGATGCTTGTCTGGCCAGGGCTAAGGGGGCTTATGCTCTGACAAGGCGATTGTTTCAAAACAGTCAACTTGATTCAAGGGTGAAAGTCATTTGCTACATGGCCCTCATAAGGCCGATCATCGCTTACGGTTATCCCGTGTGGTTCAATGTATCACCATCCTACATGGAAAGGATACGGCTATTCGAGAGGCGTTGTCTCCGATCCTGCTTAGGGTTGTACCGAACACCAGACTCCGAGTACATAAAATACTATCGGAACGAGGTTCTATACAATGGGGCCCAGTTGAACAGAATTGACAATTTCCTAATTAAGGTGAATCGAAGGCACGCTGCAAGGGCGATGGCTAGCGACAACAGCCTGATCTTCGGGGCTTATTACCCCAATGAAACATATATAGAGAGTGCGCTCATGTCTGGCTTTATTCCACCAGAGGCATTTGTTTATATCGATTCGTTAGGGTTGGTACAAGACAGGAACGGTATCCCGGTTTTATACCACCGCTACCGTGACGCGCGTGACAAACGGCTAATCCGCGACGGGTACGTTGATAATGCTCCGGAGCTCCTCCGCTTTAGCACGGCGGTATCGGATCGCGATAGGATCGAGGCCGAAAGGCAGCGCACCGAATTCTGGTGGCTACACGAGGGAAGTGATTCAGCACTTCCTCTAGACTTTGCGGACTTTTAGTCCAATAACTAGTTCTTCGACAAATTAATTCTAGCACTAGGTCTGTGGCGGGGATTGTGCTCCATATTGGCGTACAATATGGGTGGTTGCATGCTGCCTGTGGACCAAAAGACTCGATCAGAATGGCGACGCCTCGCGGCATATGCAGCGAGGGCTCGCCAACCAGATTATAATTAAGTTTAAGTAGTTAAGTAATTTTAAGTAGTTAAGTAGTCTTAAGTAGTATTAAGTATTTAAGTAGTATTAAGTAGTCTTAAGTAGATTAAGTTTTTTTATATATATAAAATTGTCACTAATCAAAGTTTTTTAAATTTTTCTTTGAAATATAAATTTATTTTAAAATAAAAAAAAAAAGAAACTTGAAGCCGAAAGGCAAAATAAAAACTGTTAGATGTAAGCTTACAGCGCCCGCTAAGGGCCATAATTAAGTTTAAGTAAATATGTTATTGATAAGTTAGATTTAAGCATTTTTGTCTAGTATTAAGTTAATATTTTAAGGAAATAAAAAATGAATTTAAAAAAAAAAAAAAAAAAAAAAACGAAATTTTTTCGATCAACGAAATCAAGCAGCTTCGGTAGCTTTTATTACTTGGATGGATGACCGGGTATAGACATTTTTAAATTTTTTATTTTTATTTTATTCAATTTGATAGTCAAAAAAAGTGTTTAAACTTTTTCATCGCTCCCTGATGGTAAAGGCCGCTATCTGGGTAGTGTATCAACGCGGATTTAGAACGCCCGGTAGGCAGTCCATCTAATTGCAAAATGTCGTCATTGCATGTCTTCAAATAACGCCGGTAACCGCTGTTGACCGGTTGTAAATCGGTTTGTAAATCGGTTTTAACGTCTTTTAACGCTCCCTGATGGTAAAGTCCACTTTCTGGGATGAATATTAAAGCGGATTTAGAAAGCCCGTTAGTCAGTCCATCTACTTGCAAAATGTCATCCTTGTATGTCTTCAAATAACGCCGTTAACCGCTGTTGGCCGATTGCAACTTTAGGTTGTATAACGGTTTTAACGTCTTTCAACGCTCCCTGATAGTAAAAGCCACTATCTGGAAAGAGTATCAAAGTGGACTTAGAAAGCCCGTTAGTCATTTCATCTACTTGCAAAATGTCATCCTTGTATGTCTTCAAATAACGCCGTTAACTGCTGTTGACCGATTGCAACTCGAGGTTGTAAAACGGTTTAAACGTCTTTTATCGCTACCTGATGGTAAAGGCCACTATCTGGGAATTTTAGCAAACCGCATTTAGAAAGCACGTTAGTCAGTCCATCTACCTGCAAAATGTCATCCTTGTATGTCTTCAAATAACGCCGTTAACCGCTGTTGACCGATTGAAACTCGAGGTTGTAAAACGGTTTTAACGCCTTTTAACGCTCCCTGATGGTGGAGACCTCTATCTGGGTACTGTACCAAAGCGGATTTAGAAAGCCCGTTAGTCAGTCCATCAACTTGCAAAATGTCTTCCTTGCACGTCTTCAAATAACGCCGTTAACAGCTGTTGACCGACTGCAACTCGAGGTTGTAAAACGGTTTAAGCGCCTTTTAGCGCTCCCTGATGGTAGAGGCTACTACCTGGGTAGTTTATCAAAGCGGATTTAGAAAGCCCGTTAGTCAGTCCATCTTCCTGCTAAATGTCATTCTTGTATGTCTACAAATAACGCCGTTAACCGCTGTTGACCGATTGCAACTCGAGGTTATATAACGGTTTTACCGTCTTTCAACGCTCCCTGATGGTAAAAGCCACTATCTGGAAAGAGTATCGAAGCGGATTTAGAAAGCCCGTTAGTCAGTCCATCTTCCTGCTAAATGTCGTCCTTGTATCTCTACAAATAACGCCGTTAACCGCTGTTGACCGACTGCAACTCGAGGTTGTAAAACGGTTTAAACGCCTTTTAGCGCTCCCTGATGGTAGGGGCTACTATCTGGGTAGTTTATCAAAGCGGATTTAGAAAGCCCGTTAGTCAGTCCATCTTCCTGCTAAATGTCATCCTTGTATGTTTACAAATAACGCCGTAAACCGCTGTTGACCGATTGCAACTCGAGGTTGTAAAACGGTTTTAACGTCTTTTAGCGCTCCCTGATGGTAAAGCCCACTATCTGGGAATTTTAGCAAACCGCATTTAGAAAGCACGTTAGTCAGTCCATCTACCTGCAAAATGTCATCCTTGTATGTCTTCAAATAACGCCGTTAACCGCTGTTGACCGATTGAAACTCGAGGTTGTAAAACGGTTTTAACGCCTTTTAACGCTCCCTGATGGTGGAGACCTCTATCTGGGTACTGTACCAAAGCGGATTTAGAAAGCCCGTTAGTCAGTCCATCAACTTGCAAAATGTCTTCCTTGCACGTCTTCAAATAACGCCGTTAACAGCTGTTGACCGACTGCAACTCGAGGTTGTAAAACGGTTTAAGCGCCTTTTAGCGCTCCCTGATGGTAGAGGCTACTATCTGGGTAGTTTATCAAAGCGGATTTAGAAAGCCCGTTAGTCAGTCCATCTTCCTGCTAAATGTCATTCTTGTATGTCTACAAATAACGCCGTTACCCGCTGTTGACCGACTGCAACTCGAGGTTGTAAAACGGTTTAAACGCCTCTTAGAGCTCCCTGATGGAAAAGGCCACTATCTGGGTAGTTTATCAAAGCGGATTTAGAAAGCCCGTTAGTCAGTCCATCTTCCTGCAAAATGTCATCCTTGTATCTCTACAAATAACGCCGTTAACCGCTGTTGACCGACTGCAACTCGAGGTTGTAAAACGGTTTAAACGCCTTTTAGCGGTCCCTGATGGTAAAGGCCACTATCTGGGTAGTTTATCAAAGCGGATTTAGAAAGCCCGTTAGTCAGTCCATCTTCCTGCAAAATGTCGTCCTTGTATCTCTACAAATAACGCCGTTAACCGCTGTTGACCGACTGCAACTCGAGGTTGTAAAACGGTTTAAACGCCTTTTAGCGCTCCTTGATGGTAGAGGCTACTATCTGGGTAGTTTAAAAAAGCGGATTTAGAAAGCCCGTTAGTCAGTCCATCTTCCTGCTAAATGTCATGCTTGTATGTTTACAAATAACGCCGTAAACCGCTGTTGACCGATTGCAACTCGAGGTTGTAAAACTGTTTAAACGCCTTTTAGCGCTCCCTGATGGTAAAGGCCACTATCTGGGTAGTTTATCAAAGCGGATTTAGAAAGCCCGTTAGTCATTTCATCTACCTGCAAAATGTCATCCTTGTATGTCTTCAAATAACGCCGTTAGCCGCTGTTGACCGATTACAACTCGAGGTTGTAAAACGGTTTTAACGTCTTTTAGCGCTCCCTGATGGTAAAGCCCACTATCTGGGTAGTTTATGAAAGCGGAATTAGAAAGCCCGCTAGTCAGTCCAGCTTCCTGCAAAATGTCATCCTTGTATCTCTACAAATAACGCCGTTAACCGCTGTTGACCGATTGCAACTCGAGGTTGTTAAACGGTTTTAACGTCTTTTAGCGCTCCCTGATGGTAAAGCCCACTATCTGGGTAGTTTATCAAAGCGGAATTAGAAAGCCCGCTAGTCAGTCCAGCTTCCTGCAAAATGTCATCCTTGTATCTCTACAAATAACGCCGTTAACCGCTGTTGACCGATTGCAACTCGAGGTAGTAAAACGGTTTAAACGTCTTTTATCGCTACCTGATGGTAAAGGCCACTATCTGGGAATTTTAGCAAAGCGCATTTAGAAAGCCCGTTAGTCAGTCCATCTTCCTGCTAAATGTCATCCTTGTGTGTCTACAAATAACGCCGTTAACCGCTGTTGGCCGATTGCAAGTTTAGGTTGTATAACGGTTTTAACGTCTTTCAACGCTCCCTGATAGTAAAAGCCACTATCAGGAAAGAGTATCAAAGTGGATTTAGAAAGCCCGTTAGTCATTTCATCTACTTGCAAAATATCATCCTTGTATGTCTTCAAATAACGCCGTTAACCGCTGTTGACCGATTGCAACTCGAGGTTGTAAACGGTTTAAACGTCTTTTATCGCCACTATCTGGGAATTTTAGCATAGCGCATTTAGAAAGCACGTTAGTCAGTCCATCTACCTGCAAAATGTCATCCTTGTATGTCTTCAAATAACGCCGTTAACCGCTGTTGACCGATTGAAACTCGAGGTTGTAAAACGGTTTTAACGCCCTTTAACGCTCCCTGATGGTGGAGACCTCTATCTGGGTACTGTACCAAAGCGGATTTAGAAAGCCCGTTAGTCAGTCCATCAACTTGCAAAATGTCTTCCTTGCATGTCTTCAAATAACGCCGTTAACAGCTGTTGACCGACTGCAACTCGAGGTTGTAAAACGGTTTAGGCGCCTTTTAGCGCTCCCTGATGGTAGAGGCTACTATCTGGGTAGTTTATCAAAGCGGATTTAGAAAGCCCGTTAGTCAGTCCATCTTCCTGCTAAATGTCATCCTTGTATCTCTACAAATAACGCCGTTACCCGCTGTTGACCGACTGCAACTCGTGGTTGTAAAACGGTTTAAACGCCTCTTAGCGCTCCCTGATGGAAAAGGCCACTATCTGGGTAGTTTATCAAAGCGGATTTAGAAAGCCCGTTAGTCAGTCCATCTTCCTGCAAAATGTCATCCTTGTATCTCTACAAATAACGCCGTTAACCGCTGTTGACCGACTGCAACTCGAGGTTGTAAAACGGTTTAAACGCCTTTTAGCGCTCCCTGATGGTAAAGGCCACTATCTGGGTAGTTTATCAAAGCGGATTTAGAAAGCCCGCTAGTCAGTCCATCTTCCTGCAAAATGTCGTCCTTGTATCTCTACAAATAACGCCGTTAACCGCTGTTGACCGACTGCAACTCGAGGTTGTAAAACGGTTTAAACGCCTTTTAGCGCTCCCTGATTGTAGAGGCTACTATCTGGGTAGTTTATCAAAGCGGATTTAGAAAGCCCGTTAGTCAGTCCATCTTCCTGCTAAATGTCATCCTTGTATGTCTACAAATAACGCCGTTAACCGCTGTTGACCGATTGCAACTCGAGGTTATATAACGGTTTTGACGTCTTTCAACGCTCCCTGATGGTAAAGGCCACTATCTGGAAAGAGTATCGAAGCGGATTTAGAAAGCCCGTTAGTCATTTCATCTACCTGCAAAATGTCATCCTTGTATGTCTTCAAATAACGCCGTTAGCCGCTGTTGACCGATTGCAACTCGAGGTTGTAAAACGGTTTTAACGTCTTTTAGCGCTCCCTGATGGTAAAGCCCACTATCTGGGTAGTTTATGAAAGCGGAATTAGAAAGCCCGCTAGTCAGTCCAGCTTCCTGCAAAATGTCATCCTTGTATCTCTACAAATAACGCCGTTAACCGCTGTTGACCGATTGCAACTCGAGGTTGTAAAACGGTTTTAACGTCTTTTAGCGCTCCCTGATGGTAAAGCCCACTATCTGGGTAGTTTATCAAAGCGGAATTAGAAAGCCCGCTAGTCAGTCCAGCTTCCTGCAAAATGTCATCCTTGTATCTCTACAAATAACGCCGTTAACCGCTGTTGACCGATTGCAACTCGAGGTAGTAAAACGGTTTAAACGTCTTTTATCGCTACCTGATGGTAAAGGCCACTATCTGGGAATTTTAGCAAAGCGCATTTAGAAAGCCCGTTAGTCAGTCCATCTACCTGCAAAATGTCATTATTGTATGTCTTCAAATAACGCCGTTAACCACTGTTGACCGATTGAAACTCGAGGTTGTAAAACGGTTTTAACGCCTTTTAACGCTCCCGGATGGTGGAGACCACTATCTAGGTACTGTACCAAAGCGGATTTAGAAAGCCCGTTAGTCAGTCCATCAATTTGAAAAATGTCTTCCTTGCATGTCTTCAAATAACGCCGTTAAACGCTGTTGATCGATTGCAACTCGAGGTTGTAAAACGGTTTTAGGGTCTTTTAGCGCTCCCTGATGGTAGAGGCTACTATCTGGGTAGTTTATCAAAGCGGAATGAGGAAGCCCGTTAGTCAGTCCATCTTCCTGCTAAATGTCATCCTTGTATGTCTACAAACAACGCCGTTAACCGCTGTTGACCGATTGCAACTTGAGGTTATATAACGCTTTTAACGTCTTTCAACGCTCCCTGATGGTAAAAGCCACTATCTGGAAAGAGTATCGAAGCGGATTTAGAAAGCCCGTTAGTCATTTCATCTACCTGCAAAATGTCATCCTTGCATGTCTTCAAATAACGCCGTTAACCGCTGTTGACCGATTGCAACTCGAGGTTATAAAACGGTTTTAACGTCTTTTAGCGCTCCCTGATGGTAAAGCCCACTATCTGGGTAGTTTATCAAAGCGGAATTAGAAAGCCCGCTAGTTAGTCCAGCTTTCTGCAAAATGTCATCCTTGTATCTCTACAAATAACGCCGTTAACCGCTGTTGACCGACTGCAACTCGAGGTTGTAAAACGGTTTAAACGCCTTTTAGCGCTCCCTGATGGTAGAGGCTACTATCTGGGTAGTTTATTAAAGCGGATTTAGAAAGCTCGTTAGTCAGTCCATCTTCCTGCTAAATGTCATCCTTGTATCTCTACAAATAACGCCGTTAACCGCTGTTGACCGACTGCAACTCGAGGTTGTAAAACGGTTTAAACGCCTTTTAGCGCTCCCTGATGGTAGAGGCTACTATCTGGGTAGTTTATCAAAGCGGATTTAGAAAGCCCGTTAGTCAGTCCATCTTCCTGCTAAATGTCATCCTTGTATGTTTACAAATAACGCCGTAAACCGCTGTTGACCGATTGCAACTCGAGGTTGTAAAACGGTTTTAACGTCTTTTAGCGCTCCCTGATGGTAAAGCCCACTATCTGGGTAGTTTATCAAAGCGGAATTAGAAAGCCCGCTAGTCAGTCCAGCTTCCTGCAAAATGTCATCCTTGTATCTCTGCAAATAACGCCGTTAACCGCTGTTGACCGACTGCAACTCGAGGTTGTAAAACGGTTTAAACGCCTTTTAGCGCTCCCTGATGGTAGATGCTACTATCTGGGTAGTTTATCAAAGCGGATTTAGAAAGTTCGTTAGTCAGTACATCTTCCTGCTAAATGTCATCCTTGTATGTCTACAAATAACGCCGTTAACCGCTGTTGACCGATTGCAACTCGAGGTTATATAACGGTTTTAACGTCTTTCAAGGCTCCCTGATGGTAAAAGCCACTATCTGGAAAGAGTATCGAAGCGGATTTAGAAAGCCCGTTAGTCATTTCATCTACCTGCAAAATGTCATCCTTGTATGTCTTCAAATAACGCCGTTAACCGCTGTTAACCGATTGCAACTCGAGGTTGTAAAACGGTTTTAACGTCTTTAAGCGCTCCCTGATGGTAAAGCCCACTATCTGGGTAGTTTATCAAAGCGGAATTAGAAAGCCCGCTAGTTAGTCCAGCTTTCTGCAAAATGTCATCCTTGTATCTCTACAAATAACGCCGTTAACCGCTGTTGACCGATTGCAACTCGAGGTTGTAAAACGGTTTTAACGTCTTTTAGCGCTCCCTGATGGTAAAGCCCACTATCTGGGTAGTTTATCAAAGCGGAATTAGAAAGCCCGCTAGTCAGTCCAGCTTCCTGCAAAATGTCATCCTTGTATCTCTACAAATAACGCCGTTAACCGCTGTTGACCGATTGAAACTCGAGGTTGTAAAACGGTTTTAACGCCTTTTAACGCTCCCTGATGGTGGAGACCTCTATCTGGGTACTGTACCAAAGCGGATTTAGAAAGCCCGTTAGTCAGTCCATCAACTTGCAAAATGTCTTCCTTGCATGTCTTCAAATAACGCCGTTAACCGCTGTTGGCCGATTGCAAGTTTAGGTTGTATAACGGTTTTAACGTCTTTCAACGCTCCCTGATAGTAAAAGCCACTATCAGGAAAGAGTATCAAAGTGGATTTAGAAAGCCCGTTAGTCAGTCCATCTACTTGCAAAATGTCATCCTTGTATGTCTTCAAATAACGCCGTTAACCGCTGTTGACCGATTGAAACTCGAGGTTGTAAAACGGTTTTAACGCCTTTTAACGCTCCCTGATGGTGGAGACCTCTATCTGGGTACTGTACCAAAGCGGATTTAGAAAGCCCGTTAGTCAGTCCATCAACTTGCAAAATGTCTTCCTTGCATGTCTTCAAATAACGCCATTAACCGCTGTTGGCCGATTGCAAGTTTAGGTTGTATAACGGTTTTAACGTCTTTCAACGCTCCCTGATAGTAAAAGCCACTATCAGGAAAGAGTATTAAAGCGGATTTAGAAAGCCCGTTAGTCAGTCCATCTACTTGCAAAATGTCATCCTTGTATGTCTTCAAATAACGCCGTTAACCGCTGTTGGCCGATTGCAAGTTTAGGTTGTATAACGGTTTTAACGTCTTTCAACGCTCCCTGATAGTAAAAGCCACTATCAGGAAAGAGTATCAAAGTGGATTTAGAAAGCCCGTTAGTCAGTCCATCTACTTGCAAAATGTCATCCTTGTATGTCTTCAAATAACGCCGTTAACCGCTGTTGACCGATTGAAACTCGAGGTTGTAAAACGGTTTTAACGCCTTTTAACGCTCCCTGATGGTGGAGACCTCTATCTGGGTACTGTACCAAAGCGGATTTAGAAAGCCCGTTAGTCAGTCCATCAACTTGCAAAATGTCTTCCTTGCATGTCTTCAAATAACGCCGTTAACAGCTGTTGACCGACTGCAACTCGAGGTTGTAAAACGGTTTAAACGCCTCTTAGCGCTCCCTGATGGAAAAGGCCACTATCTGGGTAGTTTATCAAAGCGGATTTAGAAAGCCCGTTAGTCAGTCCATCTTCCTGCAAAATGTCATCCTTGTATCTCTACAAATAACGCCGTTAACCGCTGTTGACCGACTGCAACTCGAGGTTGTAAAACGGTTTAAACGCCTTTTAGCGCTCCCTGATGGTAAAGGCCACTATCTGGGTACTTTATCAAAGCGGATTTAGAAAGCCCGCTAGTCAGTCCATCTTCCTGCTAAATGTCATCCTTGTATGTCTACAAATAACGCCGTTAACCGCTGTTGACCGATTGCAACTCGAGGTTATATAACGGTTTTAACGTCTTTCAACGCTCCCTGATGGTAAAGGCCACTATCTGGAAAGAGTATCGAAGCGGATTTAGAAAGCCCGTTAGTCATTTCATCTACCTGCAAAATGTCATCCTTGTATGTCTTCAAATAACGCCGTTAGCCGCTGTTGACCGATTACAACTCGAGGTTGTAAAACGGTTTTAACGTCTTTTAGCGCTCCCTGATGGTAAAGCCCACTATCTGGGTAGTTTATGAAAGCGGAATTAGAAAGCCCGCTAGTCAGTCCAGCTTCCTGCAAAATGTCATCCTTGTATCTCTACAAATAACGCCGTTAACCGCTGTTGACCGATTGCAACTCGAGGTTGTAAAACGGTTTTAACGTCTTTTAGCGCTCCCTGATGGTAAAGCCCACTATCTGGGTAGTTTATCAAAGCGGAATTAGAAAGCCCGCTAGTCAGTCCAGCTTCCTGCAAAATGTCATCGTTGTATCTCTACAAATAACGCCGTTAACCGCTGTTGACCGATTGCAACTCGAGGTAGTAAAACGGTTTAAACGTCTTTTATCGCTACCTGATGGTAAAGGCCACTATCTGGGAATTTTAGCAAAGCGCATTTAGAAAGCCCGTTAGTCAGTCCATCTACCTGCAAAATGTCATCATTGTATGTCTTCAAATAACGCCGTTAACCGCTGTTGACCGATTGAAACTCGAGGTTGTAAAACGGTTTTAACGCCTTTTAACGCTCCCGGGAGGTGGAGACCACTATCTAGGTACTGTACCAAAGCGGATTTAGAAAGCCCGTTAGTCAGTCCATCAATTTGAAAAATGTCTTCCTTGCATGTCTTCAAATAACGCCGTTAAACGCTGTTGATCGATTGCAACTCGAGGTTGTAAAACGGTTTTAGGGTCTTTTAGCGCTCCCTGATGGTAGAGGCTACTATCTGGGTAGTTTATCAAAGCGGAATGAGGAAGCCCGTTAGTCAGTCCATCTTCCTGCTAAATGTCATCCTTGTATGTCTACAAACAACGCCGTTAACCGCTGTTGACCGATTGCAACTTGAGGTTATATAACGGTTTTAACGTCTTTCAACGCTCCCTGATGGTAAAAGCCACTATCTGGAAAGAGTATCGAAGCGGATTTAGAAAGCCCGTTAGTCATTTCATCTACCTGCAAAATGTCATCCTTGTATGTCTTCAAATAACGCCGTTAACCGCTGTTGACCGATTGCAACTCGAGGTTATAAAACGGTTTTAACGTCTTTTAGCGCTCCCTGATGGTAAAGCCCACTATCTGGGTAGTTTATCAAAGCGGAATCAGAAAGCCCGCTAGTTAGTCCAGCTTTCTGCAAAATGTCATCCTTGTATCTCTACAAATAACGCCGTTAACCGCTGTTGACCGACTGCAACTCGAGGTTGTAAAACGGTTTAAACGCCTTTTAGCGCTCCCTGATGGTAGAGGCTACTATCTGGGTAGTTTATTAAAGCGGATTTAGAAAGCTCGTTAGTCAGTCCATCTTCCTGCTAAATGTCATCCTTGTATCTCTACAAATAACGCCGTTAACCGCTGTTGACCGACTGCAACTCGAGGTTGTAAAACGGTTTAAACGCCTTTTAGCGCTCCCTGATGGTAAAGGCCACTATCTGGGTAGTTTATCAAAGCGGATTTAGAAAGCCCGTTAGTCAGTCCATCTTCCTGCAAAATGTCGTCCTTGTATCTCTACAAATAACGCCGTTAACCGCTGTTGACCGACTGCAACTCGAGGTTGTAAAACGGTTTAAACGCCTTTTAGCGCTCCCTGATGGTAGAGGCTACTATCTGGGTAGTTTATCAAAGCGGATTTAGAAAGCCCGTTAGTCAGTCCATCTTCCTGCTAAATGTCATCCTTGTATGTTTACAAATAACGCCGTAAACCGCTGTTGACCGATTGCAACTCGAGGTTGTAAAACGGTTTTAACGTCTTTTAGCGCTCCCTGATGGTAAAGCCCACTATCTGGGTAGTTTATCAAAGCGGAATTAGAAAGCCCGCTAGTCAGTCCAGCTTCCTGCAAAATGTCATCCTTGTATCTCTGCAAATAACGCCGTTAACCGCTGTTGACCGACTGCAACTCGAGGTTGTAAAACGGTTTAAACGCCTTTTAGCGCTCCCTGATGGTAGATGCTACTATCTGGGTAGTTTATCAAAGCGGATTTAGAAAGCCCGTTAGTCAGTACATCTTCCTGCTAAATGTCATCCTTGTATGTCTACAAATAACGCCGTTAACCGCTGTTGACCGATTGCAACTCGAGGTTATATAACGGTTTTAACGTCTTTCAACGCTCCCTGATGGTAAAATCCACTATCTGGAAAGAGTATCGAAGCGGATTTAGAAAGCCCGTTAGTCATTTCATCTACCTGCAAAATGTCATCCTTGTATGTCTTCAAATAACGCCGTTAACCGCTGTTGACCGATTGCAACTCGAGGTTGTAAAACGGTTTTAACGTCTTTAAGCGCTCCCTGATGGTAAAGCCCACTATCTGGGTAGTTTATTAAAGCGGAATTAGAAAGCCCGCTAGTTAGTCCAGCTTTCTGCAAAATGTCATCCTTGTATCTCTACAAATAACGCCGTTAACCGCTGTTGACCGACTGCAACTCGAGGTTATATAACGGTTTTAACGTCTTTCAACGCTCCCTGATGGTAAAAGCCACTATCTGGAAAGAGTATCGAAGCGGATTTAGAAAGCCCGTTAGTCAGTCCATCTTCCTGCTAAATGTCGTCCTTGTATGTCTACAAATAACGCCGTTAACCGCTGTTGACCGATTGCAACTCGAGGTTATATAACGGTTTTAACGTCTTTCAACGCTCCCTGATGGTAAAAGCCACTATCTGGAAAGAGTATCGAAGCGGATTTAGAAAGCCCGTTAGTCAGTCCATCTTCCTGCTAAATGTCGTCCTTGTATCTCTACAAATAACGCCGTTAACCGCTGTTGACCGACTGCAACTCGAGGTTGTAAAACGGTTTAAACGCCTTTTAGCGCTCCCTGATGGTAGGGGCTACTATCTGGGTAGTTTATCAAAGCGGATTTAGAAAGTCCGTTAGTCAGTCCATCTTCCTGCTAAATGTCATCCTTGTATGTTTACAAATAACGCCGTAAACCGCTGTTGACCGATTGCAACTCGAGGTTGTAAAACGGTTTTAACGTCTTTTAGCGCTCCCTGGTGGTAAAGCCCACTATCTGGGAATTTTAGCAAACCGCATTTAGAAAGCACGTTAGTCAGTCCATCTACCTGCAAAATGTCATCCTTGTATGTCTTCAAATAACGCCGTTAACCGCTGTTGACCGATTGAAACTCGAGGTTGTAAAACGGTTTTAACGCCTTTTAACGCTCCCTGATGGTGGAGACCTCTATCTGGGTACTGTACCAAAGCGGATTTAGAAAGCCCGTTAGTCATTTCATCTACCTGCAAAATGTCATCCTTGTATGTCTTCAAATAACGCCGTTAACCGCTGTTGACCGATTGCAACTCGAGGTTATAAAACGGTTTTAACGTCTTTTAGCGCTCCCTGATGGTAAAGCCCACTATCTGGGTAGTTTATCAAAGCGGAATTAGAAAGCCCGCTAGTTAGTCCAGCTTTCTGCAAAATGTCATCCTTGTATCTCTACAAATAACGTCGTTAACCGCTGTTGACCGACTGCAACTCGAGGTTGTAAAACGGTTTTAACGTCTTTTAGCGCTCCCTGATGGTAAAGCCCACTATCTGGGTAGTTTATCAAAGCGGAATTAGAAAGCCCGTTAGTCAGTCCATCAACTTGAAAAATGTCTTCCTTGCATGTCTTCAAATAACGCCGTTAAACGCTGTTGATCGATTGCAACTCGAGGTTGTAAAACGGTTTTAGAGTCTTTTAGCGCTCCCTGATGGTAGAGGCTACTATCTGGGTAGTTTATCAAAGCGGAATTAGAAAGCCCGCTAGTTAGTCCAGCTTTCTGCAAAATGTCATCCTTGTATCTCTACAAATAACGTCGTTAACCGCTGTTGACCGACTGCAACTCGAGGTTGTAAAACGGTTTTAACGTCTTTTAGCGCTCCCTGATGGTAAAGCCCACTATCTGGGTAGTTTATCAAAGCGGAATTAGAAAGCCCGTTAGTCAGTCCATCAACTTGAAAAATGTCTTCCTTGCATGTCTTCAAATAACGCCGTTAAACGCTGTTGATCGATTGCAACTCGAGGTTGTAAAACGGTTTAAGCGCCTTTTAGCGCTCCCTGATGGTAGAGGCTACTATCTGGGTAGTTTATCAAAGCGGATTTAGAAAGCCCGTTAGTCAGTCCATCTTCCTGCTAAATGTCATCCTTGTATCTCTACAAATAACGCCGTTACCCGCTGTTGACCGACTGCAACTCGTGGTTGTAAAACGGTTTAAACGCCTCTTAGCGCTCCCTGATGGAAAAGGCCACTATCTGGGTAGTTTATCAAAGCGGATTTAGAAAGCCCGTTAGCCAGTCCATCTTCCTGCAAAATGTCATCCTTGTATCTCTACAAATAACGCCGTTAACCGCTGTTGACCGACTGCAACTCTAGGTTGTAAAACGGTTTAAACGCCTTTTAGCGCTCCCTGATGGTAAAGGCCACTATCTGGGTAGGTTATCAAAGCGGATTTAGAAAGCCCGTTAGTCAGTCCATCTTCCTGCAAAATGTCGTCCTTGTATCTCTACAAATAACGCCGTTAACCGCTGTTGACCGACTGCAACTCGAGGTTGTAAAACGGTTTAAACGCCTTTTAGCGCTCCCTGATGGTAGAGGCTACTATCTGGGTAGTTTATCAAAGCGGATTTAGAAAGCCCGTTAGTCAGTCCATCTTCCTGCTAAATGTCATCCTTGTATGTCTACAAATAACGCCGTTAACCGCTGTTGACCGATTGCAACTCGAGGTTATATAACGGTTTTAACGTCTTTCAACGCTCCCTGATGGTAAAGGCCACTATCTGGAAAGAGTATCGAAGCGGATTTAGAAAGCCCGTTAGTCATTTCATCTACCTGCAAAATGTCATCCTTGTATGTCTTCAAATAACGCCGTTAGCCGCTGTTGACCGATTGCAACTCGAGGTTGTAAAACGGTTTTAACGTCTTTTAGCGCTCCCTGATGGTAAAGCCCACTATCTGGGTAGTTTATGAAAGCGGAATTAGAAAGCCCGCTAGTCAGTCCAGCTTCCTGCAAAATGTCATCCTTGTATCTCTACAAATAACGCCGTTAACCGCTGTTGGCCGATTGCAACTCGAGGTTGTAAAACGGTTTTAACGTCTTTTAGCGCTCCCTGATGGTAAAGCCCACTATCTGGGTAGTTTATCAAAGCGGAATTAGAAAGCCCGCTAGTCAGTCCAGCTTCCTGCAAAATGTCATCATTGTATGTCTTCAAATAACGCCGTTAACCGCTGTTGACCGATTGAAACTCGAGGTTGTAAAACGGTTTAAACGTCTTTTATCGCTACCTGATGGTAAAGGCCACTATCTGGGTAGTTTATCAAAGCGGATTTAGAAAGCCCGTTAGTCAGTCCATCTTCCTGCAAAATGTCGTCCTTGTATCTCTACAAATAACGCCGTTAACCGCTGTTGACCGACTGCAACTCGAGGTTGTAAAACGGTTTAAACGCCTTTTAGCGCTCCCTCATGGTAGAGGCTACTATCTGGGTAGTTTATCAAAGCGGATTTAGAAAGCCCGTTAGTCAGTCCATCTTCCTGCTAAATGTCATCCTTGTATGTTTACAAATAACGCCGTAAACCGCTGTTGACCGATTGCAACTCGAGGTTGTAAAACGGTTTTAACGTCTTTTAGCGCTCCCTGATGGTAAAGCCCACTATCTGGGTAGTTTATCAAAGCGGAATTAGAAAGCCCGCTAGTCAGTCCAGCTTCCTGCAAAATGTCATCCTTGTATCTCTGCAAATAACGCCGTTAACCGCTGTTGACCGACTGCAACTCGAGGTTGTAAAACGGTTTAAACGCCTTTTAGCGCTCCCTGATGGTAGATGCTACTATCTGGGTAGTTTATCAAAGCGGATTTAGAAAGCCCGTTAGTCAGTCCATCTTCCTGCTAAATGTCATCCTTGTATGTCTACAAATAACGCCGTTAACCGCTGTTGACCGATTGCAACTCGAGGTTATATAACGGTTTTAACGTCTTTCAACGCTCCCTGATGGTAAAAGCCACTATCTGGAAAGAGTATCGAAGCGGATTTAGAAAGCCCGTTAGTCATTTCATCTACCTGCAAAATGTCATCCTTGTATGTCTTCAAATAACGCCGTTAACCGCTGTTGACCGATTGCAACTCGAGGTTGTAAAACGGTTTTAACGTCTTTAAGCGCTCCCTGATGGTAAAGCCCACTATCTGGGTAGTTTATTAAAGCGGAATTAGAAAGCCCGCTAGTTAGTCCAGCTTTCTGCAAAATGTCATCCTTGTATCTCTACAAATAACGCCGTTAACCGCTGTTGACCGATTGCAACTCGAGGTTGTAAAACGGTTTTAACGTCTTTTAGCGCTCCCTGATGGTAAAGCCCACTATCTGGGTAGTTTATCAAAGCGGAATTAGAAAGCCCGCTAGTCAGTCCAGCTTCCTGCAAAATGTCATCCTTGTATCTCTACAAATAACGCCGTTAACCGCTGTTGACCGACTGCAACTCGAGGTTGTAAAACGGTTTAAACGTCTTTTATCGCTACCTGATGGTAAAGTCCACTATCTGGGTAGTGGCTTTAGAAAGCCCGTTTGTCAGTCCATCTACCTGTAAAATGGCAACCTTCTACTCCTTCAAATAACACCGTTAGACGTTGTTACCCGACTGCTACTCAAAGTTGAAATACGGTTTTAACGTCTTGTTAAGCGCTGTTGATCGATTGCTACTCAAGGCTTTTAGACGGTTTTAACGTTTTTCATTGCTCGCTGAGGATAAAGTCCACTTTTTGGGAAGCGTATCATAGTGGATTTGGAAAGCTGGTTAGTCAATCCAATTACTTGCCAAATGTCAACCTTTTGCTCCTTCAAATAACGCCGTTAGACATTATAGCACATCTGGTCATATGATTGAACATATGGTTGTGAAATATGATATTCTTAGCGAACACATTTCTCGCATTTGTGTAGCAGAAGTTGAAACCGGTTAGCAAGTGAATATGTCTAGCAGCCGCCGGGCGATGTACTTGAAATTTATATCTTGCTCTATCCAGAGTCTTTCCAAAGTGTGATTATATATTTATTCTAACGAAATTTTTTCGATCAACGAAATCAAGCAGCTTCGGTAGCTTTTATTACTTGGATGGTTGACCGGGTATAGACATTTTTAAATTTTTTATTTTTATTTTATTCAATTTGAAAGTCAAAAAAAGTGTTTAAACTTTTTCATCGCTCCCTGATGGTAAAGGCCGCTATCTGGGTAGTGTATCAAAGCGGATTTAGAACGCCCGGTAGGCAGTCCATCTAATTGCAAAATGTCGTCATTGCATGTCTTCAAATAACGCCGGTAACCGCTGTTGACCGGTTGTAAATCGGTTTGTAAATCGGTTTTAACGTCTTTTAACGCGCTGTGATGGTAAAGTCCACTTTCTGGGATGAATATTAAAGCGGATTTAGAAAGCCCGTTAGTCAGTCCATCTACTTGCAAAATGTCATCCTTGTATGTCTTCAAATAACGCCGTTAACCGCTGTTGGCCGATTGCAAGTTTAGGTTGTATAACGGTTTTAACGTCTTTCAACGCTCCCTGATAGTAAAAGCCACTATCAGGAAAGAGTATTAAAGTGGATTTAGAAAGCCCGTTAGTCATTTCATCTACTTGCAAAATGTCATCCTTGTATGTCTTCAAATAACGCCGTTAACCGCTGTTGACCGATTGCAACTCGAGGTTGTAAACGGTTTAAACGTCTTTTATCGCCACTATCTGGGAATTTTAGCAAAGCGCATTTAGAAAGCACGTTAGTCAGTCCATCTACCTGCAAAATGTCATCCTTGTATATCTTCAAATAACGCCGTTAACCGCTGTTGACCGATTGAAACTCGAGGTTGTAAAACGGTTTTAACGCCTTTTAACGCTCCCTGATGGTGGAGACCTCTATCTGGGTACTGTACCAAAGCGGATTTAGAAAGCCCGTTAGTCAGTCCATCGACTTGCAAAATGTCTTCCTTGCATGTCTTCAAATAACGCCGTTAACAGCTGTTGACCGACTGCAACTCGAGGTTGTAAAACGGTTTAAGCGCCTTTTAGCGCTCCCTGATGGTAGAGGCTACTATCTGGGTAGTTTATCAAAGCGGATTTAGAAAGCCCGTTAGTCAGTCCATCTTCCTGCTAAATGTCATCCTTGTATCTCTACAAATAACGCCGTTACCCGCTGTTGACCGACTGCAACTCGTGGTTGTAAAACGGTTTAAACGCCTCTTAGCGCTCCCTGATGGAAAAGGCCACTATCTGGGTAGTTTATCAAAGCGGATTTAGAAAGCCCGTTAGTCAGTCCATCTTCCTGCAAAATGTCATCCTTGTATCTCTACAAATAACGCCGTTAACCGCTGTTGACCGACTGCAACTCGAGGTTGTAAAACGGTTTAAACGCCTTTTAGCGCTCCCTGATGGTAAAGGCCACTATCTGGGTAGTTTATTAAAGCGGATTTAGAAAGCCCGTTAGTCAGTCCATCTTCCTGCAAAATGTCGTCCTTGTATCTCTACAAATAACGCCGTTAACCGCTGTTGACCGACTGCAACTCGAGGTTGTAAAACGGTTTAAACGCCTTTTAGCGCTCCCTGATGGTAGAGGCTACTATCTGGGTAGTTTATCAAAAAGGATTTAGAAAGCCCGTTAGTCAGTCCATCTTCCTGCTAAATGTCATCCTTGTATGTCTACAAATAACGCCGTTAACCGCTGTTGACCGATTGCAACTCGAGGTTATATAACGGTTTTAACGTCTTTCAACGCTCCCTGATGGTAAAAGCCACTATCTGGAAAGAGTATCGAAGCGGATTTAGAAAGCCCGTTAGTCATTTCATCTACCTGCAAAATGTCATCCTTGTATGTCTTCAAATAACGCCGTTAGCCGCTGTTGACCGATTGCAACTCGAGGTTGTAAAACGGTTTTAACGTCTTTTAGCGCTCCCTGATGGTAAAGCCCACTATCTGGGTAGTTTATGAAAGCGGAATTAGAAAGCCCGCTCGTCAGTCCAGCTTCCTGCAAAATGTCATCCTTGTATCTCTACAAATAACGCCGTTAACCGCTGTTGACCGATTGCAATTCGAGGTTGTAAAACGGTTTTAACGTCTTTTAGCGCTCCCTGATGGTAAAGCCCACTATCTGGGTAGTTTATCAAAGCGGAATTAGAAAGCCCGCTAGTCAGTCCAGCTTCCTGCAAAATGTCATCCTTGTATCTCTACAAATAACGCCGTTAACCGCTGTTGACCGATTGCAACTCGAGGTAGTAAAACGGTTTAAACGTCTTTTATCGCTACCTGATGGTAAAGGCCACTATCTGGGAATTTTAGCAAAGCGCATTTAGAAAGCCCGTTAGTCAGTCCATCTACCTGCAAAATGTCATCATTGTATGTCTTCAAATAACGCCGTTAACCGCTGTTGACCGATTGAAACTCGAGGTTGTAAAACGGTTTTAACGCCTTTTAACGCTCCCGGATGGTGGAGACCACTATCTAGGTACTGTACCAAAGCGGATTTAGAAAGCCCGTTAGTCAGATAGAGGCTACTATCTGGGTAGTTTATTAAAGCGGATTTAGAAAGCTCGTTAGTCAGTCCATCTTCCTGCTAAATGTCATCCTTGTATCTCTACAAATAACGCCGTTAACCGCTGTTGACCGACTGCAACTCGAGGTTGTAAAACGGTTTAAACGCCTTTTAGCGCTCCCTGATGGTAAAGGCCACTATCTGGGTAGTTTATCAAAGCGGATTTAGAAAGCCCGTTAGTCAGTCCATCTTCCTGCAAAATGTCGTCCTTGTATCTCTACAAATAACGCCGTTAACCGCTGTTGACCGACTGCAACTCGAGGTTGTAAAACGGTTTAAACGCCTTTTAGCGCTCCCTGATGGTAGATGCTACTATCTGGGTAGTTTATCAAAGCGGATTTAGAAAGCCCGTTAGTCAGTCCATCTTCCTGCTAAATGTCATCCTTGTATGTCTACAAATAACGCCGTTAACCGCTGTTGACCGATTGCAACTCGAGGTTATATAACGGTTTTAACGTCTTTCAACGCTCCCTGATGGTAAAAGCCACTATCTGGAAAGAGTATCGAAGCGGATTTAGAAAGCCCGTTAGTCATTTCATCTACCTGCAAAATGTCATCCTTGTATGTCTTCAAATAACGCCGTTAACCGCTGTTGACCGATTGCAACTCGAGGTTGTAAAACGGTTTTAACGTCTTTAAGCGCTCCCTGATGGTAAAGCCCACTATCTGGGTAGTTTATTAAAGCGGAATTAGAAAGCCCGCTAGTTAGTCCAGCTTTCTGCAAAATGTCATCCTTGTATCTCTACAAATAACGTCGTTAACCGCTGTTGACCGACTGCAACTCGAGGTTGTAAAACGGTTTTAACGTCTTTTAGCGCTCCCTGATGGTAAAGCCCACTATCTGGGTAGTTTATCAAAGCGGAATTAGAAAGCCCGTTAGTCAGTCCATCAACTTGAAAAATGTCTTCCTTGCATGTCTTCAAATAACGCCGTTAACCGCTGTTGACCGATTGAAACTCGAGGTTATAAAACGGTTTTAACGCCTTTTAACGCTCCCTGATGGTGGAGACCTCTATCTGGGTACTGTACCAAAGCGGATTTAGAAAGCCCGTTAGTCAGTCCATCAACTTGCAAAATGTCTTCCTTGCACGTCTTCAAATAACGCCGTTAACAGCTGTTGACCGACTGCAACTCGAGGTTGTAAAACGGTTTAAGCGCCTTTTAGCGCTCCCTGATGGTAGAGGCTACTACCTGGGTAGTTTATCAAAGCGGATTTAGAAAGCCCGTTAGTCATTTCATCTACCTGCAAAATGTCATCCTTGCATGTCTTCAAATAACGCCGTTAACCGCTGTTGGCCGATTGCAACTTTAGGTTGTATAACGGTTTTAACGTCTTTCAACGCTCCCTGATAGTAAAAGCCACTATCTGGAAAGAGTATCAAAGTGGACTTAGAAAGCCCGTTAGTCATTTCATCTACTTGCAAAATGCCATCCTTGTATGTCTTCAAATAACGCCGTTAACTGCTGTTGACCGATTGCAACTCGAGGTTGTAAAACGGTTTAAACGTCTTTTATCGCTACCTGATGGTAAAGGCCACTATCTGGGAATTTTAGCAAACCGCATTTAGAAAGCACGTTAGTCAGTCCATCTACCTGCAAAATGTCATCCTTGTGTGTCTTCAAATAACGCCGTTAACCGCTGTTGACCGATTGAAACTCGAGGTTATAAAACGGTTTTAACGCCTTTTAACGCTCCCTGATGGTGGAGACCTCTATCTGGGTACTGTACCAAAGCGGATTTAGAAAGCCCGTTAGTCAGTCCATCAACTTGCAAAATGTCTTCCTTGCACGTCTTCAAATAACGCCGTTAACAGCTGTTGACCGACTGCAACTCGAGGTTGTAAAACGGTTTAAGCGCCTTTTAGCGCTCCCTGATGGTAGAGGCTACTACCTGGGTAGTTTATCAAAGCGGATTTAGAAAGCCCGTTAGTCAGTCCATCTTCCTGCTAAATGTCATTCTTGTATGTCTACAAATAACGCCGTTAACCGCTGTTGACCGATTGCAACTCGAGGTTATATAACGGTTTTAACGTCTTTCAACGCTCCCTGATGGTAAAAGCCACTATCTGGAAAGAGTATCGAAGCGGATTTAGAAAGCCCGTTAGTCAGTCCATCTTCCTGCTAAATGTCGTCCTTGTATCTCTACAAATAACGCCGTTAACCGCTGTTGACCGACTGCAACTCGAGGTTGTAAAACGGTTTAAACGCCTTTTAGCGCTCCCTGATGGCAGGGGCTACTATCTAGGTAGTTTATCAAAGCGGATTTAGAAAGTCCGTTAGTCAGTCCATCTTCCTGCTAAATGTCATCCTTGTATGTTTACAAATAACGCCGTAAGCCGCTGTTGACCGATTGCAACTCGAGGTTGTAAAACGGTTTTAACGTCTTTTAGCGCTCCCTGATGGTAAAGCCCACTATCTGGGAATTTTAGCAAACCGCATTTAGAAAGCACGTTAGTCAGTCCATCTACCTGCAAAATGTCATCCTTGTATGTCTTCAAATAACGCCGTTAACCGCTGTTGACCGATTGAAACTCGAGGTTGTAAAACGGTTTTAACGCCTTTTAACGCTCCCTGATGGTGGAGACCTCTATCTGGGTACTGTACCAAAGCGGATTTAGAAAGCCCGTTAGTCATTTCATCTACCTGCAACATGTCATCCTTGTATGTCTTCAAATAACGCCGTTAACCGCTGTTGACCGATTGCAACTCGAGGTTATAAAACGGTTTTAACGTCTTTTAGCGCTCCCTGATGGTAAAGCCCACTATCTGGGTAGTTTATCAAAGCGGAATTAGAAAGCCCGCTAGTTAGTCCAGCTTTCTGCAAATGTCATCCTTGTATCTCTACAAATAACGTCGTTAACCGCTGTTGACCGACTGCAACTCGAGGTTGTAAAACGGTTACAGCTTTTAGCGCTCCCTGATGGTAAAGCCCACTATCTGGGTAGTTTATCAAAGCGGAATTAGAAAGCCCGTTAGTCAGTCCACCAACTTGAAAAATGTCTTCCTTGCATGTCTTCAAATAACGCCGTTAAACGCTGTTGATCGATTGCAACTCGAGGTTGTAAAACGGTTTTAGAGTCTTTTAGCGCTCCCTGATGGTAGAGGCTACTATCTGGGTAGTTTATCAAAGCGGAATTAGGAAGCCCGTTAGTCAGTCCATCTTCCTGCTAAATGTCATCCTTGTATGTCTACAAACAACGCCGTTAACCGCTGTTGACCGATTGCAACTTGAGGTTATATAACGGTTTTAACGTCTTTCAACGCTCCCTGATGGTAAAAGCCACTATCTGGAAAGAGTATCGAAGCGGATTTAGAAAGCCCGTTAGTCATTTCATCTACCTGCAAAATGTCATCCTTGTATGTCTTCAAATAACGCCGTTAACCGCTGTTGACCGATTGCAACTCGAGGTTATAAAACGGTTTTAACGTCTTTTAGCGCTCCCTGATGGTAAAGCCCACTATCTGGGTAGTTTATCAAAGCGGAATTAGAAAGCCCGCTAGTCAGTCCAGCTTCCTGCAATATGTCATCCTTGTATCTCTACAAATAACGCCGTTAACCGCTGTTGACCGACTGCAACTCGAGGTTGTAAAACGGTTTAAACGTCTTTTATCGCTACCTGATGGTAAAGGCCACTTTCTGGGTACTGGCTTTAGAAAGCCCGTTTGTCAGTCCATCTACCTGTAAAATGGCAACCTTCTACTCCTTCAAATAACACCGTTAGACGTTGTTACCCGACTGCTACTCAAAGTTGAAATACGGTTTTAACGTCTTGTTAAGCGCTGTTGATCGATTGCTACTCAAGGCTTTTAGACGGTTTTAACGTTTTTCATTGCTCGCTGAGGATAAAGTCCACTTTCTGGGAAGCGCATCATAGTGGATTTGGAAAGCTGGTTAGTCAATCCAATTACTTGCCAAATGTCAACCTTTTGCTCCTTCAAATAACGCCGTTAGACATTATAGCACATCTGGTTATATGATTGAACATATGGTTGTGAAATATGATATTCTTAGCGAACACATTTCTCGCATTTGTGTAGCAGAAGTTGAAACCGGTTAGCAAGTGAATATGTCTAGCAGCCGCCGGGCGATGTACTTGAAATTTATATCTTGCTCTATCCAGAGTCTTTCCAAAGTGTGATTATTTATTTATTCTAACGAAATTTTTTCGAGCAACAACAGCAGCACCAACGAATGCAGCAACAACAACAACAGCCGCAACAACACCAGCAGCAAAGACAACAGAAGCAGCAGATGCAACCCCCAAAGGAAAAGAGGGAAGAAGTACCCCCCATCAACGTAAGTTACCTCAGTACTAGTGATAGTATTAAATTGTGTAAGAAATACATAAAGGATTTCGCGGTCAAGCATATCTCGGCCCAAAATCATAAGATTATATGTTACAGTATTGAGGACTACAAAAAAGCCCGCAAAGCACTGGAGGGGGTTAAGGCAGAGTACTTCACGTACACGCCCAAAACCGAAAAATTAAAAACAATGATTCTAAAGGGAATCGATCCCGCCGCTGTTGATGCGGAGGAGCTCTTAAACGAGCTCAAGATTTTTGATAGCGACGACCTTAAGTTCGTCGGTGTAAAGCCGTTTTCCGCGGTCAAGGGTAGGGGTGGTAACCGAAGGTTACCATTTTTCCTCGTACAACTAACCCCCAATAGCAAAATCGATAGTCTACGCAGAATCAATCGCGTATACTATCATGCTGTAAAATGGGATAAATTAAAAAGGACAGATCGCATATTGCAATGTATGCGCTGTCAGAGGTTCGGGCATGCCGCTTCTAACTGCAACATGCAGATTAGATGTGTTAAGTGCGACGAGGACCACATTTTAAACGAATGTCCTCTAGGTAGCGATAGAGTAGAAGATATGAGCAAGCTCATATGTGTTCTTTGCGGGAATGCGGGGCACCCTGCTAACTATAAGGGATGTCCTGTATTCCAACAGAAAAAGAAGAGTATGCTAGCTCGGAAACAGGCTGTAGAAGAAGAAAGGCGGCTTAAAAGTCGCTCTTTCACAAATAGGGTTGAGCCCAACATGTCCTATGCCCAAATGGCAGCTGGAACGGGTAGCTCCCAGACATTAAACAGGCCTAAGGTTGCTGAAAAAGCACCTGAAGCCGATTTGGATATGAAAAAGTTCTTGCTGTCATTAGATAGCAAGATCGATAAGTTCCAAAAACAACTAAACGAGCAAGCAGCTAGAATAGATCATATCTATTCGATGTTTGCCGTGTCTAGCGCGCCATGAATATGATGAGTACGCTGGATGAGGTAAACTTTAGGATCCTAGCTGTGAATGTTAATTCATTAGTCAGGGTCGAGAGAAGAACCGTCCTTACAAACCTGTTGAAAAACCAACTCCCGGATGTAGTTTTGGTCAGCGAAACTAAGCTAAACCAGAAACACAAATTGGGATACAGCAACTACCATGTAGTGAGAAGAGACCGACCCCACTCCTCCCAAGGGGGTGGGGTCGCTGTCTTATTACGCAAAGGCTTACGCCATAACATTATATATAGCGGGGATGTACGTAGGTTCCAGGTGTTGGAAGCATGCATCGTATGCATTCCTCTCCATAGTCGGAGGAGAATGTATGTGGTGTCGCTTTATGCACCTGAAGCAACTCAACAAACTCAATTTATAGCAGAGCTCGAGACACTTTTTCGTTGCCTACAGCTTCAATCGGCTGATAATTATTACTTTTTGGCCGGTGATCTTAACGCTAAGCACGCGGCTTGGGGAAATGCAATCTCGAACACTAGAGGTCGACTGCTTCAAAATTGGAGGGAGCAAAATATGATTGAGTACAAACTTAGTTTGTACGCGACGGATATCCCGTCTTTCCCGAGAGGAAATTCTTTTCTGGACTTAGCCCTTATGGACAATAGACTAGAACTGACAAATAACGAACACGCGCGGAACTGTGTACGAGCATTCGATTACGATGACAGTGACCACCTCGGACTTGATGCCGTATTCAGGATCCCAAACGAGCAAACTCAACTGGAGGAGTTCGACCAAGTGCGTTCTTTCGACTACCGAAAGACGAACTGGCCGCGTTTCAGCAGAATTGTAAAGCGAGAATTACGTTTGAGCGAAATTGATCCACCGACAAACAGAAACCTTACAAACGACGAAATTGACCAAAATTTACTAAAAATGAATGAGGTCCTCACAAGGTCAATGGATCTAGCTATCCCTAAGATAACTAGTTCTGACGACCAGACGGAGAAATATCGAACGCCAACAATCGATGCACTCCACAAACACAAATGTAGGTTGGTCTCCAGGCTTAAACGGCTGCAGAGACAATTTACGGACAGACGAGACCCGGAGATTCGGACATTGAAGTCATTGATCAAAAACCTTAAACAGCTAATATCGGAAAATTATAGAAAATCTGTAAGTTTGTACTGGGGCAAGAAAATTCATGCTATAAAAACCAGTAGCCCGAATATGTTCCCGCAAATAAATAAAATATTCAGGCGAAAAGATCATAATGACATTCCATGTGTCCGAATTTCCCAAACGACAGAGAACAGACAGACGCTCACGACTGTCGGTATAAGTCCGGAAAGTGTAGACTCGAACGACGGATTTTTCACGATCGAAGATCCTCAGGAGAAGGCAAATTCGATAGGCGCTATCTTCGAGACCGTGTATACGGTGAACAGTCCTGTTCACCCAAATCGCGATATTGAGGAGAGAGCCTTTCTGAATCACTTTTATCTACGTACCGAACTCCAAGCTTGGCGATCTGAGAATAACGGTTTTACCGTATTCAATGACGTAAACCCTTCAAATGGCATAGTCGCCAATAGCATGATGCTGTTCGTTCAAAAAGATGAACTCCTGGACATCTTCGTATCACTGAAAAATAAAAAGTCGGCGGGAGAGGACGGTGTCCCAAACGTCGTATTGAGACACCTGCCAGTGGAAGCAGTCGATATTTTCACCACGCTGTTTAACAATGCACTGAATAATGCACATTATCCGGTGCACTGGAAAACGGCGGTGGTACATCCTATCCCCAAAAAGGGCAAGGACAAAACAAACCCAGCTAATCTTCGGTCAATAAGCCTTCTGCCGAATGTAAGCAAGGTATTTGAGAAAATAGTCAATAGGGCTCTGCTTGAGTGGGTCGAGGAAAATAAAATTATCCCGGAAAATCAGTTTGGTTTTCGAGCGAGGCATGACACCATTCATGCCGCGTCGAAACTAGTCTCCGACATCCAATGGAATAAATCCAAAGGACAATGCACAGGGGCCTGTCTGGTTGACTTTGAGAAGGCCTTCGACACCGTATGGTTAGAGGGGCTTTTCTACAAGCTGACCAGACTGGGCATGCGTAAGCCCATGCTATATATGATTTATGAAATGCTTATGGGAAAGAAGTTCGTTGTCAAATGTGGCAACGTAACTTCGAGTAAAGTCTTTGAAATTAAAAACGGTTTACAACAGGGGGCGGTGAACTCCCCGATATTGTTTAACATTTATACAAGTGATCTTGTAGGTTCTCTCAGACACGCTATAGCGTACGCAGATGATTTAGTGGCGTACAGATCAGGTCCGAAAATCGAGGTCATCAACATACTTTTGCAACGTGACTTCGATCACATTAAGGGATATTGCGATGACTGGAAATTGAGGATCAATTTCCAAAAAACCGAAACAATTCTGTTTAGGACCCCACTGCATAGGGCTTCTTACGATACCAGAAAAAACTGGAAAAATTTGTGTATCATTGGACAGCATGGACGGCCGTTAGCGGTGAGAAGTGAAGTCAAATACCTTGGCATCTGGCTTGATAAGTTTCTGTATTTTAACAAAAATGTGGATGCTTGTCTGGCCAGGGCTAAGGGGGCTTATGCTCTGACAAGGCGATTGTTTCAAAACAGTCAACTTGATTCAAGGGTGAAAGTCATTTGCTACATGGCCCTCATAAGGCCGATCATCGCTTACGGTTATCCCGTGTGGTTCAATGTATCACCATCCTACATGGAAAGGATACGGCTATTCGAGAGGCGTTGTCTCCGATCCTGCTTAGGGTTGTACCGAACACCAGACTCCGAGTACATAAAATACTATCGGAACGAGGTTCTATACAATGGGGCCCAGTTGAACAGAATTGACAATTTCCTAATTAAGGTGAATCGAAGGCACGCTGCAAGGGCGATGGCTAGCGACAACAGCCTGATCTTCGGGGCTTATTACCCCAATGAAACATATATAGAAAGTGCGCTCATGTCTGGCTTTATTCCACCAGAGGCATTTGTTTATATCGATTCGTTAGGGTTGGTACAAGACAGGAACGGTATCCCGGTTTTATACCACCGCTACCGTGACGCGCGTGACAAACGGCTAATCCGCGACGGGTACGTTGACAATGCTCCGGAGCTCCTCCGCTTTAGCACGGCGGTATCGGATCGCGATAGGACCGAGGCCGAAAGGCAGCGCACCGAATTCTGGTGGCTACACGAGGGAAGTGATTCAGCACTTCCTCTAGACTTTGCGGACTTTTAGTCCAATAAATAGTTCAAAAAATTATTCTAGTACTAGGTCTGTGGCGGGGATTGTGCTCCATATTGGCGTACAATATGGGTGGTTGCATGCTGCCTGTGGACCAAAAGGCTCGATCAGGATGGCGACCCCTCGGGGCATATGCAGCGAGGGCTCGCCACCCAGATTATAATTAAGTTTAAGTAGTTAAGTAATCTTAAGTAGTTAAGTAGTCTTAAGTAGTTAAGTAGTATTAAGTATTTAAGTAGTATTAAGTAGTCTTAAGTAGATTAAGTTTTTTTTTATATAAAATTGTCATTAATCAAAGTTTTTTAAATTTTTCTTTGAAATATAAATTTATTTTAAAATAAAAAAAAAGAAACTTGAAGCCGAAAGGCAAAATAAAAACTGTTAGATGTAAGCTTACAGCGCCCGCTAAGGGCCATAATTTAGTTTAAGTAAATATGTTATTGATAAGTTAGATTTAAGCATTTTTGTCTAGTATTAAGTTAATATTTTAAGGAAATAAAAAATGAATTTAAAAGTAAGTAAAAGTACGAAATTTTTTCGATCAACGAAATCAAGCAGCTTCGGTAGCTTTTATTACTTGGATGGATGACCGGGTATAGACATTTTCAAATTTTTTATTTTTATTTTATTCAATTTGAAAGTCAAAAAAAGTGTTTAAACTTTTTCATCGCTCCCTGATGGTAAAGGCCGCTATCTGGGTAGTGTATCAAAGCGGATTTAGAACGCCCGGTAGGCAGTCCATCTAATTGCAAAATGTCGTCATTGCATGTCTTCAAATAACGCCGGTAACCGCTGTTGACCGGTTGTAAATCGGTTTGTAAATCGGTTTTAACGTCTTTTAACGCTCCCTGATGGTAAAGTCCACTTTCTGGGATGAATATTAAAGCGGATTTAGAAAGCCCGTTAGTCAGTCCATCTACTTGCAAAATGTCATCCTTGTATGTCTTCAAATAACGCCGTTAACCGCTGTTGGCCGATTGCAACTTTAGGTTGTATAACGGTTTTAACGTCTTTCAACGCTCCCTGATAGTAAAAGCCACTATCTGGAAAGAGTATCAAAGTGGACTTAGAAAGCCCGTTAGTCATTTCATCTACTTGCAAAATGTCATCCTTGTATGTCTTCAAATAACGCCGTTAACTGCTGTTGACCGATTGCAACTCGAGGTTGTAAAACGGTTTAAACGTCTTTTATCGCTACCTGATGGTAAAGGCCACTATCTGGGAATTTTAGCAAACCGCATTTAGAAAGCACGTTAGTCAGTCCATCTACCTGCAAAATGTCATCCTTGTATGTCTTCAAATAACGCCGTTAACAGCTGTTGACCGACTGCAACTCGAGGTTGTAAAACGGTTTAAACGCCTTTTAGCGCTCCCTGATGGTAGAGGCTACTACCTGGGTAGTTTATCAAAGCGGATTTAGAAAGCCCGTTAGTCAGTCCATCTTCCTGCTAAATGTCATCCTTGTATGTTTACAAATAACGCCGTAAACCGCTGTTGACCGATTGCAACTCGAGGTTATATAACGGTTTTACCGTCTTTCAACGCTCCCTGATGGTAAAGGCCACTATCTGGAAAGAGTATCGAAGCGGATTTAGAAAGCCCGTTAGTCATTTCATCTACCTGCAAAATGTCATCCCTGTATGTCTTCAAATAACGCCGTTAACCGCTGTTGACCGATTGCAATTCGAGGTTGTAAAACGGTTTTAACGTCTTTTAGCGCTCCCTGATGGTAAGGCCCACTATCTGGGTAGTTTATCAAAGCGGAATTAGAAAGCCCGCTAGTCAGTCCATCTTCCTGCAAAATGTCATCCTTGTATCTCTACAAATAACGCCGTTAACCGCTGTTGACCGATTGCAACTCGAGGTAGTAAAACGGTTTAAATGTCTTTTATCGCTACGTGATGGTAAAGGCCACTATCTGGGTAGTTTATCAAAGCGGATTTAGAAAGCCCGTTAGTCAGTCCATCTTCCTGCAAAATGTCGTCCTTGTACCTCTACAAATAACGCCGTTAACCGCTGTTGACCGACTGCAACTCGAGGTTGTAAAACGGTTTAAACGCCTTTTAGCGCTCCCTGATGGTAGAGGCTACTATCTGGGTAGTTTATCAAAGCGGATTTAGAAAGCCCGGTAGGCAGTCCATCTTCCTGCAAAATGTCATCCTTGTATCTCTACAAATAACGCCGTTAACCGCTGTTGACCGATTGCAACTCGAGGTAGTAAAACGGTTTAAATGTCTTTTATCGCTACGTTATGGTAAAGGCCACTATCTGGGTAGTTTATCAAAGCGGATTTAGAAAGCCCGTTAGTCAGTCCATCTTCCTGCTAAATGTCATTCTTGTATGTCTACAAATAACGCCGTTAACCGCTGCTGACCGATTGCAACTCGAGGTTATATAACGATTTTACCGTCTTTCAACGCTCCCTGATGGTAAAAGCCACTATCTGGAAAGAGTATCGAAGCGGATTTAGAAAGCCCGTTAGTCAATCCATCTTCCTGCTAAATGTCGTCCTTGTATCTCTACAAATAACGCCGTTAACCGCTGTTGACCGACTGCAACTCGAGGTTGTAAAACGGTTTAAACGCCTTTTAGCGCTCCCTGATGGTAGGGGCTACTATCTGGGTAGTTTATCAAAGCGGATTTAGAAAGCCCGTTAGTCAGTCCATCTTCCTGCTAAATGTCATCCTTGTATGTTTACAAATAACGCCGTAAACCGCTGTTGACCGATTGCAACTCGAGGTTGTAAAACGGTTTTAACGTCTTTTAGCGCTCCCTGATGGTAAAGCCCACTATCTGGGAATTTTAGCAAACCGCATTTAGAAAGCACGTTAGTCAGTCCATCTACCTGCAAAATGTGATCCTTGTATGTCTTCAAATAACGCCGTTAACCGCTGTTAGAAAGCCCGCTAGTCAGTCCAGCTTCCTGCAAAATGTCATCCTTGTATCTCTACAAATAACGCCGTTAACCGCAGCTGACCGACTGCAACTCGAGGTTGTAAAACGGTTTAAACGCCTTTTAGCGCTCCCTGATGGTAGAGGCTACTATCTGGGTAGTTTATCAAAGCGGATTTAGAAAGCCCGTTAGTCAGTCCATCTTCCTGCTAAATGTCATCCTTGTATGTCTACAAATAACGCCGTTAACCGCTGTTGACCGATTGCAACTCGAGGTTATATAACGGTTTTAACGTCTTTCAGCGCTCTCTGATGGTAGAGGCTACTATCTGGGTAGTTTATCAAAGCGGATCTAGAAAGCTCGTTAGTCAGAGCGTCTTTCAACGCTCCCTGATGGTAAAGCCCACTATCTGGGTAGTTTATCAAAGCGGAATTAGAAAGCCCGCTAGTCAGTCCAGCTTCCTGCAAAATGTCATCCTTGTATCTCTACAAATAACGCCGTTAACCGCTGTTGACCGACTGCAACTCGAGGTTGTAAAACGGTTTAAACGCCTTTTAGCGCTCCCTGATGGTAGAGGCTACTATCTGGGTAGTTTATCAAAGCGGATTTAGAAAGCTCGTTAGTCAGTCCATCTCCCTGCTAAATGTCATCCTTGTGTGTCTACAAATAACGCCGTTAACCGCTGTTGACCGATTGCAACTCGAGGTTATATAACGGTTTTAACGTCTTTCAACGCTCCCTGATGGTAAAAGCCACTATCTGGAAAGAGTATCGAAGCGGATTTAGAAAGCCCGTTAGTCATTTCATCTACCTGCAAAATGTCATCCTTGTATGTCTTCAAATAACGCCGTTAACCGCTGTTGACCGATTGCAACTCGAGGTTGTAAAACGGTTTAAACGCCTTTTAGCGCTCCCTGATGGTAGAGGCTACTATCTGGGTAGTTTATTAAAGCGGATTTAGAAAGCTCGTTAGTCAGTCCATCTTCCTGCTAAATGTCATCCTTGTATCTCTACAAATAACACCGTTAACCGCTGTTGACCGACTGAAACTCGAGGTTGTAAAACGGTTTAAACGCCTTTTAGCGCTCCCTGATGGTAGAGGCTACAATCTGGGTAGTTTATTAAAGCGGATTTAGAAAGCTCGTTAGTCAGTCCATCTTCCTGCTAAATGTCATCCTTGTATCTCTACAAATAACACCGTTAACCGCTGTTGACCGACTGCAACTCGAGGTTGTTAAACGGTTTAAACGCCTTTTAGCGCTCCCTGATGGTAGAGGCTACTATGTGGGTAGTTTATCAAAGCGGATTTAGAAAGCTCGTTAGTCAGTCCATCTTCCTGCTAAATGTCATCCTTGTGTGTCTACAAATAACGCCGTTAACCGCTGTTGACCGATTGCAACTCGAGGTTATATAACGGTTTTAACGTCTTTCAACGCTCCCTGATGGTAAAAGCCACTATCTGGAAAGAGTATCGAAGCGGATTTAGAAAGCCCGTTAGTCATTTCATCTACCTGCAAAATGTCATCCTTGTATGTCTTCAATTAACGCCGTTAACCGCTGTTGACCGATTGCAACTTTAGGTTGTATAACGGTTTTAACGTCTTTCAACGCTCCCTGATGGTAAAGCCCACTATCTGGGTAGTTTATCAAAGCGGAATTAGAAAGCCCGCTAGTCAGTCCAGCTTCCTGCAAAATGTCATCCTTGTATCTCTACAAATAACGCCGTTAACCGCTGTTGACCGACTGCAACTCGAGGTTGTAAAACGGTTTAAACGCCTTTTAGCGCTCCCTGATGGTAGAGGCTACTATCTGGGTAGTTTATCAAAGCGGATTTAGAAAGCTCGTTAGTCAGTCCATCTTCCTGCTAAATGTCATCCTTGTGTGTCTACAAATAACGCCGTTAACCGCTGTTGACCGATTGCAACTCGAGGTTATATAACGGTTTTAACGTCTTTCAACGCTCCCTGATGGTAAAAGCCACTATCTGGAAAGAGTATCGAAGCGGATTTAGAAAGCCCGTTAGTCATTTCATCTACCTGCAAAATGTCATCCTTGTATGTCTTCAAATAACGCCGTTAACCGCTGTTGACCGATTGCAACTCGAGGTTGTAAAACGGTTTAAACGCCTTTTAGCGCTCCCTGATGGTAGAGGCTACTATCTGGGTAGTTTATTAAAGCGGATTTAGAAAGCTCGTTAGTCAGTCCATCTTCCTGCTAAATGTCATCCTTGTATCTCTACAAATAACACCGTTAACCGCTGCTGACCGACTGCAACTCGAGGTTGTAAAACGGTTTAAACGCCTTTTAGCGCTCCCTGATGGTAGAGGCTACTATCTGGGTAGTTTATTAAAGCGGATTTAGAAAGCTCGTTAGTCAGTCCATCTTCCTGCTAAATGTCATCCTTGTATCTCTACAAATAACACCGTTAACCGCTGTTGACCGACTGCAACTCGAGGTTGTTAAACGGTTTAAACGCCTTTTAGCGCTCCCTGATGGTAGAGGCTACTATCTGGGTAGTTTATCAAAGCGGATTTAGAAAGCTCGTTAGTCAGTCCATCTTCCTGCTAAATGTCATCCTTGTGTGTCTACAAATAACGCCGTTAACCGCTGTTGACCGATTGCAACTCGAGGTTATATAACGGTTTTAACGTCTTTCAACGCTCCCTGATGGTAAAAGCCACTATCTGGAAAGAGTATCGAAGCGGATTTAGAAAGCCCGTTAGTCATTTCATCTACCTGCAAAATGTCATCCTTGTATATCTTCAAATAACGCCGTTAACCGCTGTTGACCGATTGCAACTCGAGGTTGTAAAACGGTTTTAACGTCTTTAAGCGCTCCCTGATGGTAAAGCCCACTATCTGGGTAGTTTATCAAAGCGGAATTAGAAAGCCCGCTAGTTAGTCCAGCTTTCTGCCAAATGTCATCCTTGTATCTCTACAAATAACGTCGTTAACCGCTGTTGACCGACTGCAACTCGAAGTTGTAAAACGGTTTTAACGTCTTTTAGCGCTCCCTGATGGTAAAGCCCACTATCTGGGTAGTTTATCAAAGCGGAATTAGAAAGCCCGCTAGTCATTCCAGCTTCCTGCAAAATGTCATCCTTGTATCTCTACAAATAACGCCGTTAACCGCTGTTGACCGACTGCAACTCGAGGTTGTAAAACGGTTTAAACGCCTTTTAGCGCTCCCTGATGGTAGAGGCTACTACCTGGGTAGTTTATCAAAGCGGATTTAGAAAGCCCGTTAGTCAGTCCATCTTCCTGCTAAATGTCATCCTTGTATGTCTACAAACAACGCCGTTAACCGCTGTTGACCGATTGCAACTCGAGGTTGTAAAACGGTTTTAACGTCTTTAAGCGCTCCCTGATAGTAAAACCCACTATCTGGGTAGTTTATCAAAGCGGAATTAGAAAGCCCGTTAGTTAGTCCAGCTTTCTGCAAAATGTCATCCTTGTATCTCTACAAATAACGCCGTTAACCGCTGTTGACCGACTGCAACTCGAGGTTGTAAAACGGTTTAAACGCCTTTTAGCGCTCCCTGATGGTAGAGGCTACTACCTGGGTAGTTTATCAAAGCGGATTTAGAAAGCCCGTTAGTCATTTCATCTACCTGCAAAATGTCATCCTTGTATGTCTTCAAATAACGCCGTTAACCGCTGTTGACCGATTGCAACTCGAGGTTGTAAAACGGTTTTAACGTCTTTAAGCGCTCCCTGATGGTAAAGCCCACTATCTGGGTAGTTTATCAAAGCGGAATTAGAAAGCCCGCTAGTTAGTCCAGCTTTCTGCAAAATGTCATCCTTGTATCTCTACAAATAACGCCGTTAACCGCTGTTGACCGACTGCAACTCGAGGTTGTAAAACGGTTTAAACGCCTTTTAGCGCTCCCTGATGGTAGAGGCTACTACCTGGGTAGTTTATCAAAGCGGATTTAGAAAGCCCGTTAGTCAGTCCATCTTCCTGCTAAATGTCATCCTTGTATGTCTACAAATAACGCCGTTAACCGCTGTTGACCGATTGCAACTCGAGGTTATAAAACGGTTTTAACGTCTTTTAGCGCTCCCTGATGGTAAGGCCCACTATCTGGGTAGTTTATCAAAGCGGAATTAGAAAGCCCGATAGTCAGTCCAGCTTCCTGCAAAATGTCATCCTGGTATCTCTACAAATAACGCCGTTAACCGCTGTTGACCGACTGCAACTCGAGGTTGTAAAACGGTTTAAACGTCTTTTATCGCTACCTGATGGTAAAGGCCACTATCTGGGTAGTGGCTTTAGAAAGCCCGTTTGTCAGTCCATCTACCTGTAAAATGGCAACCTTCTACTCCTTCAAATAACACCGTTAGACGTTGTTACCCGACTGCTACTCAAAGTTGAAATACGGTTTTAACGTCTTGTTAAGCGCTGTTGATCGATTGCTACTCAAGGCTTTTAGACGGTTTTAACGTTTTTCATTGCTCGCTGAGGATAAAGTCCACTTTCTGGGAAGCGTATCATAGTGGATTTGGAAAGCTGGTTAGTCAATCTAATTACTTGCCAAATGTCAACCTTTTGCTCCTTCAAATAACGCCGTTAGACATTATAGCACATCTGGTCATATGATTGAACATATGGTTGTGAAATATGATATTCTTAGCGAACACATTTCTCGCATTTGTGTAGCAGAAGTTGAAACCGGTTAGCAAGTGAATATGTCTAGCAGCCGCCGGGCGATGTACTTGAAATTTATATCTTGCTCTATCCAGAGTCTTTCCAAAGTGTGATTATTTATTTATTCTAACGAAATTTTTTCGATCAACGAAATCAAGCAGCTTCGGTAGCTTTTATTACTTGGATGGTTGACCGGGTATAGACATTTTTAAATTTTTTATTTTTATTTTATTCAATTTGAAAGTCAAAAAAAGTGTTTAAACTTTTTCATCGCTCCCTGATGGTAAAGGCCGCTATCTGGGTAGTGTATCAAAGCGGATCTAGAACGCCCGGTAGGCAGTCCATCTAATTGCAAAATGTCGTCATTGCATGTCTTCAAATAACGCCGGTAACCGCTGTTGACCGGTTGTAAATCGGTTTGTAAATCGGTTTTAACGTCTTTTAACGCTCCCTGATGGTAAAGTCCACTTTCTGGGATGAATATTAAAGCGGATTTAGAAAGCCCGTTAGTCAGTCCATCTACTTGCAAAATGTCATCCTTGTATATCTTCAAATAACGCCGTTAACCGCTGTTGGCCGATTGCAACTTTAGGTTGTATAACGGTTTTAACGTCTTTCAACGCTCCCTGATGGTAAAGCCCACTATCTGGGTAGTTTATCAAAGCGGAATTAGAAAGCCCGCTAGTTAGTCCAGCTTTCTGCAAAATGTCATCCTTGTATCTCTACAAATAACGCCGTTAACCGCTGTTGACCGACTGCAACTCGAGGTTGTAAAACGGTTTAAACGTCTTTTATCGCTACCTGATGGTAAAGGCCACTATCTGGGAATTTTAGCAAACCGCATTTAGAAAGCACGTTAGTCAGTCCATCTACCTGCAAAATGTCATCCTTGTATGTCTTCAAATAACGCCGTTAACTGCTGTTGACCGATTGAAACTCGAGGTTGTAAAACGGTTTTAACGCTCCTTGATGGAAAAGGCCACTATCTGGGTAGTTTATCAAAGCGGATTTAGAAAGCCCGTTAGTCAGTCCATCTTCCTGCAAAATGTCATCCTTGTATCTCTACAAATAACGCCGTTAACCGCTGTAGACCGACTGCAACTCGAGGTTGTAAAACGGTTTAAACGCCTTTTAGCGCTCCCTGATGGTAAAGGCCGCTATCTGGGTAGTGTATCAAAGCGGATTTAGAACGCCCGGTAGGCAGTCCATCAAATTGCAAAATGTCTTCCTTGCATGTCTTCAAATAACGCCGTTAAACGCTGTTGACCGATTGCAACTCGAGGTTGTAAAACGGTTTTAGAGTCATTTAGCGCTCCCTGATGGTAAAGGCCACTATCTGGGTAGTTTATCAAAGCGGATTTAGAAAGCCCGTTAGTCAGTCCATCTTCCTGCAAAATGTCATCCTTGTATCTCTACAAACAACGCCGTTAACCGCTGTTGACCGATTGAAACTCGAGGTTATATAACGGTTTTAACGTCTTTCAACGCTCCCTGATGGTAAAAGCCACTATCTGGAAAGAGTATCGAAGCGGATTTAGAAAGCCCGTTAGTCATTTCATCTACCTGCAAAATGTCATCCTTGTATGTCTTCAAATAACGCCGTTAACCGCTGTTGACCGATTGCAACTCGAGGTTGTAAAACGGTTTTAACGTCTTTAAGCGCTCCCTGATGGTAAAGCCCACTATCTGGGTAGTTTATTAAAGCGGAATTAGAAAGCCCGCTAGTTAGTCCAGCTTTCTGCAAATTGTCATCATTGTATCTCTACAAATAACGCCGTTAACCGCTGTTGACCGACTGCAACTCGAGGTTGTAAAACGGTTTAAACGCCTTTTAGCGCTCCCTGATGGTAGAGGCTACTACCTGGATAGTTTATCAAAGCGGATTTAGAAAGCCCGTTAGTCAGTCCATCTTCCTGCAAAATGTCATCCTTGTATGTCTTCAAATAACGCCGTTAACCGCTGTTGACCGATTGCAACTCGAGGTTGTAAAACGGTTTAAACGTCTTTTATCGCTACCTGATGGTAAAGGCCACTATCTGGGAATTTTAGCAAACCGCATTTAGAAAGCACGTTAGTCAGTCCATCTACCTGCAAAATGTCATCCTTGTATGTCTTCAAATAACGCCGTTAACTGCTGTTGACCGATTGAAACTCGAGGTTGTAAAACGGTTTTAACGCCTTTTAACGCTCCCTGATGGTGGAGACCTCTATCTGGGTACTGTACCAAAGCGGATTTAGAAAGCCCGTTAGTCAGTCCATCAACTTGCAAAATGTCTTCCTTGCATGTCTTCAAATAACGCCGTTAACAGCTGTTGACCGACTGCAACTCGAGGTTGTAAAACGGTTTAAGCGCCTTTTAGCGCTCCCTGATAGTAGAGGCTACTATCTGGGTAGTTTATCAAAGCGGATTTAGAAAGCCCGTTAGTCAGTCCATCTTCCTGCTAAATGTCATCCTTGTATCTCTACAAATAACGCAGTTACCCGCTGTTGACCGACTGCAACTCGAGGTTGTAAAACGGTTTAAACGCCTCTTAGCGCTCCCTGATGGAAAAGGCCACTATCTGGGTAGTTTATCAAAGCGGATTTAGAAAGCCCGTTAGTCAGTCCATCTTCCTGCAAAATGTCATCCTTGTATCTCTACAAATAACGCCGTTAACCGCTGTAGACCGACTGCAACTCGAGGTTGTAAAACGGTTTAAACGCCTTTTAGCGATCCCTGATGGTAAAGGCCACTATCTGGGTAGTTTATCAAAGCGGATTTAGAAAGCCCGTTAGTCAGTCCATCTTCCTGCAAAATGTCGTCCTTGTATCTCTACAAATAACGCCGTTAACCGCTGTTGACCGACTGCAACTCGAGGTTGTAAAACGGTTTAAACGCCTTTTAGCGCTCCCTGATGGTAAAGGCCGCTATCTGGGTAGTGTATCAAAGCGGATTTAGAACGCCCGGTAGGCAGTCCATCAAATTGCAAAATGTCTTCCTTGCATGTCTTCAAATAACGCCGTTAAACGCTGTTGACCGATTGCAACTCGAGGTTGTAAAACGGTTTTAGAGTCATTTAGCGCTCCCTGATGGTAAAGGCCACTATCTGGGTAGTTTATCAAAGCGGATTTAGAAAGCCCGTTAGTCAGTCCATCTTCCTGCAAAATGTCATCCTTGTATCTCTACAAATAACGCCGTTAACCGCTGTTGACCGATTGCAACTCGAGGTTATATAACGGTTTTAACGTCTTTCAACGCTCCCTGATGGTAAAAGCCACTATCTGGAAAGAGTATCGAAGCGGATTTAGAAAGCCCGTTAGTCATTTCATCTACCTGCAAAATGTCATCCTTGTATGTCTTCAAATAACGCCGTTAACCGCTGTTGACCGATTGCAACTCGAGGTTGTAAAACGGTTTTAACGTCTTTAAGCGCTCCCTGATGGTAAAGCCCACTATCTGGGTGGTAGTTTATTAAAGCGGAATTAGAAAGCCCGCTAGTTAGTCCAGCTTTCTGCAAATTGTCATCATTGTATCTCTACAAATAACGCCGTTAACCGCTGTTGACCGACTGCAACTCGAGGTTGTAAAACGGTTTAAACGCCTTTTAGCGCTCCCTGATGGTAGAGGCTACTACCTGGGTAGTTTATCAAAGCGGATTTAGAAAGCCCGTTAGTCAGTCCATCTTCCTGCTAAATGTCATCCTTGTATGTCTACAAATAACGCCGTTAACCGCTGTTGACCGATTGCAACTCGAGGTTATATAACGGTTTTAACGTCTTTCAACGCTCCCTGATGGTAAAAGCCACTATCTGGAAAGAGTATCGAAGCGGATTTAGAAAGCCCGTTAGTCATTTCATCTACCTGCAAAATGTCATCCTTGTATGTCTTCAAATAACGCCGTTAACCGCTGTTGACCGATTGCAACTCGAGGTTATAAAACGGTTTTAACGTCTTTTAACGCTCCCTGATGGTAAAGCCCACTATCTGGGTAGTTTATCAAAGCGGAATTAGAAAGCCCGCTAGTTAGTCCAGCTTTCTGCAAAATGTTATCCTTGTAGCTTTACAAATAACGCCGTTAACCGCTGTTGACCGACTGCAACTCGAGGTTGTAAAACGGTTTAAACGCCTTTTAGCGCTCCCTGATGGTAGAGGCTACTATCTGGGTAGTTTATTAAAGCGGATTTAGAAAGCTCGTTAATCAGTCCATCTTCCTGCTAAATGTCATCCTTGTATCTCTACAAATAACGCCGTTAACCGCTGTTGACCGACTGCAACTCTAGGTTGTAAAACGGTTTAAACGCCTTTTAGCGCTCCCTGATGGTAGAGGCTACTATCTGGGTAGTTTATCAAAGCGGATCTAGAAAGCTCGTTAGTCAGTCCATCTACTTGCAAAATGTCATCCTTGTATGTCTTCAATTAACGCCGTTAACCGCTGTTGACCGATTGCAACTTTAGGTTGTATAACGGTTTTAACTTCTTTCAACGCTCCCTGATGGTAAAGCCCACTATCTGGGTAGTTTATCAAAGCGGAATTAGAAAGCCCGCTAGTCAGTCCAGCTTCCTGCAAAATGTCATCCTTGTATCTCTACAAATAACACCGTTAACCGCTGTTGACCGACTGCAACTCGAGGTTGTTAAACGGTTTAAACGCCTTTTAGCTCTCCCTGATGGTAGAGGCTACTATCTGGGAAGTTTATCAAAGCGGATTTAGAAAGCTCGTTAGTCAGTCCATCTTCCTGCTAAATGTCATCCTTGTGTGTCTACAAATAACGCCGTTAACCGCTGTTGACCGATTGCAACTCGAGGTTATATAACGGTTTTAACGTCTTTCAACGCTCCCTGATGGTAAAAGCCACTATCTGGAAAGAGTATCGAAGCGGATTTAGAAAGCCCGTTAGTCATTTCGTCTACCTGCAAAATGTCATCCTTGTATGTCTTCAAATAACGCCGTTAACCGCTGTTGACCGATTGCAACTCGAGGTTGTAAAACGGTTTTAACGTCTTTAAGCGCTCCCTGATGGTAAAGCCCACTATCTGGGTAGTTTATCAAAGCGGAATTAGAAAGCCCGCTAGTTAGTCCAGCTTTCTGCAAAATGTCATCCTTGTATCTCTACAAATAACGTCGTTAACCGCTGTTGACCGACTGCAACTCGAGGTTGTAAAACGGTTTTAACGTCTTTTAGCGCTCCCTGATGGTAAAACCCACTATCTGGGTAGTTTATCAAAGCGGAATTAGAAAGCCCGCTAGTCAGTCCAGCTTCCTGCAAAATGTCATCCTTGTATCTCTACAAATAACGCCGTTAACCGCTGTTGACCGACTGCAACTCGAGGTTGTAAAACGGTTTAAACGCCTTTTAGCGCTCCCTGATGGTAGAGGCTACTACCTGGGTAGGTTATCAAAGCGGATTTAGAAAGCCCGTTAGTCAGTCCATCTTCCTGCTAAATGTCATCCTTGTATGTCTACAAATAACGCCGTTAACCGCTGTTGACCGATTGCAACTCGAGGTTGTAAAACGGTTTAAACGCCTTTTAGCGCTCCCTGATGGTAGAGGCTACTACCTGGGTAGGTTATCAAAGCGGATTTAGAAAGCCCGTTAGTCAGTCCATCTTCCTGCTAAATGTCATCCTTGTATGTCTACAAATAACGCCGTTAACCGCTGTTGACCGATTGCAACTCGAGGTTGTAAAACGGTTTTAACGTCTTTAAGCGCTCCCTGATGGTAAAGCCCACTATGTGGGTAGTTTATCAAAGCGGAATTAGAAAGCCCGCTAGTTAGTCCAGCTTTCTGCAAAATGTCATCCTTGTATCTCTACAAATAACGCCGTTAACCGCTGTTGACCGACTGCAACTCGAGGTTGTAAAACGGTTTAAACGCCTCTTAGCGCTCCCTGATGGTAGAGGCTACTACCTGGGTAGTTTATCAAAGCGGATTTAGAAAGCCCGTTAGTCAGTCCATCTTCCTGCTAAATGTCATCCTTGTATGTCTACAAATAACGCCGTTAACCGCTATTGACCGATTGCAACTCGAGGTTGTAAAACGGTTTAAAAGCCTTTTAGCGCTCCCTGATGGTAGAGGCTACTATCTGGGTAGTTTATCAAAGCGGAATTAGGAAGCCCGTTAGTCAGTCCATCTTCCTGCTAAATGTCATCCTTGTATGTCTACAAACAACGCCGTTAACCGCTGTTGAACGGTTGCAACTTGAGGTTATATAACGGTATTAACGTCTTTCAACGCTCCCTGATGGTAAAAGCCACTATCTGGAAAGAGTATCGAAGCGGATTTAGAAAGCCCGTTAGTCATTTCATCTACCTGCAAAATGTCATCCTTGTATGTCTTCAAATAACGCCGTTAACCGCTGTTGACCGATTGCAACTCGAGGTTGTAAAACGGTTTTAACGTCTTTAAGCGCTCCCTGATGGTAAAGCCCACTATCTGGGTAGTTTATCAAAGCGGAATTAGAAAGCCCGCTAGTTAGTCCAGCTTTCTGCAAAATGTCATCCTTGTATCTCTACAAATAACGCCGTTAACCGCTGTTGACCGTCTGCAACTCGAGGTTGTAAAACGGTTTAAACGCCTTTTAGCGCTCATTGATGGTAGAGGCTACTACCTGGGTAGTTTATCAAAGCGGATTTAGAAAGCCCGTTAGTCAGTCCATCTTCCTGCTAAATGTCATCCTTGTATGTCTACAAATAACGCCGTTAACCGCTGTTGACCGATTGCAACTCGAGGTTATAAAACGGTTTTACCGTCTTTTAGCGCTCCCTGATGGTAAAGCCCACTATCTGGGTAGTTTATCAAAGCGGAATTAGAAAGCCCGCTAGTCAGTCCAGCTTCCTGCAAAATGTCATCCTTGTATCTCTACAAATAACGCCGTTAACCGCTGTTGACCGACTGCAACTCGAGGTTGTAAAACGGTTTAAACGTCTTTTATCGCTACCTGATGGTAAAGGCCACTATCTGGGTAGTGGCTTTAGAAAGCCCGTTTGTCAGTCCATCTACCTGTAAAATGGCAACCTTCTACTCCTTCAAATAACACCGTTAGACGTTGTTACCCGACTGCTACTCAAAGTTGAAATACGGTTTTAACGTCTTGTTAAGCGCTGTTGATCGATTGCTACTCAAGGCTTTTAGACGGTTTTAACGTTTTTCATTGCTCGCTGAGGATAAAGTCCACTTTCTGGGAAGCGTATCATAGTGGATTTGGAAAGCTGGTTAGTTAATCCAATTACTTGCCAAATGTCAACGTTTTGCTCCTTCAAATAACGCCGTTAGACATTATAGCACATCTGCTCATATGATTGAACATATGGTTGTGAAATATGATATTCTTAGCGAACACATTTCTCGCATTTGTGTAGCAGAAGTTGAAACCGGTTAGCACGTGAATATGTCTAGCAGCCGCCGGGCGATGTACTTGAAATTTATATCTTGCTCTATCCAGAGTCTTTCCAAAGTGTGATTATATATTTATTCTAACGAAATTTTTTCGATCAACGAAATCAAGCAGCTTCGGTAGCTTTTATTACTTGGATGATTGACCGGGTATAGACATTTTTAAATTTTTTATTTTTATTTTATTCAATTTGAAAGTCAAAAAAAGTGTTTAAACTTTTTCATCGCTCCCTGATGGTAAAGGCCGCTATCTGGGTAGTGTATCAAAGCGGATTTAGAACGCCCGGTAGGCAGTCCATCTAATTGCAAAATGTCGTCATTGCATGTCTTCAAATAACGCCGGTAACCGCTGTTGACCGGTTGTAAATCGGTTTGTAAATCGGTTTTAACGTCTTTTAACGCTCCCTGATGGTAAAGTCCACTTTCTGGGATGAATATTAAAGCGGATTTAGAAAGCCTGTTAGTCAGTCCATCTACTTGCAAAATGTCATCCTTGTATATCTTCAAATAACGCCGTTAACCGCTGTTGGCCGATTGCAACTTTAGGTTGTATAACGGTTTTAACGTCTTTCAACGCTCCCTGATAGTAAAAGCCACTATCTGGAAAGAGTATCAAAGTGGATTTAGAAAGCCCGTTAGTCATCTACTTGCAAAATGTCATCCTTGTATGTCTTCAAATAACGCCGTTAACCGCTGTTGACCGATTGCAACTCGAGGTTGTAAAACGGTTTAAACGTCTTTTATCGCTACCTGATGGTAAAGGCCACTATCTGGGAATTTTAGCAAACCGCATTTAGAAAGCACGTTAGTCAGTCCATCTACCTGCAAAATGTCATCCTTGTATGTCTTCAAATAACGCCGTTAACCGCTGTTGACCGATTGAAACTCGAGGTTATAAAACGGTTTTAACGCCTTTTAACGCTCCCTGATGGTGGAGACCTCTATCTGGGTACTGTACCAAAGCGGATTTAGAAAGCCCGTTAGTCAGTCCATCAACTTGCAAAATGTCTTCCTTGCACGTCTTCAAATAACGCCGTTAACAGCTGTTGACCGACTGCAACTCGAGGTTGTAAAACGGTTTAAGCGCCTTTTAGCGCTCCCTGATGGTAGAGGCTACTACCTGGGTAGTTTATCAAAGCGGATTTAGAAAGCCCGTTAGTCAGTCCATCTTCCTGCTAAATGTCATTCTTGTATGTCTACAAATAACGCCGTTAACCGCTGTTGACCGATTGCAACTCGAGGTTATATAACGGTTTTACCGTCTTTCAACGCTCCCTGATGGTAAAAGCCACTATCTGGAAAGAGTATCGAAGCGGATTTAGAAAGCGCGTTAGTCAGTCCATCTTCCTGCTAAATGTCGTCCTTGTATCTCTACAAATAACGCCGTAAACCGCTGTTGACCGATTGCAACTCGAGGTTGTAAAACGGTTTTAACGTCTTTTAGCGCTCCCTGATGGTAAAGCCCACTATCTGGGAATTTTAGCAAACCGCATTTAGAAAGCACGTTAGTCAGTCCATCTACCTGCAAAATGTCATCCTTGTATGTCTTCAAATAACGCCGTTAACCGCTGCTGACCGATTGAAACTCGAGGTTGTAAAACGGTTTTAACGCCTTTTAACGCTCCCTGATGGTGGAGACCTCTATCTGTGTACTCTACCAAAGCGGATTTAGAAAGCCCGTTAGTCATTTCATCTACCTGCAAAATGTCATCCTTGTATGTCTTCAAATAACGCCGTTAACCGCTGTTGACCGATTGCAACTCGAGGTTATAAAACGGTTTTAACGTCTTTTAGCGCTCCCTGATGGTAAAGCCCACTATCTGGGTAGTTTATCAAAGCGGAATTAGAAAGCCCGCTAGTCAGTCCAGCTTCCTGCAATATGTCAACCTTGTATCTCTACAAATAACGCCGTTAACCGCTGTTGACCGACTGCAACTCGAGGTTGTAAAACGGTTTAAACGTCTTTTATCGCTACCTGATGGTAAAGGCCACTATCTGGGTAGTGGCTTTAGAAAGCCCGTTTGTCAGTCCATCTACCTGTAAAATGGCAACCTTCTACTCCTTCAAATAACACCGTTAGACGTTGTTACCCGACTGCTACTCAAAGTTGAAATACGGTTTTAACGTCTTGTTAAGCGCTGTTGATCGATTGCTACTCAAGGCTTTTAGACGGTTTTAACGTTTTTCATTGCTCGCTGAGGATAAAGTCCACTTTCTGGGAAGCGTATCATAGTGGATTTGGAAAGCTGGTTAGTCAATCCAATTACTTGCCAAATGTCAACCTTTTGCTCCTTCAAATAACGCCGTTAGACATTATAGCACATCTGGTTATATGATTGAACATATGGTTGTGAAATATGATATTCTTAGCGAACACATTTCTCGCATTTGTGTAGCAGAAGTTGAAACCGGTTAGCAAGTGAATATGTCTAGCAGCCGCCGGGCGATGTACTTGAAATTTATATCTCACTCTATCCAGAGTCTTTCCAAAGTGTGATTATTTATTTATTCTAACGAAATTTTTTCGATCAACGAAATCAAGCAGCTTCGGTAGCTTTTATTACTTGGATGGATGACCGGGTATAGACATTTTTAAATTTTTTATTTTTATTTTATTCAATTTGAAAGTCAAAAAAAGTGTTTAAACTTTTTCATCGCTCCCTGATGGTAAAGGCCGCTATCTGGGTAGTGTATCAACGCGGATTTAGAACGCCCGGTAGGCAGTCCATCTAATTGCAAAATGTTGTCATTGCATGTCTTCAAATAACGCCGGTAACCGCTGTTGACCGGTTGTAAATCGGTTTGTAAATCGGTTTTAACGTCTTTTAACGCTCCCTGATGGTAAAGTCCACTTTCTGGGATGAATATTAAAGCGGATTTAGAAAGCCCGTTAGTCAGTCCATCTACCTGCAAAATGTCATCCTTGTATGTCTTCAAATAACGCCGTTAACCGCTGTTGACCGATTGAAACTCGAGGTTGTAAAACGGTTTTAACGCCTTTTAACGCTCCCTGATGGTGGAGACCTCTATCTGGGTACTGTACCAAAGCGGATTTAGAAAGCCCGTTAGTCAGTCCATCAACTTGCAAAATGTCTTCCTTGCACGTCTTCAAATAACGCCGTTAACAGCTGTTGACCGACTGCAACTCGAGGTTGTAAAACGGTTTAAGCGCCTTTTAGCGCTCCCTGATGGTAGAGGCTACTACCTGGGTAGTTTATCAAAGCGGATTTAGAAAGCCCGTTAGTCAGTCCATCTTCCTGCTAAATGTCATTCTTGTATGTCTACAAATAACGCCGTTAACCGCTGTTGACCGATTGCAACTCGAGCTTATATAACGGTTTTACCGTCTTTCAACGCTCCCTGATGGTAAAAGCCACTATCTGGAAAGAGTATCGAAGCGGATTTAGAAAGCCCGTTAGTCAGTCCATCTTCCTGCTAAATGTCGTCCTTGTATCTCTACAAATAACGCCGTAAACCGCTGTTGACCGATTGCAACTCGAGGTTGTAAAACGGTTTTAACGTCTTTTAGCGCTCCCTGATGGTAAAGCCCACTATCTGGGAATTTTAGCAAACCGCATTTAGAAAGCACGTTAGTCAGTCCATCTACCTGCAAAATGTCATCCTTGTATGTCTTCAAATAACGCCGTTAACCGCTGCTGACCGATTGAAACTCGAGGTTGTAAAACGGTTTTAACGCCTTTTAACGCTCCCTGATGGTGGAGACCTCTATCTGTGTACTGTACCAAAGCGGATTTAGAAAGCCCGTTAGTCAGTCCATCTTCCTGCTAAATGTCGTCCTTGTATCTCTACAAATAACGCCGTAAACCGCTGTTGACCGATTGCAACTCGAGGTTGTAAAACGGTTTTAACGTCTTTTAGCGCTCCCTGATGGTAAAGCCTACTATCTGGGAATTTTAGCAAACCGCATTTAGAAAGCACGTTAGTCAGTCCATCTACCTGCAAAATGTCATCCTTGTATGTCTTCAAATAACGCCGTTAACCGCTGTTGACCGATTGCAACCCGAGGTTATATAACGGTTTTACCGTCTTTCAACGCTCCCTGATGGTAAAAGCCACTATCTGGAAAGAGTATCGAAGCGGATTTAGAAAGCCCGTTAGTCAGTCCATCAACTCGCAAAATGTCTTCCTTGCACGTCTTCAAATAACGCCGTTAACAGCTGTTGACCGACTGCAACTCGAGGTTGTAAAACGGTTTAAGCGCCTTTTAGCGCTCCCTGATGGTAGAGGCTACTACCTGGGTAGTTTATCAAAGCGGATTTAGCAAGCCCGTTAGTCAGTCCATCTACCTGCAAAATGTCATCCTTGTATGTCTTCAAATAACGCCGTTAACCGCTGTTGACCGATTGCAACTCGAGGTTGTAAAACGGTTTTAACGTCTTTTAGCGCTCCCTGATGGTAAAGCCCACTATCTGGGAATTTTAGCAAACCGCATTTAGAAAGCACGTTAGTCAGTCCATCTACCTGCAAAATGTCATCCTTGTATGTCTTCAAATAACGCCGTTAACCGGCAAATAACATCTTCTTGCTAAATGTCATTCTTGTATGTCTACAAATAACGCCGTTAACCGCTGTTGACCGATTGCAACTCGAGGTTATATAACGGTTTTAACGTCTTTCAACGCTCCCTGATGGTAAAAGCCACTATCTGGAAAGAGTATCGAAGCGGATTTAGAAAGCCCGTTAGTCAGTCCATCTTCCTGCTAAATGTCGTCCTTGTATCTCTACAAATAACGCCGTTAACCGCTGTTGACCGACTGCAACTCGAGGTTGTAAAACGGTTTAAACGCCTTTTAGCGCTCCCTGCTACTATCTGGGTAGTTTATCAAAGCGGATTTAGAAAGTCCGTTAGTCAGTCCATCTTCGTGCTAAATGTCATCCTTGTATGTTTACAAATAACGCCGTAAACCGCTGTTGACCGATTGCAACTCGAGGTTGTAAAACGGTTTTAACGTCTTTTAGCGCTCCCTGATGGTAAAGCCCACTATCTGGGAATTTTAGCAAACCGCATTTAGAAAGCACGTTAGTCAGTCCATCTACCTGCAAAATGTCATCCTTGTATGTCTTCAAATAACGCCGTTAACCGCTGCTGACCGATTGAAACTCGAGGTTGTAAAACGGTTTTAACGCCTTTTAACGCTCCCTGATGGTGGAGACCTCTATCTGGGTACTGTACCAAAGCGGATTTAGAAAGCCCGTTAGTCATTTCATCTACCTGCAAAATGTCATCATTGTATGTCTTCAAATAACGCCGTTAACCGCTGTTGACCGATTGCAACTCGGTCGTTAGTCAGTCCATCAACTTGAAAAATGTCTTCCTTGCATGTCTTCAAATAACGCCGTTAAACGCTGTTGATCGATTGCAACTCGAGGTTGTAAAACGGTTTTAGAGTCTTTTAGCGCTCCCTGATGGTAGAGGCTACTATCTGGGTAGTTTATCAAAGCGGAATTAGGAAGCCCGTTAGTCAGTCCATCTTCCTGCTAAATGTCATCCTTGTATGTCTACAAACAACGCCGTTAACCGCTGTTGACCGATTGCAACTTGAGGTTACATAACGGTTTTAACGTCTTTCAACGCTCCCTGATGGTAAAAGCCACTATCTGGAAAGAGTATCGAAGCGGATTTAGAAAGCCCGTTAGTCATTTCATCTACCTGCAAAATGTCATCCTTGTATGTCTTCAAATAACGCCGTTAACCGCTGTTGACCGATTGCAACTCGAGGTTATAAAACGGTTTTAACGTCTTTTAGCGCTCCCTGATGGTAAAGCCCACTATCTGGGTAGTTTATCAAAGCGGAATTAGAAAGCCCGCTAGTCAGTCCAGCTTCCTGCAATATGTCATCCTTGTATCTCTACAAATAACGCCGTTAACCGCTGTTGACCGACTGCAACTCGAGGTTGTAAAACGGTTTAAACGTCTTTTATCGCTACCTGATGGTAAAGGCCACTATCTGGGTAGTGGCTTTAGAAAGCCCGTTTGTCAGTCCATCTACCTGTAAAATGGCAATCTTCTACTCCTTCAAATAACACCGTTAGACGTTGTTACCCGACTGCTACTCAAAGTTGAAATACGGTTTTAACGTCTTGTTAAGCGCTGTTGATCGATTGCTACTCAAGGCTTTTAGACGGTTTTAACGTTTTTCATTGCTCGCTGAGGATAAAGTCCACTTTCTGGGAAGCGTATCATAGTGGATTTGGAAAGCTGGTTAGTCAATCCAATTACTTGCCAAATGTCAACCTGTTGCTCCTTCAAATAACGCCGTTAGACATTATAGCACATCTGGTTATATGATTGAACATATGGTTGTGAAATATGATATTCTTAGCGAACACATTTCTCGCATTTGTGTAGCAGAAGTTGAAACCGGTTAGCAAGTGAATATGTCTAGCAGCCGCCGGGCGATGTACTTGAAATTTATATCTTGCTCTATCCAGAGTCTTTCCAAAGTGTGATTATTTATTTATTCTAACGAAATTTTTTCGATCAACGAAATCAAGCAGCTTCGGTAGCTTTTATTACTTGGATGAATGACCGGGTATAGACATTTTTAAATTTTTTATTTTTATTTTATTCAATTTGAAAGTCAAAAAAAGTGTTTAAACTTTTTCATCGCTCCCTGATGGTAAAGGCCGCTATCTGGGTAGTGTATCAAAGCGGATTTAGAACGCCCGGTAGGCAGTCCATCTAATTGCAAAATGTCGTCATTGCATGTCTTCAAATAACGCCGGTAACCGCTGTTGACTGATTGTAAATCGGTTTGTAAATCGGTTTTAACGTCTTTTAACGCTCCCTGATGGTAAATTCCACTTTCTGGGATGAATATTAAAGCGGATTTAGAAAGCCCGTTAGTCAGTCCATCTACTTGCAAAATGTCATCCTTGTATGTCTTCAAATAACGCCGTTAACCGCTGTTGGCCGATTGCAACTTTAGGTTGTATAACGGTTTTAACGTCTTTCAACGCTCCCTGATAGTAAAAGCCACTATCTGGAAAGAGTATCAAAGTGGACTTAGAAAGCCCGTTAGTCATTTCATCTACTTGCAAAATGTCATCCTTGTATGTCTTCAAATAACGCCGTTAACTGCTGTTGACCGATTGCAACTCGAGGTTGTAAACGGTTTAAACGTCTTTTATCGCTACCTGATGGTAAAGGCCACTATCTGGGAATTTTAGCAAACCGCATTTAGAAAGCACGTTAGTCAGTCCATCTACCTGCAAAATGTCATCCTTGTATGTCTTCAAATAACGCCGTTAACCGCTGTTGACCGATTGAAACTCGAGGTTATAAAACGGTTTTAACGCCTTTTAACGCTCCCTGATGGTGGAGACCTCTATCTGGGTACTGTACCAAAGCGGATTTAGAAAGCCCGTTAGTCCGTCCATCAACTTGCAAAATGTCTTCCTTGCACGTCTTCAAATAACGCCGTTAACAGCTGTTGACCGACTGCAACTCGAGGTTGTAAAACGGTTTAAGCGCCTTTTAGCGCTCCCTGATGGTAGAGGCTACTACCTGGGTAGTTTATCAAAGCGGATTTAGAAAGCCCGTTAGTCAGTCCATCTTCCTGCTAAATGTCATTCTTGTATGTCTACAAATAACGCCGTTAACCGCTGTTGACCGATTGCAACTCGAGGTTATATAACGGTTTTACGGTCTTTCAACGCTCCCTGATGGTAAAAGCCACTATCTGGAAAGAGTATCGAAGCGGATTTAGAAAGCGCGTTAGTCAGTCCATCTTCCTGCTAAATTTCGTCCTTGTATCTCTACAAATAACGCCGTAAACCGCTGTTGACCGATTGCAACTCGAGGTTGTAAAACGGTTTTAACGTCTTTTAGCGCTCCCTGATGGTAAAGCCCACTATCTGGGAATTTTAGCAAACCGCATTTAGAAAGGACGTTAGTCAGTCCATCTACCTGCAAAATGTCATCCTTGTATGTCTTCAAATAACGCCGTTAACCGCTGCTGACCGATTGAAACTCGAGGTTGTAAAACGGTTTTAACGCCTTTTAACGCTCCCTGATGGTGGAGACCTCTATCTGTGTACTGTACCAAAGCGGATTTAGAAAGCCCGTTAGTCATTTCATCTACCTGCAAAATGTCATCCTTGTATGTCTTCAAATAACGCCGTTAACCGCTGTTGACCGATTGCAACTCGAGGTTATAAAACGGTTTTAACGTCTTTTAGCGCTCCCTGATGGTAATGCCCACTATCTGGGTAGTTTATCAAAGCGGAAATAGAAAGCCCGCTAGTTAGTCCAGCTTTCTGCAAAATGTCATCCTTGTATCTCTACAAATAACGTCGTTAACCGCTGTTGACCGACTGCAACTCGAGGTTGTAAAACGGTTTTAACGTCTTTTAGCGCTCCCTGATGGTAAAGCCCACTATCTGGGTAGTTTATCAAAGCGGAATTAGAAAGCCCGTTAGTCAGTCCATCAACTTGAAAAATGTCTTCCTTGCATGTCTTCAAATAACGCCGTTAAGCGCTGTTGATCGATTGCAACTCGAGGTTGTAAAACGGTTTTAGAGTCTTTTAGCGCTCCCTGATGGTAGAGGCTACTATCTGGGTAGTTTATCAAAGCGGAATTAGGAAGCCCGTTAGTCAGTCCATCTTCCTGCTAAATGTCATCCTTGTATGTCTACAAACAACGCCGTTAACCGCTGTTGACCGATTGCAACTTGAGGTTATATAACGGTTTTAACGTCTTTCAACGCTCCCTGATGGTAAAAGCTACTATCTGGAAAGAGTATCGAAGCGGATTTAGAAAGCCCGTTAGTCATTTCATCTACCTGCAAAATGTCATCCTTGTATGTCTTCAAATAACGCCGTTAACCGCTGTTGACCGATTGCAACTCGAGGTTATAAAACGGTTTTAACGTCTTTTAGCGCTCCCTGATGGTAAAGCCCACTATCTGGGTAGTTTATCAAAGCGGAATTAGAAAGCCCGCTAGTCAGTCCAGCTTCCTGCAATATGTCATCCTTGTATCTCTACAAATAACGCCGTTAACCGCTGTTGACCGACTGCAACTCGAGGTTGTAAAACGGTTTAAACGTCTTTTATCGCTACCTGATGGTAAAGGCCACTATCTGGGTAGTGGCTTTAGAAAGCCCGTTTGTCAGTCCATCTACCTGTAAAATGGCAACCTTCTACTCCTTCAAATAACACCGTTAGACGTTGTTACCCGACTGCTACTCAAAGTTGAAATACGGTTTTAACGTCTTGTTAAGCGCTGTTGATCGATTGCTACTCAAGGCTTTTAGACGGTTTTAACGTTTTTCATTGCTCGCTGAGGATAAAGTCCACTTTCTGGGAAGCGTATCATAGTGGATTTGGAAAGCTGGTTAGTCAATCCAATTACTTGCCAAATGTCAACCTTTTGCTCCTTCAAATAACGCCGTTAGACATTATAGCACATCTGGTTATATGATTGAACATATGGTTGTGAAATATGATATTCTTAGCGAACACATTTCTCGCATTTGTGTAGCAGAAGTTGAAACCGGTTAGCAAGTGAATATGTCTAGCAGCCGCCGGGCGATGTACTTGAAATTTATATCTCACTCTATCCAGAGTCTTTCCAAAGTGTGATTATTTATTTATTCTAACGAAATTTTTTCGATCAACGAAATCAAGCAGCTTCGGTAGCTTTTATTACTTGGATGGATGACCGGGTATAGACATTTTTAAATTTTTTATTTTTATTTTATTCAATTTGATAGTCAAAAAAAGTGTTTAAACTTTTTCATCGCTCCCTGATGGTAAAGGCCGCTATCTGGGTAGTGTATCGACGCGGATTTAGAACGCCCGGTAGGCAGTCCATCTAATTGCAAAATGTCGTCATTGCATGTCTTCAAATAACGCCGGTAACCGCTGTTGACCGGTTGTAAATCGGTTTGTAAATCGGTTTTAACGTCTTTTAACGCTCCCTGATGGTAAAGTCCACTTTCTGGGATGAATATTAAAGCGGATTTAGAAAGCCCGTTAGTCAGTCCATCTACTTGCAAAATGTCATCCTTGTATGTCTTCAAATAACGCCGTTAACCGCTGTTGGCCGATTGCAACTTTAGGTTGTATAACGGTTTTAACGTCTTTCAACGCTCCCTGATAGTAAAAGCCACTATCTGGAAAGAGTATCAAAGTGGACTTAGAAAGCCCGTTAGTCATTTCATCTACTTGCAAAATGTCATCCTTGTATGTCTTCAAATAACGCCGTTAACTGCTGTTGACCGATTGCAACTCGAGGTTGTAAAACGGTTTAAACGTCTTTTATCGCTACCTGATGGTAAAGGCCACTATCTGGGAATTTTAGCAAACCGCATTTAGAAAGCACGTTAGTCAGTCCATCTACCTGCAAAACGTCATCCTTGTATGTCTTCAAATAACGCCGTTAACCGCTGTTGACCGATTGAAACTCGAGGTTGTAAAACGGTTTTAACGCCTTTTAACGCTCCCTGATGGTGGAGACCTCTATCTGGGTACTGTACCAAAGCGGATTTAGAAAGCCCGTTAGTCAGTCCATCAACTTGCAAAATGTCTTCCTTGCACGTCTTCAAATAACGCCGTTAACAGCTGTTGACCGACTGCAACTCGAGGTTGTAAAACGGTTTAAGCGCCTTTTAGCGCTCCCTGATGGTAGAGGCTACTACCTGGGTAGTTTATCAAAGCGGATTTAGAAAGCCCGTTAGTCAGTCCATCTTCCTGCTAAATGTCATTCTTGTATGTCTACAAATAACGCCGTTAACCGCTGTTGACCGATTGCAACTCGAGGTTATATAACGGTTTTACCGTCTTTCAACGCTCCCTGATGGTAAAAGCCACTATCTGGAAAGAGTATCGAAGCGGATTTAGAAAGCCCGTTAGTCAGTCCATCTTCCTGCTAAATGTCGTCCTTGTATCTCTACAAATAACGCCGTTAACCGCTGTTGACCGACTGCAACTCGAGGTTGTAAAACGGTTTAAACGCCTTTTAGCGCTCCCTGATGGTAGGGGCTACTATCTGGGTAGTTTATCAAAGCGGATTTAGAAAGCCCGTTAGTCAGTCCATCTTCCTGCTAAATGTCATCCTTGTATGTTTACAAATAACGCCGTAAACCGCTGTTGACCGATTGCAACTCGAGGTTGTAAAACGGTTTTAACGTCTTTTAGCGCTCCCTGATGGTAAAGCCCACTATCTGGGAATTTTAGCAAACCGCATTTAGAAAGCACGTTAGTCAGTCCATCTACCTGCAAAATGTCATCCTTGTATGTCTTCAAATAACGCCGTTAACCGCTGTTGACCGATTGAAACTCGAGGTTGTAAAACGGTTTTAACGCCTTTTAACGCTCCCTGATGGTGGAGACCTCTATCTGGGTACTGTACCAAAGCGGATTTAGAAAGCCCGTTAGTCAGTCCATCAACTTGCAAAATGTCTTCCTTGCACGTCTTCAAATAACGCCGTTAACAGCTGTTGACCGACTGCAACTCGAGGTTGTAAAACGGTTTAAGCGCCTTTTAGCGCTCCCTGATGGTAGAGGCTACTATCTGGGTAGTTTATCAAAGCGGATTTAGAAAGCCCGTTAGTCAGTCCATCTTCCTGCTAAATGTCATTCTTGTATGTCTACAAATAACGCCGTTACCCGCTGTTGACCGACTGCAACTCGAGGTTGTAAAACGGTTTAAACGCCTCTTAGAGCTCCCTGATGGAAAAGGCCACTATCTGGGTAGTTTATCAAAGCGGATTTAGAAAGCCCGTTAGTCAGTCCATCTTCCTGCAAAATGTCATCCTTGTATCTCTACAAATAACGCCGTTAACCGCTGTTGACCGACTGCAACTCGAGGTTGTAAAACGGTTTAAACGCCTTTTAGCGGTCCCTGATGGTAAAGGCCACTATCTGGGTAGTTTATCAAAGCGGATTTAGAAAGCCCGTTAGTCAGTCCATCTTCCTGCAAAATGTCGTCCTTGTATCTCTACAAATAACGCCGTTAACCGCTGTTGACCGACTGCAACTCGAGGTTGTAAAACGGTTTAAACGCCTTTTAGCGCTCCTTGATGGTAGAGGCTACTATCTGGGTAGTTTAAAAAAGCGGATTTAGAAAGCCCGTTAGTCAGTCCATCTTCCTGCTAAATGTCATGCTTGTATGTTTACAAATAACGCCGTAAACCGCTGTTGACCGATTGCAACTCGAGGTTGTAAAACGGTTTAAACGCCTTTTAGCGCTCCCTGATGGTAAAGGCCACTATCTGGGTAGTTTATCAAAGCGGATTTAGAAAGCCCGTTAGTCATTTCATCTACCTGCAAAATGTCATCCTTGTATGTCTTCAAATAACGCCGTTAGCCGCTGTTGACCGATTACAACTCGAGGTTGTAAAACGGTTTTAACGTCTTTTAGCGCTCCCTGATGGTAAAGCCCACTATCTGGGTAGTTTATGAAAGCGGAATTAGAAAGCCCGCTAGTCAGTCCAGCTTCCTGCAAAATGTCATCCTTGTATCTCTACAAATAACGCCGTTAACCGCTGTTGACCGATTGCAACTCGAGGTTGTTAAACGGTTTTAACGTCTTTTAGCGCTCCCTGATGGTAAAGCCCACTATCTGGGTAGTTTATCAAAGCGGAATTAGAAAGCCCGCTAGTCAGTCCAGCTTCCTGCAAAATGTCATCCTTGTATCTCTACAAATAACGCCGTTAACCGCTGTTGACCGATTGCAACTCGAGGTAGTAAAACGGTTTAAACGTCTTTTATCGCTACCTGATGGTAAAGGCCACTATCTGGGAATTTTAGCAAAGCGCATTTAGAAAGCCCGTTAGTCAGTCCATCTTCCTGCTAAATGTCATCCTTGTGTGTCTACAAATAACGCCGTTAACCGCTGTTGGCCGATTGCAAGTTTAGGTTGTATAACGGTTTTAACGTCTTTCAACGCTCCCTGATAGTAAAAGCCACTATCAGGAAAGAGTATCAAAGTGGATTTAGAAAGCCCGTTAGTCATTTCATCTACTTGCAAAATATCATCCTTGTATGTCTTCAAATAACGCCGTTAACCGCTGTTGACCGATTGCAACTCGAGGTTGTAAACGGTTTAAACGTCTTTTATCGCCACTATCTGGGAATTTTAGCAAAGCGCATTTAGAAAGCACGTTAGTCAGTCCATCTACCTGCAAAATGTCATCCTTGTATGTCTTCAAATAACGCCGTTAACCGCTGTTGACCGATTGAAACTCGAGGTTGTAAAACGGTTTTAACGCCTTTTAACGCTCCCTGATGGTGGAGACCTCTATCTGGGTACTGTACCAAATCGGATTTAGAAAGCCCGTTAGTCAGTCCATCAACTTGCAAAATGTCTTCCTTGCATGTCTTCAAATAACGCCGTTAACAGCTGTTGACCGACTGCAACTCGAGGTTGTAAAACGGTTTAGGCGCCTTTTAGCGCTCCCTGATGGTAGAGGCTACTATCTGGGTAGTTTATCAAAGCGGATTTAGAAAGCCCGTTAGTCAGTCCATCTTCCTGCTAAATGTCATCCTTGTATCTCTACAAATAACGCCGTTACCCGCTGTTGACCGACTGCAACTCGTGGTTGTAAAACGGTTTAAACGCCTCTTAGCGCTCCCTGATGGAAAAGGCCACTATCTGGGTAGTTTATCAAAGCGGATTTAGAAAGCCCGTTAGTCAGTCCATCTTCCTGCAAAATGTCATCCTTGTATCTCTACAAATAACGCCGTTAACCGCTGTTGACCGACTGCAACTCGAGGTTGTAAAACGGTTTAAACGCCTTTTAGCGCTCCCTGATGGTAAAGGCCACTATCTGGGTAGTTTATCAAAGCGGATTTAGAAAGCCCGCTAGTCAGTCCATCTTCCTGCAAAATGTCGTCCTTGTATCTCTACAAATAACGCCGTTAACCGCTGTTGACCGACTGCAACTCGAGGTTGTAAAACGGTTTAAACGCCTTTTAGCGCTCCCTGATAGTAGAGGCTACTATCTGGGTAGTTTATCAAAGCGGATTTAGAAAGCCCGTTAGTCAGTCCATCTTCCTGCTAAATGTCATCCTTGTATGTCTACAAATAACGCCGTTAACCGCTGTTGACCGATTGCAACTCGAGGTTATATAACGGTTTTGACGTCTTTCAACGCTCCCTGATGGTAAAGGCCACTATCTGGAAAGAGTATCGAAGCGGATTTAGAAAGCCCGTTAGTCATTTCATCTACCTGCAAAATGTCATCCTTGTATGTCTTCAAATAACGCCGTTAGCCGCTGTTGACCGATTGCAACTCGAGGTTGTAAAACGGTTTTAACGTCTTTTAGCGCTCCCTGATGGTAAAGCCCACTATCTGGGTAGTTTATGAAAGCGGAATTAGAAAGCCCGCTAGTCAGTCCAGCTTCCTGCAAAATGTCATCCTTGTATCTCTACAAATAACGCCGTTAACCGCTGTTGACCGATTGCAACTCGAGGTTGTAAAACGGTTTTAACGTCTTTTAGCGCTCCCTGATGGTAAAGCCCACTATCTGGGTAGTTTATCAAAGCGGAATTAGAAAGCCCGCTAGTCAGTCCAGCTTCCTGCAAAATGTCATCCTTGTATCTCTACAAATAACGCCGTTAACCGCTGTTGACCGATTGCAACTCGAGGTAGTAAAACGGTTTAAACGTCTTTTATCGCTACCTGATGGTAAAGGCCACTATCTGGGAATTTTAGCAAAGCGCATTTAGAAAGCCCGTTAGTCAGTCCATCTACCTGCAAAATGTCATCATTGTATGTCTTCAAATAACGCCGTTAACCACTGTTGACCGATTGAAACTCGAGGTTGTAAAACGGTTTTAACGCCTTTTAACGCTCCCGGATGGTGGAGACCACTATCTAGGTACTGTACCAAAGCGGATTTAGAAAGCCCGTTAGTCAGTCCATCAATTTGAAAAATGTCTTCCTTGCATGTCTTCAAATAACGCCGTTAAACGCTGTTGATCGATTGCAACTCGAGGTTGTAAAACGGTTTTAGGGTCTTTTAGCGCTCCCTGATGGTAGAGGCTACTATCTGGGTAGTTTATCAAAGCGGAATGAGGAAGCCCGTTAGTCAGTCCATCTTCCTGCTAAATGTCATCCTTGTATGTCTACAAACAACGCCGTTAACCGCTGTTGACCGATTGCAACTTGAGGTTATATAACGCTTTTAACGTCTTTCAACGCTCCCTGATGGTAAAAGCCACTATCTGGAAAGAGTATCGAAGCGGATTTAGAAAGCCCGTTAGTCATTTCATCTACCTGCAAAATGTCATCCTTGCATGTCTTCAAATAACGCCGTTAACCGCTGTTGACCGATTGCAACTCGAGGTTATAAAACGGTTTTAACGTCTTTTAGCGCTCCCTGATGGTAAAGCCCACTATCTGGGTAGTTTATCAAAGCGGAATTAGAAAGCCCGCTAGTTAGTCCAGCTTTCTGCAAAATGTCATCCTTGTATCTCTACAAATAACGCCGTTAACCGCTGTTGACCGACTGCAACTCGAGGTTGTAAAACGGTTTAAACGCCTTTTAGCGCTCCCTGATGGTAGAGGCTACTATCTGGGTAGTTTATTAAAGCGGATTTAGAAAGCTCGTTAGTCAGTCCATCTTCCTGCTAAATGTCATCCTTGTATCTCTACAAATAACGCCGTTAACCGCTGTTGACCGACTGCAACTCGAGGTTGTAAAACGGTTTAAACGCCTTTTAGCGCTCCCTGATGGTAGAGGCTACTATCTGGGTAGTTTATCAAAGCGGATTTAGAAAGCCCGTTAGTCAGTCCATCTTCCTGCTAAATGTCATCCTTGTATGTTTACAAATAACGCCGTAAACCGCTGTTGACCGATTGCAACTCGAGGTTGTAAAACGGTTTTAACGTCTTTTAGCGCTCCCTGATGGTAAAGCCCACTATCTGGGTAGTTTATCAAAGCGGAATTAGAAAGCCCGCTAGTCAGTCCAGCTTCCTGCAAAATGTCATCCTTGTATCTCTGCAAATAACGCCGTTAACCGCTGTTGACCGACTGCAACTCGAGGTTGTAAAACGGTTTAAACGCCTTTTAGCGCTCCCTGATGGTAGATGCTACTATCTGGGTAGTTTATCAAAGCGGATTTAGAAAGTTCGTTAGTCAGTACATCTTCCTGCTAAATGTCATCCTTGTATGTCTACAAATAACGCCGTTAACCGCTGTTGACCGATTGCAACTCGAGGTTATATAACGGTTTTAACGTCTTTCAAGGCTCCCTGATGGTAAAAGCCACTATCTGGAAAGAGTATCGAAGCGGATTTAGAAAGCCCGTTAGTCATTTCATCTACCTGCAAAATGTCATCCTTGTATGTCTTCAAATAACGCCGTTAACCGCTGTTGACCGATTGCAACTCGAGGTTGTAAAACGGTTTTAACGTCTTTAAGCGCTCCCTGATGGTAAAGCCCACTATCTGGGTAGTTTATCAAAGCGGAATTAGAAAGCCCGCTAGTTAGTCCAGCTTTCTGCAAAATGTCATCCTTGTATCTCTACAAATAACGCCGTTAACCGCTGTTGACCGATTGCAACTCGAGGTTGTAAAACGGTTTTAACGTCTTTTAGCGCTCCCTGATGGTAAAGCCCACTATCTGGGTAGTTTATCAAAGCGGAATTAGAAAGCCCGCTAGTCAGTCCAGCTTCCTGCAAAATGTCATCCTTGTATCTCTACAAATAACGCCGTTAACCGCTGTTGACCGATTGAAACTCGAGGTTGTAAAACGGTTTTAACGCCTTTTAACGCTCCCTGATGGTGGAGACCTCTATCTGGGTACTGTACCAAAGCGGATTTAGAAAGCCCGTTAGTCAGTCCATCAACTTGCAAAATGTCTTCCTTGCATGTCTTCAAATAACGCCGTTAACCGCTGTTGGCCGATTGCAAGTTTAGGTTGTATAACGGTTTTAACGTCTTTCAACGCTCCCTGATAGTAAAAGCCACTATCAGGAAAGAGTATCAAAGTGGATTTAGAAAGCCCGTTAGTCAGTCCATCTACTTGCAAAATGTCATCCTTGTATGTCTTCAAATAACGCCGTTAACCGCTGTTGACCGATTGAAACTCGAGGTTGTAAAACGGTTTTAACGCCTTTTAACGCTCCCTGATGGTGGAGACCTCTATCTGGGTACTGTACCAAAGCGGATTTAGAAAGCCCGTTAGTCAGTCCATCAACTTGCAAAATGTCTTCCTTGCATGTCTTCAAATAACGCCGTTAACCGCTGTTGGCCGATTGCAAGTTTAGGTTGTATAACGGTTTTAACGTCTTTCAACGCTCCCTGATAGTAAAAGCCACTATCAGGAAAGAGTATTAAAGCGGATTTAGAAAGCCCGTTAGTCAGTCCATCTACTTGCAAAATGTCATCCTTGTATGTCTTCAAATAACGCCGTTAACCGCTGTTGGCCGATTGCAAGTTTAGGTTGTATAACGGTTTTAACGTCTTTCAACGCTCCCTGATAGTAAAAGCCACTATCAGGAAAGAGTATCAAAGTGGATTTAGAAAGCCCGTTAGTCAGTCCATCTACTTGCAAAATGTCATCCTTGTATGTCTTCAAATAACGCCGTTAACCGCTGTTGACCGATTGAAACTCGAGGTTGTAAAACGGTTTTAACGCCTTTTAACGCTCCCTGATGGTGGAGACCTCTATCTGGGTACTGTACCAAAGCGGATTTAGAAAGCCCGTTAGTCAGTCCATCAACTTGCAAAATGTCTTCCTTGCATGTCTTCAAATAACGCCGTTAACAGCTGTTGACCGACTGCAACTCGAGGTTGTAAAACGGTTTAAACGCCTCTTAGCGCTCCCTGATGGAAAAGGCCACTATCTGGGTAGTTTATCAAAGCGGATTTAGAAAGCCCGTTAGTCAGTCCATCTTCCTGCAAAATGTCATCCTTGTATCTCTACAAATAACGCCGTTAACCGCTGTTGACCGACTGCAACTCGAGGTTGTAAAACGGTTTAAACGCCTTTTAGCGCTCCCTGATGGTAAAGGCCACTATCTGGGTACTTTATCAAAGCGGATTTAGAAAGCCCGCTAGTCAGTCCATCTTCCTGCTAAATGTCATCCTTGTATGTCTACAAATAACGCCGTTAACCGCTGTTGACCGATTGCAACTCGAGGTTATATAACGGTTTTAACGTCTTTCAACGCTCCCTGATGGTAAAGGCCACTATCTGGAAAGAGTATCGAAGCGGATTTAGAAAGCCCGTTAGTCATTTCATCTACCTGCAAAATGTCATCCTTGTATGTCTTCAAATAACGCCGTTAGCCGCTGTTGACCGATTACAACTCGAGGTTGTTAAACGGTTTTAACGTCTTTTAGCGCTCCCTGATGGTAAAGCCCACTATCTGGGTAGTTTATGAAAGCGGAATTAGAAAGCCCGCTAGTCAGTCCAGCTTCCTGCAAAATGTCATCCTTGTATCTCTACAAATAACGCCGTTAACCGCTGTTGACCGATTGCAACTCGAGGTTGTAAAACGGTTTTAACGTCTTTTAGCGCTCCCTGATGGTAAAGCCCACTATCTGGGTAGTTTATCAAAGCGGAATTAGAAAGCCCGCTAGTCAGTCCAGCTTCCTGCAAAATGTCATCCTTGTATCTCTACAAATAACGCCGTTAACCGCTGTTGACCGATTGCAACTCGAGGTAGTAAAACGGTTTAAACGTCTTTTATCGCTACCTGATGGTAAAGGCCACTATCTGGGAATTTTAGCAAAGCGCATTTAGAAAGCCCGTTAGTCAGTCCATCTACCTGCAAAATGTCATCATTGTATGTCTTCAAATAACGCCGTTAACCGCTGTTGACCGATTGAAACTCGAGGTTGTAAAACGGTTTTAACGCCTTTTAACGCTCCCGGATGGTGGAGACCACTATCTAGGTACTGTACCAAAGCGGATTTAGAAAGCCCGTTAGTCAGTCCATCAATTTGAAAAATGTCTTCCTTGCATGTCTTCAAATAACGCCGTTAAACGCTGTTGATCGATTGCAACTCGAGGTTGTAAAACGGTTTTAGGGTCTTTTAGCGCTCCCTGATGGTAGAGGCTACTATCTGGGTAGTTTATCAAAGCGGAATGAGGAAGCCCGTTAGTCAGTCCATCTTCCTGCTAAATGTCATCCTTGTATGTCTACAAACAACGCCGTTAACCGCTGTTGTTGCAACTCGAGGTTGTAAAACGGTTTTAACGTCTTTTAGCGCTCCCTGATGGTAAAGCCCACTATCTGGGTAGTTTATGAAAGCGGAATTAGAAAGCCCGCTAGTCAGTCCAGCTTCCTGCAAAATGTCATCCTTGTATCTCTACAAATAACGCCGTTAACCGCTGTTGGCCGATTGCAACTCGAGGTTGTAAAACGGTTTTAACGTCTTTTAGCGCTCCCTGATGGTAAAGCCCACTATCTGGGTAGTTTATCAAAGCGGAATTAGAAAGCCCGCTAGTCAGTCCAGCTTCCTGCAAAATGTCATCCTTGTATCTCTACAAATAACGCCGTTAACCGCTGTTGACCGATTGCAACTCGAGGTAGTAAAACGGTTTAAACGTCTTTTATCGCTACCTGATGGTAAAGGCCACTATCTGGGAATTTTAGCAAAGCGCATTTAGAAAGCCCGTTAGTCAGTCCATCTACCTGCAAAATGTCATCATTGTATGTCTTCAAATAACGCCGTTAACCGCTGTTGACCGATTGAAACTCGAGGTTGTAAAACGGTTTTAACGCCTTTTAACGCTCCCGGATGGTGGAGACCACTATCTAGGTACTGTACCAAAGCGGATTTAGAAAGCCCGTTAGTCAGTCCATCAATTTGAAAAATGTCTTCCTTGCATGTCTTCAAATAACGCCGTTAAACGCTGTTGATCGATTGCAACTCGAGGTTGTAAAACGGTTTTAGGGTCTTTTAGCGCTCCCTGATGGTAGAGGCTTCTATCTGGGTAGTTTATCAAAGCAGAATGAGGAAGCCCGTTAGTCAGTCCATCTTCCTGCTAAATGTCATCCTTGTATGTCTACAAACAACGCCGTTGACCGCTGTTGACCGATTGCAACTTGAGGTTATATAACGGTTTTAACGTCTTTCAACGCTCCCTGATGGTAAAAGCCACTATCTGGAAAGAGTATCGAAGCGGATTTAGAAAGCCCGTTAGTCATTTCATCTACCTGCAAAATGTCATCCTTGTATGTCTTCAAATAACGCCGTTAACCGCTGTTGACCGATTGCAACTCGAGGTTATAAAACGGTTTTAACGTCTTTTAGCGCTCCCTGATGGTAAAGCCCACTATCTGGGTAGTTTATCAAAGCGGAATTAGAAAGCCCGCTAGTTAGTCCAGCTTTCTGCAAAATGTCATCCTTGTATCTCTACAAATAACGCCGTTAACCGCTGTTGACCGACTGCAACTCGAGGTTGTAAAACGGTTTAAACGCCTTTTAGCGCTCCCTGATGGTAGAGGCTACTATCTGGGTAGTTTATTAAAGCGGATTTAGAAAGCTCGTTAGTCAGTCCATCTTCCTGCTAAATGTCATCCTTGTATCTCTACAAATAACGCCGTTAACCGCTGTTGACCGACTGCAACTCGAGGTTGTAAAACGGTTTAAACGCCTTTTAGCGCTCCCTGATGGTAAAGGCCACTATCTGGGTAGTTTATCAAAGCGGATTTAGAAAGCCCGTTAGTCAGTCCATCTTCCTGCAAAATGTCGTCCTTGTATCTCTACAAATAACGCCGTTAACCGCTGTTGACCGACTGCAACTCGAGGTTGTAAAACGGTTTAAACGCCTTTTAGCGCTCCCTGATGGTAGAGGCTACTATCTGGGTAGTTTATCAAAGCGGATTTAGAAAGCCCGTTAGTCAGTCCATCTTCCTGCTAAATGTCATCCTTGTATGTTTACAAATAACGCCGTAAACCGCTGTTGACCGATTGCAACTCGAGGTTGTAAAACGGTTTTAACGTCTTTTAGCGCTCCCTGATGGTAAAGCCCACTATCTGGGTAGTTTATCAAAGCGGAATTAGAAAGCCCGCTAGTCAGTCCAGCTTCCTGCAAAATGTCATCCTTGTATCTCTGCAAATAACGCCGTTAACCGCTGTTGACCGACTGCAACTCGAGGTTGTAAAACGGTTTAAACGCCTTTTAGCGCTCCCTGATGGTAGATGCTACTATCTGGGTAGTTTATCAAAGCGGATTTAGAAAGCCCGTTAGTCAGTCCATCTTCCTGCTAAATGTCATCCTTGTATGTCTACAAATAACGCCGTTAACCGCTGTTGACCGATTGCAACTCGAGGTTATATAACGGTTTTAACGTCTTTCAACGCTCCCTGATGGTAAAAGCCACTATCTGGAAAGAGTATCGAAGCGGATTTAGAAAGCCCGTTAGTCATTTCATCTACCTGCAAAATGTCATCCTTGTATGTCTTCAAATAACGCCGTTAACCGCTGTTGACCGATTGCAACTCGAGGTTGTAAAACGGTTTTAACGTCTTTAAGCGCTCCCTGATGGTAAAGCCCACTATCTGGGTAGTTTATTAAAGCGGAATTAGAAAGCCCGCTAGTTAGTCCAGCTTTCTGCAAAATGTCATCCTTGTATCTCTACAAATAACGCCGTTAACCGCTGTTGACCGATTGCAACTCGAGGTTGTAAAACGGTTTTAACGTCTTTTAGCGCTCCCTGATGGTAAAGCCCACTATCTGGGTAGTTTATCAAAGCGGAATTAGAAAGCCCGCTAGTCAGTCCAGCTTCCTGCAAAATGTCATCCTTGTATCTCTACAAATAACGCCGTTAACCGCTGTTGACCGACTGCAACTCGAGGTTGTAAAACGGTTTAAACGTCTTTTATCGCTACCTGATGGTAAAGGCCACTATCTGGGTAGTGGCTTTAGAAAGCCCGTTTGTCAGTCCATCTACCTGTAAAATGGCAACCTTCTACTCCTTCAAATAACACCGTTAGACGTTGTTACCCGACTGCTACTCAAAGTTGAAATACGGTTTTAACGTCTTGTTAAGCGCTGTTGATCGATTGCTACTCAAGGCTTTTAGACGGTTTTAACGTTTTTCATTGCTCGCTGAGGATAAAGTCCACTTTCTGGGAAGCGTATCATAGTGGATTTGGAAAGCTGGTTAGTCAATCCAATTACTTGCCAAATGTCAACCTTTTGCTCCTTCAAATAACGCCGTTAGACATTATAGCACATCTGGTCATATGATTGAACATATGGTTGTGAAATATGATATTCTTAGCGAACACATTTCTCGCATTTGTGTAGCAGAAGTTGAAACCGGTTAGCAAGTGAATATGTCTAGCAGCCGCCGGGCGATGTACTTGAAATTTATATCTTGTTCTATCCAGAGTCTTTCCAAAGTGTGATTATTTATTTATTCTAACGAAATTTTTTCGATCAACGAAATCAAGCCGCTTCGGTAGCTTTTATTACTTGGATGGTTGACCGGGTATAGACATTTTTAAATTTTTTATTTTTATTTTATTCAATTTGAAAGTCAAAAAAAGTGTTTAAACCTTTTCATCGCTCCCTGATGGTAAAGGCCGCTATCTGGGTAGTGTATCAAAGCGGATTTAGAACGCCCGGTAGGCAGTCCATCTAATTGCAAAATGTCGTCATTGCATGTCTTCAAATAACGCCGGTAACCGCTGTTGACCGGTTGTAAATCGGTTTGTAAATCGGTTTTAACGTCTTTTAACGCGCTGTGATGGTAAAGTCCACTTTCTGGGATGAATATTAAAGCGGATTTAGAAAGCCCGTTAGTCAGTCCATCTACTTGCAAAATGTCATCCTTGTATGTCTTCAAATAACGCCGTTAACCGCTGTTGGCCGATTGCAAGTTTAGGTTGTATAACGGTTTTAACGTCTTTCAACGCTCCCTGATAGTAAAAGCCACTATCAGGAAAGAGTATCAAAGTGGATTTAGAAAGCCCGTTAGTCATTTCATCTACTTGCAAAATGTCATCCTTGTATGTCTTCAAATAACGCCGTTAACCGCTGTTGACCGATTGCAACTCGAGGTTGTAAACGGTTTAAACGTCTTTTATCGCCACTATCTGGGAATTTTAGCAAAGCGCATTTAGAAAGCACGTTAGTCAGTCCATCTACCTGCAAAATGTCATCCTTGTATATCTTCAAATAACGCCGTTAACCGCTGTTGACCGATTGAAACTCGAGGTTGTAAAACGGTTTTAACGCCTTTTAACGCTCCCTGATGGTGGAGACCTCTATCTGGGTACTGTACCAAAGCGGATTTAGAAAGCCCGTTAGTCAGTCCATCGACTTGCAAAATGTCTTCCTTGCATGTCTTCAAATAACGCCGTTAACAGCTGTTGACCGACTGCAACTCGAGGTTGTAAAACGGTTTAAGCGCCTTTTAGCGCTCCCTGATGGTAGAGGCTACTATCTGGGTAGTTTATCAAAGCGGATTTAGAAAGCCCGTTAGTCAGTCCATCTTCCTGCTAAATGTCATCCTTGTATCTCTACAAATAACGCCGTTACCCGCTGTTGACCGACTGCAACTCGTGGTTGTAAAACGGTTTAAACGCCTCTTAGCGCTCCCTGATGGAAAAGGCCACTATCTGGGTAGTTTATCAAAGCGGATTTAGAAAGCCCGTTAGTCAGTCCATCTTCCTGCAAAATGTCATCCTTGTATCTCTACAAATAACGCCGTTAACCGCTGTTGACCGACTGCAACTCGAGGTTGTAAAACGGTTTAAACGCCTTTTAGCGCTCCCTGATGGTAAAGGCCACTATCTGGGTAGTTTATTAAAGCGGATTTAGAAAGCCCGTTAGTCAGTCCATCTTCCTGCAAAATGTCGTCCTTGTATCTCTACAAATAACGCCGTTAACCGCTGTTGACCGACTGCAACTCGAGGTTGTAAAACGGTTTAAACGCCTTTTAGCGCTCCCTGATGGTAGAGGCTACTATCTGGGTAGTTTATCAAAAAGGATTTAGAAAGCCCGTTAGTCAGTCCATCTTCCTGCTAAATGTCATCCTTGTATGTCTACAAATAACGCCGTTAACCGCTGTTGACCGATTGCAACTCGAGGTTATATAACGGTTTTAACGTCTTTCAACGCTCCCTGATGGTAAAAGCCACTATCTGGAAAGAGTATCGAAGCGGATTTAGAAAGCCCGTTAGTCATTTCATCTACCTGCAAAATGTCATCCTTGTATGTCTTCAAATAACGCCGTTAGCCGCTGTTGACCGATTGCAACTCGAGGTTGTAAAACGGTTTTAACGTCTTTTAGCGCTCCCTGATGGTAAAGCCCACTATCTGGGTAGTTTATGAAAGCGGAATTAGAAAGCCCGCTCGTCAGTCCAGCTTCCTGCAAAATGTCATCCTTGTATCTCTACAAATAACGCCGTTAACCGCTGTTGACCGATTGCAACTCGAGGTTGTAAAACGGTTTTAACGTCTTTTAGCGCTCCCTGATGGTAAAGCCCACTATCTGGGTAGTTTATCAAAGCGGAATTAGAAAGCCCGCTAGTCAGTCCAGCTTCCTGCAAAATGTCATCCTTGTATCTCTACAAATAACGCCGTTAACCGCTGTTGACCGATTGCAACTCGAGGTAGTAAAACGGTTTAAACGTCTTTTATCGCTACCTGATGGTAAAGGCCACTATCTGGGAATTTTAGCAAAGCGCATTTAGAAAGCCCGTTAGTCAGTCCATCTACCTGCAAAATGTCATCATTGTATGTCTTCAAATAACGCCGTTAACCGCTGTTGACCGATTGAAACTCGAGGTTGTAAAACGGTTTTAACGCCTTTTAACGCTCCCGGATGGTGGAGACCACTATCTAGGTACTGTACCAAAGCGGATTTAGAAAGCCCGTTAGTCAGATAGAGGCTACTATCTGGGTAGTTTATTAAAGCGGATTTAGAAAGCTCGTTAGTCAGTCCATCTTCCTGCTAAATGTCATCCTTGTATCTCTACAAATAACGCCGTTAACCGCTGTTGACCGACTGCAACTCGAGGTTGTAAAACGGTTTAAACGCCTTTTAGCGCTCCCTGATGGTAAAGGCCACTATCTGGGTAGTTTATCAAAGCGGATTTAGAAAGCCCGTTAGTCAGTCCATCTTCCTGCAAAATGTCGTCCTTGTATCTCTACAAATAACGCCGTTAACCGCTGTTGACCGACTGCAACTCGAGGTTGTAAAACGGTTTAAACGCCTTTTAGCGCTCCCTGATGGTAGATGCTACTATCTGGGTAGTTTATCAAAGCGGATTTAGAAAGCCCGTTAGTCAGTCCATCTTCCTGCTAAATGTCATCCTTGTATGTCTACAAATAACGCCGTTAACCGCTGTTGACCGATTGCAACTCGAGGTTATATAACGGTTTTAACGTCTTTCAACGCTCCCTGATGGTAAAAGCCACTATCTGGAAAGAGTATCGAAGCGGATTTAGAAAGCCCGTTAGTCATTTCATCTACCTGCAAAATGTCATCCTTGTATGTCTTCAAATAACGCCGTTAACCGCTGTTGACCGATTGCAACTCGAGGTTGTAAAACGGTTTTAACGTCTTTAAGCGCTCCCTGATGGTAAAGCCCACTATCTGGGTAGTTTATTAAAGCGGAATTAGAAAGCCCGCTAGTTAGTCCAGCTTTCTGCAAAATGTCATCCTTGTATCTCTACAAATAACGTCGTTAACCGCTGTTGACCGACTGCAACTCGAGGTTGTAAAACGGTTTTAACGTCTTTTAGCGCTCCCTGATGGTAAAGCCCACTATCTGGGTAGTTTATCAAAGCGGAATTAGAAAGCCCGTTAGTCAGTCCATCAACTTGAAAAATGTCTTCCTTGCATGTCTTCAAATAACGCCGTTAACCGCTGTTGACCGATTGAAACTCGAGGTTATAAAACGGTTTTAACGCCTTTTAACGCTCCCTGATGGTGGAGACCTCTATCTGGGTACTGTACCAAAGCGGATTTAGAAAGCCCGTTAGTCAGTCCATCAACTTGCAAAATGTCTTCCTTGCACGTCTTCAAATAACGCCGTTAACAGCTGTTGACCGACTGCAACTCGAGGTTGTAAAACGGTTTAAGCGCCTTTTAGCGCTCCCTGATGGTAGAGGCTACTACCTGGGTAGTTTATCAAAGCGGATTTAGAAAGCCCGTTAGTCATTTCATCTACCTGCAAAATGTCATCCTTGCATGTCTTCAAATAACGCCGTTAACCGCTGTTGGCCGATTGCAACTTTAGGTTGTATAACGGTTTTAACGTCTTTCAACGCTCCCTGATAGTAAAAGCCACTATCTGGAAAGAGTATCAAAGTGGACTTAGAAAGCCCGTTAGTCATTTCATCTACTTGCAAAATGCCATCCTTGTATGTCTTCAAATAACGCCGTTAACTGCTGTTGACCGATTGCAACTCGAGGTTGTAAAACGGTTTAAACGTCTTTTATCGCTACCTGATGGTAAAGGCCACTATCTGGGAATTTTAGCAAACCGCATTTAGAAAGCACGTTAGTCAGTCCATCTACCTGCAAAATGTCATCCTTGTGTGTCTTCAAATAACGCCGTTAACCGCTGTTGACCGATTGAAACTCGAGGTTATAAAACGGTTTTAACGCCTTTTAACGCTCCCTGATGGTGGAGACCTCTATCTGGGTACTGTACCAAAGCGGATTTAGAAAGCCCGTTAGTCAGTCCATCAACTTGCAAAATGTCTTCCTTGCACGTCTTCAAATAACGCCGTTAACAGCTGTTGACCGACTGCAACTCGAGGTTGTAAAACGGTTTAAGCGCCTTTTAGCGCTCCCTGATGGTAGAGGCTACTACCTGGGTAGTTTATCAAAGCGGATTTAGAAAGCCCGTTAGTCAGTCCATCTTCCTGCTAAATGTCATTCTTGTATGTCTACAAATAACGCCGTTAACCGCTGTTGACCGATTGCAACTCGAGGTTATATAACGGTTTTAACGTCTTTCAACGCTCCCTGATAGTAAAAGCCACTATCTGGAAAGAGTATCGAAGCGGATTTAGAAAGCCCGTTAGTCAGTCCATCTTCCTGCTAAATGTCGTTCTTGTATCTCTACAAATAACGCCGTTAACCGCTGTTGACCGACTGCAACTCGAGGTTGTAAAACGGTTTAAACGCCTTTTAGCGCTCCCTGATGGTAGGGGCTACTATCTGGGTAGTTTATCAAAGCGGATTTAGAAAGTCCGTTAGTCAGTCCATCTTCCTGCTAAATGTCATCCTTGTATGTTTACAAATAACGCCGTAAGCCGCTGTTGACCGATTGCAACTCGAGGTTGTAAAACGGTTTTAACGTCTTTTAGCGCTCCCTGATGGTAAAGCCCACTATCTGGGAATTTTAGCAAACCGCATTTAGAAAGCACGTTAGTCAGTCCATCTACCTGCAAAATGTCATCCTTGTATGTCTTCAAATAACGCCGTTAACCGCTGTTGACCGATTGAAACTCGAGGTTGTAAAACGGTTTTAACGCCTTTTAACGCTCCCTGATGGTGGAGACCTCTATCTGGGTACTGTACCAAAGCGGATTTAGAAAGCCCGTTAGTCATTTCATCTACCTGCAAAATGTCATCCTTGTATGTCTTCAAATAACGCCGTTAACCGCTGTTGACCGATTGCAACTCGAGGTTATAAAACGGTTTTAACGTCTTTTAGCGCTCCCTGATGGTAAAGCCCACTATCTGGGTAGTTTATCAAAGCGGAATTAGAAAGCCCGCTAGTTAGTCCAGCTTTCTGCAAATGTCATCCTTGTATCTCTACAAATAACGTCGTTAACCGCTGTTGACCGACTGCAACTCGAGGTTGTAAAACGGTTTTAACAGCTTTTAGCGCTCCCTGATGGTAAAGCCCACTATCTGGGTAGTTTATCAAAGCGGAATTAGAAAGCCCGTTAGTCAGTCCACCAACTTGAAAAATGTCTTCCTTGCATGTCTTCAAATAACGCCGTTAAACGCTGTTGATCGATTGCAACTCGAGGTTGTAAAACGGTTTTAGAGTCTTTTAGCGCTCCCTGATGGTAGAGGCTACTATCTGGGTAGTTTATCAAAGCGGAATTAGGAAGCCCGTTAGTCAGTTCATCTTCCTGCTAAATGTCATCCTTGTATGTCTACAAACAACGCCGTTAACCGCTGTTGACCGATTGCAACTTGAGGTTATATAACGGTTTTAACGTCTTTCAACGCTCCCTGATGGTAAAAGCCACTATCTGGAAAGAGTATCGAAGCGGATTTAGAAAGCCCGTTAGTCATTTCATCTACCTGCAAAATGTCATCCTTGTATGTCTTCAAATAACGCCGTTAACCGCTGTTGACCGATTGCAACTCGAGGTTATAAAACGGTTTTAACGTCTTTTAGCGCTCCCTGATGGTAAAGCGCACTATCTGGGTAGTTTATCAAAGCGGAATTAGAAAGCCCGCTAGTCAGTCCAGCTTCCTGCAATATGTCATCCTTGTATCTCTACAAATAACGCCGTTAACCGCTGTTGACCGACTGCAACTCGAGGTTGTAAAACGGTTTAAACGTCTTTTATCGCTACCTGATGGTAAAGGCCACTATCTGGGTACTGGCTTTAGAAAGCCCGTTTGTCAGTCCATCTACCTGTAAAATGGCAACCTTCTACTCCTTCAAATAACACCGTTAGACGTTGTTACCCGACTGCTACTCAAAGTTGAAATACGGTTTTAACGTCTTGTTAAGCGCTGTTGATCGATTGCTACTCAAGGCTTTTAGACGGTTTTAACGTTTTTCATTGCTCGCTGAGGATAAAGTCCACTTTCTGGGAAGCGTATCATAGTGGATTTGGAAAGCTGGTTAGTCAATCCAATTACTTGCCAAATGTCAACCTTTTGCTCCTTCAAATAACGCCGTTAGACATTATAGCACATCTGGTTATATGATTGAACATATGGTTGTGAAATATGATATTCTTAGCGAACACATTTCTCGCATTTGTGTAGCAGAAGTTGAAACCGGTTAGCAAGTGAATATGTCTAGCAGCCGCCGGGCGATGTACTTGAAATTTATATCTTGCTCTATCCAGAGTCTTTCCAAAGTGTGATTATTTATTTATTCTAACGAAATTTTTTCGATCAACGAAATCAAGCAGCTTCGGTAGCTTTTATTACTTGGATGGTTGACCGGGTATAGACATTTTTAAATTTTTTATTTTTATTTTATTCAATTTGAAAGTCAAAAAAAGTGTTTAAACTTTTTCATCGCTCCCTGATGGTAAAGGCCGCTATCTGGGTAGTGTATCAAAGCGGATTTAGAACGCCCGGTAGGCAGTCCATCTAATTGCAAAATGTCGTCATTGCATGTCTTCAAATAACGCCGGTAACCGCTGTTGACCGGTTGTAAATCGGTTTGTAAATCGGTTTTAACGTCTTTTAACGCGCTGTGATGGTAAAGTCCACTTTCTGGGATGAATATTAAAGCGGATTTAGAAAGCCCGTTAGTCAGTCCATCTACTTGCAAAATGTCATCCTTGTATGTCTTCAAATAACGCCGTTAACCGCTGTTGGCCGATTGCAAGTTTAGGTTGTATAACGGTTTTAACGTCTTTCAACGCTCCCTGATAGTAAAAGCCACTATCAGGAAAGAGCATCAAAGTGGATTTAGAAAGCCCGTTAGTCATTTCATCTACTTGCAAAATGTCATCCTTGTATGTCTTCAAATAACGCCGTTAACCGCTGTTGACCGATTGCAACTCGAGGTTGTAAACGGTTTAAACGTCTTTTATCGCCACTATCTGGGAATTTTAGCAAAGCGCATTTAGAAAGCACGTTAGTCAGTCCATCTACCTGCAAAATGTCATCCTTGTATGTCTTCAAATAACGCCGTTAACCGCTGTTGACCGATTGAAACTCGAGGTTGTAAAACGGTTTTAACGCCTTTTAACGCTCCCTGATGGTGGAGACCTCTATCTGGGTACTGTACCAAAGCGGATTTAGAAAGCCCGTTAGTTCAGTCCATCAACTTGCAAAATGTCTTCCTTGCATGTCTTCAAATAACGCCGTTAACAGCTGTTGACCGACTGCAACTCGAGGTTGTAAAACGGTTTAAGCGCCTTTTAGCGCTCCCTGATGGTAGAGGCTACTATCTGGGTAGTTTATCAAAGCGGATTTAGAAAGCCCGTTAGTCAGTCCATCTTCCTGCTAAGTGTCATCCTTGTATCTCTACAAATAACGCCGTTACCCGCTGTTGACCGACTGCAACTCGTGGTTGTAAAACGGTTTAAACGCCTCTTAGCGCTCCCTGATGGAAAAGGCCACTATCTGGGTAGTTTATCAAAGCGGATTTAGAAAGCCCGTTAGCCAGTCCATCTTCCTGCAAAATGTCATCCTTGTATCTCTACAAATAACGCCGTTAACCGCTGTTGACCGACTGCAACTCTAGGTTGTAAAACGGTTTAAACGCCTTTTAGCGCTCCCTGATGATAAAGGCCACTATCTGGGTAGGTTATCAAAGCGGATTTAGAAAGCCCGTTAGTCAGTTCATCTTCCTGCTAAATGTCATCCTTGTATGTTTACAAATAACGCCGTAAACCGCTGTTGACCGATTGCAACTCGAGGTTGTAAAACGGTTTTAACGTCTTTTAGCGCTCCCTGATGGTAAAGCCCACTATCTGGGAATTTTAGCAAACCGCATTTAGAAAGCACGTTAGTCAGTCCATCTACCTGCAAAATGTGATCCTTGTATGTCTTCAAATAACGCCGTTAACCGCTGTTGACCGATTGAAACTCGAGGTTGTAAAACGGTTTTAACGCCTTTTAACGCTCCCTGATGGTGGAGACCTCTATCTGGGTACTGTACCAAAGCGGATTTAGAAAGCCCGTTAGTCAGTCCATCAACTTGCAAAATGTCTTCCTTGCACGTCTTCAAATAACGCCGTTAACAGCTGTTGACCGACTGCAAATCGACGTTGTAAAACGGTTTAAGCGCATTTTAGCGCTCCCTGATGGTAGAGACTACTATCTGGGTAGTTTATCAAAGCGGATTTAGAAAGCCCGTTAGTCAGTCCATTTTCCTGCTAAATGTCATTCTTGTATGTCTACAAATAACGCCGTTACCCGCTGTTGACCGACTGCAACTCGAGGTTGTAAAACGGTTTAAACGCCTCTTAGAGCTCCCTGATGGAAAAGGCCACTATCTGGGTAGTTTATCAAAGCGGATTTAGAAAGCCCGTTAGTCAGTCCATCTTCCTGCAAAATGTCATCCTTGTATCTCTACAAATAACGCCGTTAACCGCTGTTGACCGACTGCAACTCGAGGTTGTAAAACGGTTTATGCGCCTTTTAGCGGTCCCTGATGGTAAAGGCCACTATCTGGGTAGTTTATCAAAGCGGATTTAGAAAGCCCGTTAGTCAGTCCATCTTCCTGCAAAATGTCGTCCTTGTACCTCTACAAATAACGCCGTTAACCGCTGTTGACCGACTGCAACTCGAGGTTGTAAAACGGTTTAAACGCCTTTTAGCGCTCCCTGATGGTAGAGGCTACTATCTGGGTAGTTTAAAAAAGCGGATTTAGAAAGCCCGTTAGTCAGTCCATCTTCCTGCTAAATGTCATCCTTGTATGTTTACAAATAACGCCGTAAACCGCTGTTGACCGGTTGCAACTCGAGGTTGTAAAACCGTTTTAACGTCTTTTAGCGCTCCCTGATGGTAAAGCCCACTATCTGGGTAGTTTATCAAAGCGGAATTAGAAAGCCCGCTAGTCAGTCCAGCTTCCTGCAAAATGTCATCCTTGTATCTCTACAAATAACGCCGTTAACCGCAGCTGACCGACTGCAACTCGAGGTTGTAAAACGGTTTAAACGCCTTTTAGCGCTCCCTGATGGTAGAGGCTACTATCTGGGTAGTTTATCAAAGCGGATTTAGAAAGCCCGTTAGTCAGTCCATCTTCCTGCTAAATGTCATCCTTGTATGTCTACAAATAACGCCGTTAACCGCTGTTGACCGATTGCAACTCGAGGTTATATAACGGTTTTAACGTCTTTCAGCGCTCTCTGATGGTAAAGGCCACTATCTGGAAAGAGTATCGAAGCGGATTTAGAAAGCCCGTTAGTCATTTCATCTACCTGCAAAATGTCATCCCTGTATGTCTTCAAATAACGCCGTTAACCGCTGTTGACCGATTGCAATTCGAGGTTGTAAAACGGTTTTAACGTCTTTTAGCGCTCCCTGATGGTAAGGCCCACTATCTGGGTAGTTTATCAAAGCGGAATTAGAAAGCCCGCTAGTCAGTCCATCTTCCTGCAAAATGTCATCCTTGTATCTCTACAAATAACGCCGTTAACCGCTGTTGACCGATTGCAACTCGAGGTAGTAAAACGGTTTAAATGTCTTTTATCGCTACCTGATGGTAAAGGCCACTATCTGGGTAGTTTATCAAAGCGGATTTAGAAAGCCCGTTAGTCAGTCCATCTTCCTGCAAAATGTCGTCCTTGTACCTCTACAAATAACGCCGTTAACCGCTGTTGACCGACTGCAACTCGAGGTTGTAAGACGGTTTAAACGCCTTTTAGCGCTCCCTGATGGTAGAGGCTACTATCTGGGTAGTTTATCAAAGCGGATTTAGAAAGCCCGTTAGTCAGTCTATCTTCCTGCTAAATGTCATCCTTGTATGTCTACAAATAACGCCGTTAACCGCTGTTGACCGATTGCAACTCGAGGTTGTAAAATTGTTTTAACGTCTTTTAGCGCTCCCTGATGGTAAAGCCCACTATCTGGGTAGTTTATTAAAGCGGAATTAGAAAGCCCGCTAGTTAGTCCAGCTTTCTGCAAATTGTCATCATTGTATCTCTACAAATAACGCCGTTAACCGCTGTTGACCGACTGCAACTTGAGGTTGTAAAACGGTTTAAACGCCTTTTAGCGCTCCCTGATGGTAGAGGCTACTACCTGGGTAGTTTATCAAAGCGGATTTAGAAAGCCCGTTAGTCAGTCCATCTTCCTGCTAAATGTCATCCTTGTATGTCTACAAATAACGCCGTTAACCGCTGTTGACCGATTGCAACTCGAGGTTATATATCGGTTTTAACGTCTTTCAACGCTCCCTGATGGTAAAAGCCACTATCTGGAAAGAGTATCGAAGCGGATTTAGAAAGCCCGTTAGTCATTTTATCTACCTGCAAAATGTCATCCTTGTATGTCTTCAAATAACGCCGTTAACCGCTGTTGACCGATTGCAACTCGAGGTTATAAAACGGTTTTAACGTCTTTTAACGCTCCCTGATGGTAAAGCCCACTATCTGGGTAGTTTATCAAAGCGGAATTAGAAAGCCCGCTAGTTAGTCCAGCTTTCTGCAAAATGTCATCCTTGTAGATTTACAAATAACGCCGTTAACCGCTGTTGACCGACTGCAACTCGAGGTTGTAAAACGGTTTAAACGCCTATTAGCGCTCCCTGATGGTAGAGGCTACTATCTGGGTAGTTTATTAAAGCGGATTTAGAAAGCTCGTTAGTCAGTCAATCTTCCCGCTAAATGTCATCCTTGTATCTCTACAAATAACGCCGTTAACCGCTGTTGACCGACTGCAACTCGAGTTTGTAAAACGGTTTAAACGCCTTTTAGCTCCCTGATGGTAGAGGCTACTATCTGGGTAGTTTATCAAAGCGGATCTAGAAAGCTCGTTAGTCAGTCCATCTACTTGCAAAATGTCATCCTTGTATGTCTTCAATTAACGCCGTTAACCGCTGTTGACCGATTGCAACTTTAGGTTGTATAACGCTAAATGTCATCCTTGTATCTCTACAAATAACACCGTTAACCGCTGTTGACCGACTGAAACTCGAGGTTGTAAAACGGTTTAAACGCCTTTTAGCGCTCCCTGATGGTAGAGGCTACTATCTGGGTAGTTTATTAAAGCGGATTTAGAAAGCTCGTTAGTCAGTCCATCTTCCTGCTAAACGTCATCCTTGTATCTCTACAAATAACACCGTTAACCGCTGTTGACCGACTGCAACTCGAGGTTGTTAAACGGTTTAAACGCCTTTTAGCGCTCCCTGATGGTAGAGGCTACTATCTGGGTAGTTTATCAAAGCGGATTTAGAAAGCTCGTTAGTCAGTCCATCTTCCTGCTAAATGTCATCCTTGTGTGTCTACAAATAACGCCGTTAACCGCTGTTGACCGATTGCAACTCGAGGTTATATAACGGTTTTAACGTCTTTCAACGCTCCCTGATGGTAAAAGCCACTATCTGGAAAGAGTATCGAAGCGGATTTAGAAAGCCCGTTAGTCATTTCATCTACCTGCAAAATGTCATCCTTGTATGTCTTCAATTAACGCCGTTAACCGCTGTTGACCGATTGCAACTTTAGGTTGTATAACGGTTTTAACGTCTTTCAACGCTCCCTGATGGTAAAGCCCACTATCTGGGTAGTTTATCAAAGCGGAATTAGAAAGCCCGCTAGTCAGTCCAGCTTCCTGCAAAATGTCATCCTTGTATCTCTACAAATAACGCCGTTAACCGCTGTTGACCGACTGCAACTCGAGGTTGTAAAACGGTTTAAACGCCTTTTAGCGCTCCCTGATGGTAGAGGCTACTATCTGGGTAGTTTATCAAAGCGGATTTAGAAAGCTCGTTAGTCAGTCCATCTTCCTGCTAAATGTCATCCTTGTGTGTCTACAAATAACGCCGTTAACCGCTGTTGACCGATTGCAACTCGAGGTTATATAACGGTTTTAACGTCTTTCAACGCTCCCTGATGGTAAAAGCCACTATCTGGAAAGAGTATCGAAGCGGATTTAGAAAGCCCGTTAGTCATTTCATCTACCTGCAAAATGTCATCCTTGTATGTCTTCAAATAACGCCGTTAACCGCTGTTGACCGATTGCAACTCGAGGTTGTAAAACGGTTTAAACGCCTTTTAGCGCTCCCTGATGGTAGAGGCTACTATCTGGGTAGTTTATTAAAGCGGATTTAGAAAGCTCGTTAGTCAGTCCATCTTCCTGCTAAATGTCATCCTTGTATCTCTACAAATAACACCGTTAACCGCTGTTGACCGACTGCAACTCGAGGTTGTAAAACGGTTTAAACGCCTTTTAGCGCTCCCTGATGGTAGAGGCTACTATCTGGGTAGTTTATTAAAGCGGATTTAGAAAGCTCGTTAGTCAGTCCATCTTCCTGCTAAATGTCATCCTTGTATCTCTACAAATAACACCGTTAACCGCTGTTGACCGACTGCAACTCGAGGTTGTTAAACGGTTTAAACGCCTTTTAGCGCTCCCTGATGGTAGAGGCTACTATCTGGGTAGTTTATCAAAGCGGATTTAGAAAGCTCGTTAGTCAGTCCATCTTCCTGCTAAATGTCATCCTTGTGTGTCTACAAATAACGCCGTTAACCGCTGTTGACCGATTGCAACTCGAGGTTATATAACGGTTTTAACGTCTTTCAACGCTCCCTGATGGTAAAAGCCACTATCTGGAAAGAGTATCGAAGCGGATTTAGAAAGCCCGTTAGTCATTTCATCTACCTGCAAAATGTCATCCTTGTATATCTTCAAATAACGCCGTTAACCGCTGTTGACCGATTGCAACTCGAGGTTGTAAAACGGTTTTAACGTCTTTAAGCACTCCCTGATGGTAAAGCCCACTATCTGGGTAGTTTATCAAAGCGGAATTAGAAAGCCCGCTAGTTAGTCCAGCTTTCTGCCAAATGTCATCCTTGTATCTCTACAAATAACGTCGTTAACCGCTGTTGACCGACTGCAACTCGAGGTTGTAAAACGGTTTTAACGTCTTTTAGCGCTCCCTGATGGTAAAGCCCACTATCTGGGTAGTTTATCAAAGCGGAATTAGAAAGCCCGCTAGTCATTCCAGCTTCCTGCAAAATGTCATCCTTGTATCTCTACAAATAACGCCGTTAACCGCTGTTGACCGACTGCAACTCGAGGTTGTAAAACGGTTTAAACGCCTTTTAGCGCTCCCTGATGGTAGAGGCTACTACCTGGGTAGTTTATCAAAGCGGATTTAGAAAGCCCGTTAGTCAGTCCATCTTCCTGCTAAATGTCATCCTTGTATGTCTACAAACAACGCCGTTAACCGCTGTTGACCGATTGCAACTCGAGGTTGTAAAACGGTTTTAACGTCTTTAAGCGCTCCCTGATAGTAAAACCCACTATCTGGGTAGTTTATCAAAGCGGAATTAGAAAGCCCGCTAGTTAGTCCAGCTTTCTGCAAAATGTCATCCTTGTATCTCTACAAATAACGCCGTTAACCGCTGTTGACCGACTGCAACTCGAGGTTGTAAAACGGTTTAAACGCCTTTTAGCGCTCCCTGATGGTAGAGGCTACTACCTGGGTAGTTTATCAAAGCGGATTTAGAAAGCCCGTTAGTCATTTCATCTACCTGCAAAATGTCATCCTTGTATGTCTTCAAATAACGCCGTTAACCGCTGTTGACCGATTGCAACTCGAGGTTGTAAAACGGTTTTAACGTCTTTAAGCGCTCCCTGATGGTAAAGCCCACTATCTGGGTAGTTTATCAAAGCGGAATTAGAAAGCCCGCTAGTTAGTCCAGCTTTCTGCAAAATGTCATCCTTGTATCTCTACAAATAACGCCGTTAACCGCTGTTGACCGACTGCAACTCGAGGTTGTAAAACGGTTTAAACGCCTTTTAGCGCTCCCTGATGGTAGAGGCTACTACCTGGGTAGTTTATCAAAGCGGATTTAGAAAGCCCGTTAGTCAGTCCATCTTCCTGCTAAATGTCATCCTTGTATGTCTACAAATAACGCCGTTAACCGCTGTTGACCGATTGCAACTCGAGGTTATAAAACGGTTTTAACGTCTTTTAGCGCTCCCTGATGGTAAGGCCCACTATCTGGGTAGTTTATCAAAGCGGAATTAGAAAGCCCGATAGTCAGTCCAGCTTCCTGCAAAATGTCATCCTGGTATCTCTACAAATAACGCCGTTAACCGCTGTTGACCGACTGCAACTCGAGGTTGTAAAACGGTTTAAACGTCTTTTATCGCTACCTGATGGTAAAGGCCACTATCTGGGTAGTGGCTTTAGAAAGCCCGTTTGTCAGTCCATCTACCTGTAAAATGGCAACCTTCTACTCCTTCAAATAACACCGTTAGACGTTGTTACCCGACTGCTACTCAAAGTTGAAATACGGTTTTAACGTCTTGTTAAGCGCTGTTGATCGATTGCTACTCAAGGCTTTTAGACGGTTTTAACGTTTTTCATTGCTCGCTGAGGATAAAGTCCACTTTCTGGGAAGCGTATCATAGTGGATTTGGAAAGCTGGTTAGTCAATCTAATTACTTGCCAAATGTCAACCTTTTGCTCCTTCAAATAACGCCGTTAGACATTATAGCACATCAGGTCATATGATTGAACATATGGTTGTGAAATATGATATTCTTAGCGAACACATTTCTCGCATTTGTGTAGCAGAAGTTGAAACCGGTTAGCAAGTGAATATGTCTAGCAGCCGCCGGGCGATGTACTTGAAATTTATATCTTGCTCTATCCAGAGTCTTTCCAAAGTGTGATTATTTATTTATTCTAACGAAATTTTTTCGATCAACGAAATCAAGCAGCTTCGGTAGCTTTTATTACTTGGATGGTTGACCGGGTATAGACATTTTTAAATTTTTTATTTTTATTTTATTCAATTTGAAAGTCAAAAAAAGTGTTTAAACTTTTTCATCGCTCCCTGATGGTAAAGGCCGCTATCTGGGTAGTGTATCAAAGCGGATCTAGAACGCCCGGTAGGCAGTCCATCTAATTGCAAAATGTCGTCATTGCATGTCTTCAAATAACGCCGGTAACCGCTGTTGACCGGTTGTAAATCGGTTTGTAAATCGGTTTTAACGTCTTTTAACGCTCCCTGATGGTAAAGTCCACTTTCTGGGATGAATATTAAAGCGGATTTAGAAAGCCCGTTAGTCAGTCCATCTACTTGCAAAATGTCATCCTTGTATATCTTCAAATAACGCCGTTAACCGCTGTTGGCCGATTGCAACTTTAGGTTGTATAACGGTTTTAACGTCTTTCAACGCTCCCTGATGGTAAAGCCCACTATCTGGGTAGTTTATCAAAGCGGAATTAGAAAGCCCGCTAGTTAGTCCAGCTTTCTGCAAAATGTCATCCTTGTATCTCTACAAATAACGCCGTTAACCGCTGTTGACCGACTGCAACTCGAGGTTGTAAAACGGTTTAAACGTCTTTTATCGCTACCTGATGGTAAAGGCCACTATCTGGGAATTTTAGCAAACCGCATTTAGAAAGCACGTTAGTCAGTCCATCTACCTGCAAAATGTCATCCTTGTATGTCTTCAAATAACGCCGTTAACTGCTGTTGACCGATTGAAACTCGAGGTTGTAAAACGGTTTTAACGCTCCTTGATGGAAAAGGCCACTATCTGGGTAGTTTATCAAAGCGGATTTAGAAAGCCCGTTAGTCAGTCCATCTTCCTGCAAAATGTCATCCTTGTATCTCTACAAATAACGCCGTTAACCGCTGTAGACCGACTGCAACTCGAGGTTGTAAAACGGTTTAAACGCCTTTTAGCGCTCCCTGATGGTAAAGGCCGCTATCTGGGTAGTGTATCAAAGCGGATTTAGAACGCCCGGTAGGCAGTCCATCAAATTGCAAAATGTCTTCCTTGCATGTCTTCAAATAACGCCGTTAAACGCTGTTGACCGATTGCAACTCGAGGTTGTAAAACGGTTTTAGAGTCATTTAGCGCTCCCTGATGGTAAAGGCCACTATCTGGGTAGTTTATCAAAGCGGATTTAGAAAGCCCGTTAGTCAGTCCATCTTCCTGCAAAATGTCATCCTTGTATCTCTACAAATAACGCCGTTTACCGCTGTTGACCGATTGAAACTCGAGGTTATATAACGGTTTTAACGTCTTTCAACGCTCCCTGATGGTAAAAGCCACTATCTGGAAAGAGTATCGAAGCGGATTTAGAAAGCCCGTTAGTCATTTCATCTACCTGCAAAATGTCATTCTTGTATGTCTTCAAATAACGCCGTTAACCGCTGTTGACCGATTGCAACTCGAGGTTGTAAAACGGTTTTAACGTCTTTAAGCGCTCCCTGATGGTAAAGCCCACTATCTGGGTAGTTTATTAAAGCGGAATTAGAAAGCCCGCTAGTTAGTCCAGCTTTCTGCAAATTGTCATCATTGTATCTCTACAAATAACGCCGTTAACCGCTGTTGACCGACTGCAACTCGAGGTTGTAAAACGGTTTAAACGCCTTTTAGCGCTCCCTGATGGTAGAGGCTACTACCTGGGTAGTTTATCAAAGCGGATTTAGAAAGCCCGTTAGTCAGTCCATCTTCCTGCAAAATGTCATCCTTGTATGTCTTCAAATAACGCCGTTAACCGCTGTTGACCGATTGCAACTCGAGGTTGTAAAACGGTTTAAACGTCTTTTATCGCTACCTGATGGTAAAGGCCACTATCTGGGAATTTTAGCAAACCGCATTTAGAAAGCACGTTAGTCAGTCCATCTACCTGCAAAATGTCATCCTTGTATGTCTTCAAATAACGCCGTTAACTGCTGTTGACCGATTGAAACTCGAGGTTGTAAAACGGTTTTAACGCCTTTTAACGCTCCCTGATGGTGGAGACCTCTATCTGGGTACTGTACCAAAGCGGATTTAGAAAGCCCGTTAGTCAGTCCATCAACTTGCAAAATGTCTTCCTTGCATGTCTTCAAATAACGCCGTTAACAGCTGTTGACCGACTGCAACTCGAGGTTGTAAAACGGTTTAAGCGCCTTTTAGCGCTCCCTGATAGTAGAGGCTACTATCTGGGTAGTTTATCAAAGCGGATTTAGAAAGCCCGTTAGTCAGTCCATCTTCCTGCTAAATGTCATCCTTGTATCTCTACAAATAACGCAGTTACCCGCTGTTGACCGACTGCAACTCGAGGTTGTAAAACGGCTTAAACGCCTCTTAGCGCTCCCTGATGGAAAAGGCCACTATCTGGGTAGTTTATCAAAGCGGATTTAGAAAGCCCGTTAGTCAGTCCATCTTCCTGCAAAATGTCATCCTTGTATCTCTACAAATAACGCCGTTAACCGCTGTAGACCGACTGCAACTCGAGGTTGTAAAACGGTTTAAACGCCTTTTAGCGATCCCTGATGGTAAAGGCCACTATCTGGGTAGTTTATCAAAGCGGATTTAGAAAGCCCGTTAGTCAGTCCATCTTCCTGCAAAATGTCGTCCTTGTATCTCTACAAATAACGCCGTTAACCGCTGTTGACCGACTGCAACTCGAGGTTGTAAAACGGTTTAAACGCCTTTTAGCGCTCCCTGATGGTAAAGGCCGCTATCTGGGTAGTGTATCAAAGCGGATTTAGAACGCCCGGTAGGCAGTCCATCAAACTGCAAAATGTCTTCCTTGCATGTCTTCAAATAACGCCGTTAAACGCTGTTGACCGATTGCAACTCGAGGTTGTAAAACGGTTTTAGAGTCATTTAGCGCTCCCTGATGGTAAAGGCCACTATCTGGGTAGTTTATCAAAGCGGATTTAGAAAGCCCGTTAGTCAGTCCATCTTCCTGCAAAATGTCATCCTTGTATCTCTACAAATAACGCCGTTAACCGCTGTTGACCGATTGCAACTCGAGGTTATATAACGGTTTTAACGTCTTTCAACGCTCCCTGATGGTAAAAGCCACTATCTGGAAAGAGTATCGAAGCGGATTTAGAAAGCCCGTTAGTCATTTCATCTACCTGCAAAATGTCATCCTTGTATGTCTTCAAATAACGCCGTTAACCGCTGTTGACCGATTGCAACTCGAGGTTGTAAAACGGTTTTAACGTCTTTAAGCGCTCCCTGATGGTAAAGCCCACTATCTGGGTGGTAGTTTATTAAAGCGGAATTAGAAAGCCCGCTAGTTAGTCCAGCTTTCTGCAAATTGTCATCATTGTATCTCTACAAATAACGCCGTTAACCGCTGTTGACCGACTGCAACTCGAGGTTGTAAAACGGTTTAAACGCCTTTTAGCGCTCCCTGATGGTAGAGGCTACTACCTGGGTAGTTTATCAAAGCGGATTTAGAAAGCCCGTTAGTCAGTCCATCTTCCTGCTAAATGTCATCCTTGTATGTCTACAAATAACGCCGTTAACCGCTGTTGACCGATTGCAACTCGAGGTTATATAACGGTTTTAACGTCTTTCAACGCTCCCTGATGGTAAAAGCCACTATCTGGAAAGAGTATCGAAGCGGATTTAGAAAGCCCGTTAGTCATTTCATCTACCTGCAAAATGTCATCCTTGTATGTCTTCAAATAACGCCGTTAACCGCTGTTGACCGATTGCAACTCGAGGTTATAAAACGGTTTTAACGTCTTTTAACGCTCCCTGATGGTAAAGCCCACTATCTGGGTAGTTTATCAAAGCGGAATTAGAAAGCCCGCTAGTTAGTCCAGCTTTCTGCAAAATGTCATCCTTGTAGCTTTACAAATAACGCCGTTAACCGCTGTTGACCGACTGCAACTCGAGGTTGTAAAACGGTTTAAACGCCTTTTAGCGCTCCCTGATGGTAGAGGCTACTATCTGGGTAGTTTATTAAAGCGGATTTAGAAAGCTCGTTAATCAGTCCATCTTCCTGCTAAATGTCATCCTTGTATCTCTACAAATAACGCCGTTAACCGCTGTTGACCGACTGCAACTCTAGGTTGTAAAACGGTTTAAACGCCTTTTAGCGCTCCCTGATGGTAGAGGCTACTATCTGGGTAGTTTATCAAAGCGGATCTAGAAAGCTCGTTAGTCAGTCCATCTACTTGCAAAATGTCATCCTTGTATGTCTTCAATTAACGCCGTTAACCGCTGTTGACCGATTGCAACTTTAGGTTGTATAACGGTTTTAACTTCTTTCAACGCTCCCTGATGGTAAAGCCCACTATCTGGGTAGTTTATCAAAGCGGAATTAGAAAGCCCGCTAGTCAGTCCAGCTTCCTGCAAAATGTCATCCTTGTATCTCTACAAATAACACCGTTAACCGCTGTTGACCGACTGCAACTCGAGGTTGTTAAACGGTTTAAAGCCCGTTAGTCATTTCGTCTACCTGCAAAATGTCATCCTTGTATGTCTTCAAATAACGCCGTTAACCGCTGTTGACCGATTGCAACTCGAGGTTGTAAAACGGTTTTAACGTCTTTAAGCGCTCCCTGATGGTAAAGCCCACTATCTGGGTAGTTTATCAAAGCGGAATTAGAAAGCCCGCTAGTTAGTCCAGCTTTCTGCAAAATGTCATCCTTGTATCTCTACAAATAACGTCGTTAACCGCTGTTGACCGACTGCAACTCGAGGTTGTAAAACGGTTTTAACGTCTTTTAGCGCTCCCTGATGGTAAAGCCCACTATCTGGGTAGTTTATCAAAGCGGAATTAGAAAGCCCGCTAGTCAGTCCAGCTTCCTGCAAAATGTCATCCTTGTATCTCTACAAATAACGCCGTTAACCGCTGTTGACCGACTGCAACTCGAGGTTGTAAAACGGTTTAAACGCCTTTTAGCGCTCCCTGATGGTAGAGGCTACTACCTGGGTAGGGTATCAAAGCGGATTTAGAAAGCCCGTTAGTCAGTCCATCTTCCTGCTAAATGTCATCCTTGTATGTCTACAAATAACGCCGTTAACCGCTGTTGACCGATTGCAACTCGAGGTTGTAAAACGGTTTAAACGCCTTTTAGCGCTCCCTGATGGTAGAGGCTACTACCTGGGTAGGTTATCAAAGCGGATTTAGAAAGCCCGTTAGTCAGTCCATCTTCCTGCTAAATGTCATCCTTGTATGTCTACAAATAACGCCGTTAACCGCTGTTGACCGATTGCAACTCGAGGTTGTAAAACGGTTTTAACGTCTTTAAGCGCTCCCTGATGGTAAAGCCCACTATGTGGGTAGTTTATCAAAGCGGAATTAGAAAGCCCGCTAGTTAGTCCAGCTTTCTGCAAAATGTCATCCTTGTATCTCTACAAATAACGCCGTTAACCGCTGTTGACCGACTGCAACTCGAGGTTGTAAAACGGTTTAAACGCCTCTTAGCGCTCCCTGATGGTAGAGGCTACTACCTGGGTAGTTTATCAAAGCGGATTTAGAAAGCCCGTTAGTCAGTCCATCTTCCTGCTAAATGTCATCCTTGTATGTCTACAAATAACGCCGTTAACCGCTATTGACCGATTGCAACTCGAGGTTGTAAAACGGTTTAAAAGCCTTTTAGCGCTCCCTGATGGTAGAGGCTACTATCTGGGTAGTTTATCAAAGCGGAATTAGGAAGCCCGTTAGTCAGTCCATCTTCCTGCTAAATGTCATCCTTGTATGTCTACAAACAACGCCGTTAACCGCTGTTGAACGGTTGCAACTTGAGGTTATATAACGGTATTAACGTCTTTCAACGCTCCCTGATGGTAAAAGCCACTATCTGGAAAGAGTATCGAAGCGGATTTAGAAAGCCCGTTAGTCATTTCATCTACCTGCAAAATGTCATCCTTGTATGTCTTCAAATAACGCCGTTAACCGCTGTTGACCGATTGCAACTCGAGGTTGTAAAACGGTTTTAACGTCTTTAAGCGCTCCCTGATGGTAAAGCCCACTATCTGGGTAGTTTATCAAAGCGGAATTAGAAAGCCCGCTAGTTAGTCCAGCTTTCTGCAAAATGTCATCCTTGTATCTCTACAAATAACGCCGTTAACCGCTGTTGACCGTCTGCAACTCGAGGTTGTAAAACGGTTTAAACGCCTTTTAGCGCTCATTGATGGTAGAGGCTACTACCTGGGTAGTTTATCAAAGCGGATTTAGAAAGCCCGTTAGTCAGTCCATCTTCCTGCTAAATGTCATCCTTGTATGTCTACAAATAACGCCGTTAACCGCTGTTGACCGATTGCAACTCGAGGTTATAAAACGGTTTTACCGTCTTTTAGCGCTCCCTGATGGTAAAGCCCACTATCTGGGTAGTTTATCAAAGCGGAATTAGAAAGCCCGCTAGTCAGTCCAGCTTCCTGCAAAATGTCATCCTTGTATCTCTACAAATAACGCCGTTAACCGCTGTTGACCGACTGCAACTCGAGGTTGTAAAACGGTTTAAACGTCTTTTATCGCTACCTGATGGTAAATGCCACTATCTGGGTAGTGGCTTTAGAAAGCCCGTTTGTCAGTCCATCTACCTGTAAAATGGCAACCTTCTACTCCTTCAAATAACACCGTTAGACGTTGTTACCCGACTGCTACTCAAAGTTGAAATACGGTTTTAACGTCTTGTTAAGCGCTGTTGATCGATTGCTACTCAAGGCTTTTAGACGGTTTTAACGTTTTTCATTGCTCGCTGAGGATAAAGTCCACTTTCTGGGAAGCGTATCATAGTGGATTTGGAAAGCTGGTTAGTTAATCCAATTACTTGCCAAATGTCAACCTTTTGCTCCTTCAAATAACGCCGTTAGACATTATAGCACATCTGCTCATATGATTGAACATATGGTTGTGAAATATGATATTCTTAGCGAACACATTTCTCGCATTTGTGTAGCAGAAGTTGAAACCGGTTAGCACGTGAATATGTCTAGCAGCCGCCGGGCGATGTACTTGAAATTTATATCTTGCTCTATCCAGAGTCTTTCCAAAGTGTGATTATATATTTATTCTAACGAAATTTTTTCGATCAACGAAATCAAGCAGCTTCGGTAGCTTTTATTACTTGGATGGTTGACCGGGTATAGACATTTTTAAATTTTTTATTTTTATTTTATTCAATTTGAAAGTCAAAAAAAGTGTTTAAACTTTTTCATCGCTCCCTGATGGTAAAGGCCGCTATCTGGGTAGTGTATCAGAGCGGATTTAGAACGCCCGGTAGGCAGTCCATCTAATTGCAAAATGTCGTCATTGCATGTCTTCAAATAACGCCGGTAACCGCTGTTGACCGGTTGTAAATCGGTTTGTAAATCGGTTTTAACGTCTTTTAACGCTCCCTGATGGTAAAGTCCACTTTCTGGGATGAATATTAAAGCGGATTTAGAAAGCCTGTTAGTCAGTCCATCTACTTGCAAAATGTCATCCTTGTATATCTTCAAATAACGCCGTTAACCGCTGTTGGCCGATTGCAACTTTAGGTTGTATAACGGTTTTAACGTCTTTCAACGCTCCCTGATAGTAAAAGCCACTATCTGGAAAGAGTATCAAAGTGGATTTAGAAAGCCCGTTAGTCATCTACTTGCAAAATGTCATCCTTGTATGTCTTCAAATAACGCCGTTAACCGCTGTTGACCGATTGCAACTCGAGGTTGTAAAACGGTTTAAACGTCTTTTATCGCTACCTGATGGTAAAGGCCACTATCTGGGAATTTTAGCAAACCGCATTTAGAAAGCACGTTAGTCAGTCCATCTACCTGCAAAATGTCATCCTTGTATGTCTTCAAATAACGCCGTTAACTGCTGTTGACCGATTGAAACTCGAGGTTGTAAAACGGTTTTAACGCCTTTTAACGCTCCCTGATGGTGGAGACCTCTATCTGGGTACTGTACCAAAGCGGATTTAGAAAGCCCGTTAGTCAGTCCATCAACTTGCAAAATGTCTTCCTTGCATGTCTTCAAATAACGCCGTTAACAGCTGTTGACCGACTGCAACTCGAGGTTGTAAAACGGTTTAAGCGCCTTTTAGCGCTCCCTGATGGTAGAGGCTACTATCTGGGTAGTTTATCAAAGCGGATTTAGAAAGCCCGTTAGTCAGTCCATCTTCCTGCAAAATGTCGTCCTTGTATCTCTATAAATAACGCCGTTAACCGCTGTTGACCGACTGCAACTCGAGGTTGTAAAACGGTTAAAACGCCTTTTAGCGCTCCCTGATGGTAGAGGCTACTATCTGGGTAGTTTATCAAAGCGGATTTAGAAAGCCCGTTAGTCAGTCCATCTTCCTGCTAAATGTCATCCTTGTATGTTTACAAATAACGCCGTAAACCGCTGTTGACCGATTGCAACTCGAGGTTGTAAAACGGTTTTAACGTCTTTTAGCGCTCCCTGATGGTAAAGCCTACTATCTGGGTAGTTTATCAAAGCGGAATTAGAAAGCCCGCTAGTCAGTCCAGCTTCCTGCAAAATGTCATCCTTGTATCTCTACAAATAACGCCGTTAACCGCTGCTGACCGACTGCAACTCGAGGTTGTAAAACGGTTTCAACGCCTTTTAGCACTCCCTGATAGTAGAGGCTACTATCTGGGTAGTTTATCAAAGCGGACTTAGAAAGCCCGTTAGTCAGTCCATCTTCCTGCTAAATGTCATCCTTGTATGTCTACAAATAACGCCGTTAACCGCTGTTGACCGATTGCAACTCGAGGTTATATAACGGTTTTAACGTCTTTCAACGCTCCCTGATGGTAAAGGCCACTATCTGGAAATAGTATCGAAGCGGATTTAGAAAGCCCGTTAGTCATTTCATCTACCTGCAAAATGTCATCCTTGTATGTCTTCAAATAACGCCGTTAGCCGCTGTTGACCGATTGCAACTCGAGGTTGTAAAACGGTTTTAACGTCTTTTAGCGCTCCCTGATGGTAAAGCCCACTATCTGGGTAGTTTATCAAAGCGGAATTAGAAAGCCCGCTAGTCAGTCCAGCTTCCTGCAAAATGTCATCCTTGTATCTCTACAAATAACGCCGTTAACCGCTGTTGACCGATTGCAACTCGAGGTAGTAAAACGGTTTAAATGTCTTTTATCGCTACCTGATGGTAAAGGCCACTATCTGGGTAGTTTATCAAAGCGGATTTAGAAAGCCCGTTAGTCAGTCCATCTTCCTGCAAAATGTCGTCCTAGTACCTCTACAAATAACGCCGTTAACCGCTGTTGACCGACTGCAACTCGAGGTTGTAAAACGGTTTAAACGCCTTTTAGCGCTCCCTGATGGTAGAGGCTACTATCTGGGTAGTTTATCAAAGCGGACTTAGAAAGCCCGTTAGTCAGTCCATCTACCTGCTAAATGTCATCCTTGTATGTCTACAAATAACGCCGTTAACCGCTGTTGACCGATTGCAACTCGAGGTTGTAAAATTGTTTTAACGTCTTTTAGCGCTCCCTGATGGTAAAGCCCACTATCTGGGTAGTTTATCAAAGCGGAATTAGAAAGCCCGCTAGTCAGTCCAGCTTCCTGCAAAATGTCATCCTTGTATCTCTACAAATAACGCCGTTAACCGCTGTTGACCGATTGCAACTCGAGGTAGTAAAACGGTTTAAACGTCTTTTATCGCTACCTGATGGTAAAGGCCACTATCTGGGAATTTTAGCAAAGCGCATTTAGAAAGCCCGTTAGTCAGTCCATCTACCTGCAAAATGTCATCCTTGTATGTCTTCAAATAACGCCGTTAACCGCTGTTGACCGATTGAAACTCGAGGCTGTAAAACGGTTTTAACGCCTTTTAACGCTCCCTGATGGTGGAGACCTCTATCTGGGTACTGTACCAAAGCGGATTTAGAAAGCCCGTTAGTCAGTCCATCAACTTGCAAAATGTCTTCCTTGCATGTCTTCAAATAACGCCGTTAACAGCTGTTGACCGACTGCAACTCGAGGTTGTAAAACGGTTTAAGCGGCTTTTAGCGCTCCCTGATGGTAGAGGCTACTATCTGGGTAGTTTATCAAAGCGGATTTAGAAAGCCCGTTAGTCAGTCCATCTTCCTGCTAAATGTCATCCTTGTATCTCTACAAATAACGCAGTTACCCGCTGTTGACCGACTGCAACTCGAGGTTGTAAAACGGTTTAAACGCCTCTTAGCGCTCCCTGATGGAAAAGGCCACTATCTGGGTAGTTTATCAAAGCGGATTTAGAAAGCCCGTTAGTCAGTCCATCTTCCTGCAAAATGTCATCCTTGTATCTCTACAAATAACGCCGTTAACCGCTGTAGACCGACTGCAACTCGAGGTTGTAAAACGGTTTAAACGCCTTTTAGCGCTCCCTGATGGTAAAGGCCACTATCTGGGTAGTTTATCAAAGCGGATTTAGAAAGCCCGTTAGTCAGTCCATCTTCCTGCAAAATGTCGTCGTTGTATCTCTACAAATAACGCCGTTAACCGCTGTTGACCGACTGCAACTCGAGGTTGTAAAACGGTTTAAACGCCTTTTAGCGCTCCCTGATGGTAGAGGCTACTATCTGGGTAGTTTATCAAAGCGGATTTAGAAAGCCCGTTAGTCAGTCCATCTTCCTGCTAAATGTCATCCTTGTATGTTTACAAATAACGCCGTAAACCGCTGTTGACCGATTGCAACTCGAGGTTGTAAAACGGTTTTAACGTCTTTTAGCGCTCCCTGATGGTAAAGCCTACTATCTGGGTAGTTTATCAAAGCGGAATTAGAAAGCCCGCTAGTCAGTCCAGCTTCCTGCAAAATGTCATCCTTGTATCTCTACATATAACGCCGTTAACCGCTGCTGACCGACTGCAACTCGAGGTTGTAAAACGGTTTCAACGCCTTTTAGCACTCCCTGATAGTAGAGGCTACTATCTGGGTAGTTTATCAAAGCGGACTTAGAAAGCCCGTTAGTCAGTCCATCTTCCTGCTAAATGTCATCCTTGTATGTCTACAAATAACGCCGTTAACCGCTGTTGACCGATTGCAACTCGAGGTTATATAACGGTTTTAACGTCTTTCAACGCTCCCTGATGGTAAAGGCCACTATCTGGAAAGAGTATCGAAGCGGATTTAGAAAGCCCGTTAGTCATTTCATCTACCTGCAAAATGTCATCCTTGAATGTCTTCAAATAACGCCGTTAGCCGCTGTTGACCGATTGCAACTCGAGGTTGTAAAACGGTTTTAACGTCTTTTAGCGCTCCCTGATGGTAAAGCCCACTATCTGGGTAGTTTATCAAAGCGGAATTAGAAAGCCCGCTAGTCAGTCCAGCTTCCTGCAAAATGTCATCCTTGTATCTCTACAAATAACGCCGTTAACCGCTGTTGACCGATTGCAACTCGAGGTAGTAAAACGGTTTAAATGTCTTTTATCGCTACCTGATGGTAAAGGCCACTATCTGGGTAGTTTATCAAAGCGGATTTAGAAAGCCCGTTAGTCAGTCCATCTTCCTGCAAAATGTCGTCCTAGTACCTCTACAAATAACGCCGTTAACCGCTGTTGACCGACTGCAACTCGAGGTTGTAAAACGGTTTAAACGCCTTTTAGCGCTCCCTGATGGTAGAGGCTACTAACTGGGTAGTTTATCAAAGCGGATTTAGAAAGCCCGTTAGTCAGTCCATCTACCTGCTAAATGTCATCCTTGTATGTCTACAAATAACGCCGTTAACCGCTGTTGACCGATTGCAACTCGAGGTTGTAAAATTGTTTTAACGTCTTTTAGCGCTCCCTGATGGTAAAGCCCACTATCTGGGTAGTTTATCAAAGCGGAATTAGAAAGCCCGCTAGTCAGTCCAGCTTCCTGCAAAATGTCATCCTTGTATCTCTACAAATAACGCCGTTAACCGCTGTTGACCGATTGCAACTCGAGGTAGTAAAACGGTTTAAACGTCTTTTATCGCTACCTGATGGTAAAGGCCACTATCTGGGAATTTTAGCAAAGCGCATTTAGAAAGCCCGTTAGTCAGTCCATCTACCTGCAAAATGTCATCCTTGTATGTCTTCAAATAACGCCGTTAACCGCTGTTGACCGATTGAAAATCGAGGTTGTAAAACGGTTTTAACGCCTTTTAGCGCTCCCGGATGGTGGAGACAACTATCTAGGTACTGTACCAAAGCGGATTTAGAAAGCCCGTTAGTCAGTCCATCAACTTGAAAAATGTCTTCCTTGCATGTCTTCAAATAACGCCGTTAAACGCTGTTGATCGATTGCAACTCGAGGTTGTAAAACGGTTTTAGAGTCTTTTAGCGCTCCCTGATGGTAGAGGCTACTATCTGGGTAGTTTATCAAAGCGGAATTAAGAAGCCCGTTAGTCAGTCCATCTTCCTGCTAAATGTCATCCTTGTATGTCTACAAACAACGCCGTTAACCGCTGTTGACCGATTGCAACTTGAGGTTATATAACGGTTTTAACGTCTTTCAACGCTCCCTGATGGTAAAAGCCACTATCTGGAAAGAGTATCGAAGCGGATTTAGAAAGCCCGTTAGTCATTTCATCTACCTGCAAAATGTCATCCTTGTATGTCTTCAAATAACGCCGTTAACCGCTGTTGACCGATTGCAACTCGAGGTTATAAAACGGTTTTAACGTCTTTTAGCGCTCCCTGATGGTAAAGCCCACTATCTGGGTAGTTTATCAAAGCGGAATTAGAAAGCCCGCTAGTCAGTCCAGCTTCCTGCAAAATGTCATCCTTGTATCTCTACAAATAACGCCGTTAACCGCTGTTGACCGACTGCAACTCGAGGTTGTAAAACGGTTTAAACGTCTTTTATCGCTACCTGATGGTAAAGGCCACTATCTGGGTAGTGGCTTTAGAAAGCCCGTTTGTCAGTCCATCTACCTGCTAAATGTCATCCTTGTATGTCTACAAATAACGCCGTTAACCGCTGTTGACCGATTGCAACTCGAGGTTGTAAAATTGTTTTAACGTCTTTTAGCGCTCCCTGATGGTAAAGCCCACTATCTGGGTAGTTTATCAAAGCGGAATTAGAAAGCCCGCTAGTCAGTCCAGCTTCCTGCAAAATGTCATCCTTGTATCTCTACAAATAACGCCGTTAACCGCTGTTGACCGACTGCAACTCGAGGTTGTAAAATTGTTTTAACGTCTTTTAGCGCTCCCTGATGGTAGAGGCTACTATCTGGGTAGTTTATCAAAGCGGATTTAGAAAGCCCGTTAGTCAGTCCATCTTCCTGCTAAATGTCATCCTTGTATCTCTACAAATAACGCAGTTACCCGCTGTTGACCGACTGCAACTCGAGGTTGTAAAACGGTTTAAACGCCTCTTAGCGCTCCCTGATGGAAAAGGCCACTATCTGGGTAGTTTATCAAAGCGGATTTAGAAAGCCCGTTAGTCAGTCCATCTTCCTGCAAAATGTCATCCTTGTATCTCTACAAATAACGCCGTTAACCGCTGTAGACCGACTGCAACTCGAGGTTGTAAAACGGTTTAAACGCCTTTTAGCGCTCCCTGATGGTAAAGGCCACTATCTGGGTAGTTTATCAAAGCGGATTTAGAAAGCCCGTTTGTCAGTCCATCTACCTGCTAAATGTCATCCTTGTATGTCTACAAATAACGCCGTTAACCGCTGTAGACCGACTGCAACTCGAGGTTGTAAAACGGTTTAAACGCCTTTTAGCGCTCCCTGATGGTAGAGGCTACTAACTGGGTAGTTTATCAAAGCGGATTTAGAAAGCCCGTTAGTCAGTCCATCTACCTGCTAAATGTCATCCTTGTATGTCTACAAATAACGCCGTTAACCGCTGTTGACCGATTGCAACTCGAGGTTGTAAAATTGTTTTAACGTCTTTTAGCGCTCCCTGATGGTAAAGCCCACTATCTGGGTAGTTTATCAAAGCGGAATTAGAAAGCCCGCTAGTCAGTCCAGCTTCCTGCAAAATGTCATCCTTGTATCTCTACAAATTACGCCGTTAACCGCTGTTGACCGACTGCAACTCGAGGTTGTAAAACGGTTTAAACGCCTTTTAGCGCTCATTGATGGTAGAGGCTACTACCTGGGTAGTTTATCAAAGCGGATTTAGAAAGCCCGTTAGTCAGTCCATCTTCCTGCTAAATGTCATCCTTGTATGTCTACAAATAACGCCGTTAACCGCTGTTGACCGATTGCAACTCGAGGTTATAAAACGGTTTTACCGTCTTTTAGCGCTCCCTGATGGTAAAGCCCACTATCTGGGTAGTTTATCAAAGCGGAATTAGAAAGCCCGCTAGTCAGTCCAGCTTCCTGCAAAATGTCATCCTTGTATCTCTACAAATAACGCCGTTAACCGCTGTTGACCGACTGCAACTCGAGGTTGTAAAACGGTTTAAACGTCTTTTATCGCTACCTGATGGTAAAGGCCACTATCTGGGTAGTGGCTTTAGAAAGCCCGTTTGTCAGTCCATCTACCTGTAAAATGGCAACCTTCTACTCCTTCAAATAACACCGTTAGACGTTGTTACCCGACTGCTACTCAAAGTTGAAATACGGTTTTAACGTCTTGTTAAGCGCTGTTGATCGATTGCTACTCAAGGCTTTTAGACGGTTTTAACGTTTTTCATTGCTCGCTGAGGATAAAGTCCACTTTCTGGGAAGCGTATCATAGTGGATTTGGAAAGCTGGTTAGTTAATCCAATTACTTGCCAAATGTCAACCTTTTGCTCCTTCAAATAACGCCGTTAGACATTATAGCACATCTGGTCATATGATTGAACATATGGTTGTGAAATATGATATTCTTAGCGAACACATTTCTCGCATTTGTGTAGCAGAAGTTGAAACCGGTTAGCAAGTGAATATGTCTAGCAGCCGCCGGGCGATGTACTTGAAATTTATATCTTGCTCTATCCAGAGTCTTTCCAAAGTGTGATTATTTATTTATTCTAACGAAATTTTTTCGATCAACGAAATCAAGCAGCTTCGGTAGCTTTTATTACTTGGATGGATGACCGGGTATAGACATTTTTAAATTTTTTATTTTTATTTTATTCAATTTGAAAGTCAAAAAAAGTGTTTAAACTTTTTCATCGCTCCCTGATGGTAAAGGCCGCTATCTGGGTAGTGTATCAAAGCGGATTTAGAACGCCCGGTAGGCAGTCCATCTAATTGCAAAATGTCGTCATTGCATGTCTTCAAATAACGCCGGTAACCGCTGTTGACCGGTTGTAAATCGGTTTGTAAATCGGTTTTAACGTCATTTAACGCTCCCTGATGGTAAAGTCCACTTTCTGGGATGAATATTAAAGCGGATTTAGAAAGCCCGTTAGTCAGTCCATCTACTTGCAAAATGTCATCCTTGTATATCTTCAAATAACGCCGTTAACCGCTGTTGGCCGATTGCAACTTTAGGTTGTATAACGGTTTTAACGTCTTTCAACGCTCCCTGATAGTAAAAGCCACTATCTGGAAAGAGTATCAAAGTGGATTTAGAAAGCCCGTTAGTCATTTCATCTACTTGCAAAATGTCATCCTTGTATGTCTTCAAATAACGCCGTTAACCGCTGTTGACCGATTGCAACTCGAGGTTGTAAAACGGTTTAAACGTCTTTTATCGCTACCTGATGGTAAAGGCCACTATCTGGGAATTTTAGCAAACCGCATTTAGAAAGCACGTTAGTCAGTCCATCTACCTGCAAAATGTCATCCTTGTATGTCTTCAAATAACGCCGTTAACTGCTGTTGACCGATTGAAACTCGAGGTTGTAAAACGGTTTTAACGCCTTTTAACGCTCCCTGATGGTGGAGACCTCTATCTGGGTACTGTACCAAAGCGGATTTAGAAAGCCCGTTAGTCAGTCCATCAACTTGCAAAATGTCTTCCTTGCATGTCTTCAAATAACGCCGTTAACAGCTGTTGACCGACTGCAACTCGAGGTTGTAAAACGGTTTAAGCGCCTTTTAGCGCTCCCTGATGGTAGAGGCTACTATCTGGGTAGTTTATCAAAGCGGATTTAGAAAGCCCGTTAGTCAGTCCATCTTCCTGCTAAATGTCATCCTTGTATCTCTACAAATAACGCAGTTACCCGCTGTTGACCGACTGCAACTCGAGGTTGTAAAACGGTTTAAACGCCTCTTAGCGCTCCCTGATGGAAAAGGCCACTATCTGGGTAGTTTATCAAAGCGGATTTAGAAAGCCCGTTAGTCAGTCCATCTTCCTGCAAAATGTCATCCTTGTATCTACAACTAACGCCGTTAACCGCTGTAGACCGACTGCAACTCGAGGTTGTAAAACGGTTTAAACGCCTTTTAGCGCTCCCTGATGGTAAAGGCCACTATCTGGGTAGTTTATCAAAGCGGATTTAGAAAGCCCGTTAGTCAGTCCATCTTCCTGCAAAATGTCGTCTTTGTATCTCTACAAATAACGCCGTTAACCGCTGTTGACCGACTGCAACTCGAGGTTGTAAAACGGTTTAAACGCCTTTTAGCGCTCCCTGATGGTAGAGGCTACTATCTGGGTAGTTTATCAAAGTGGATTTAGAAAGCCCGTTAGTCAGTCCATCTTCCTGCTAAATGTCATCCTTGTATGTTTACAAATAACGCCGTAAACCGCTGTTGACCGATTGCAACTCGAGGTTGTAAAACGGTTTTAACGTCTTTTAGCGCTCCCTGATGGTAAAGCCTACTATCTGGGTAGTTTATCAAAGCGGAATTAGAAAGCCCACTAGTCAGTCCAGCTTCCTGCAAAATGTCATCCTTGTATCTCTACAAATAACGCCGTTAACCGCTGCTGACCGACTGCAACTCGAGGTTGTAAAACGGTTTCAACGCCTTTTAGCACTCCCTGATAGTAGAGACTACTATCTGGGTAGTTTATCAAAGCGGACTTAGAAAGCCCGTTAGTCAGTCCATCTTCCTGCAAAATGTCACCCTTGTATGTCTACAAATAACGCCGTTAACCGCTGTTGACCGATTGCAACTCGAGGTTATATAACGGTTTTAACGTCTTTCAACGCTCCCTGATGGCAAAGGCCACTATCTGGAAATAGTATCGAAGCGGATTTAGAAAGCCCGTTAGTCATTTCATCTACCTGCAAAATGTCATCCTTGTATGTCTTCAAATAACGCCGTTAACCGCTGTTGACCGATTGAAACTCGAGGTTGTAAAACGGTTTTAACGCCTTTTAACGCTCCCTGATGGTGGAGACCTCTATCTGGGTACTGTACCAAAGCGGATTTAGAAAGCCCGTTAGTCAGTCCATCAACTTGCAAAATGTCTTCCTTGCATGTCTTCAAATAACGCCGTTAACAGCTGTTGACCGACTGCAACTCGAGGTTGTAAAACGGTTTAAGCGCCTTTTAGCGCTCCCTGATGGTAGAGGCTACTATCTGGGTAGTTTATCAAAGCGGATTTAGAAAGCCCGTTAGTCAGTCCATCTTCCTGCTAAATGTCATCCTTGTATCTCTACAAATAACGCAGTTACCCGCTGTTGACCGACTGCAACTCGAGGTTGTAAAACGGTTTAAACGCCTCTTCGCGCTCCCTGATGGAAAAGGCCACTATCTGGGTAGTTTATCAAAGCGGATTTAGAAAGCCCGTTAGTCAGTCCATCTTCCTGCAAAATGTCATCCTTGTATCTCTACAAATAACGCCGTTAACCGCTGTAGACCGACTGCAACTCGAGGTTGTAAAACGGTTTAAACGCCTTTTAGCGCTCCCTGATGGTAAAGGCCACTATCTGGGTAGTTTATCAAAGCGGATTTAGAAAGCCCGTTAGTCAGTCCATCTTCCTGCAAAATGTCGTCCTAGTACCTCTACAAATAACGCCGTTAACCGCTGTTGACCGACTGCAACTCGAGGTTGTAAAACGGTTTCAGAGCCTTTTAGCACTCCCTGATAGTAGAGGCTACTATCTGGGTAGTTTATCAAAGCGGACTTAGAAAGCCCGTTAGTCAGTCCATCTTCCTGCTAAATGTCATCCTTGTATGTCTACAAATAACGCCGTTAACCGCTGTTGACCGATTGCAACTCGAGGTTATATAACGGTTTTAACGTCTTTCAACGCTCCCTGATGGTAAAGGCCACTATCTGGAAAGAGTATCGAAGCGGATTTAGAAAGCCCGTTAGTCATTTCATCTACCTGCAAAATGTCATCCTTGTATGTCTTCAAATAACGCCGTTAGCCGCTGTTGACCGATTGCAACTCGAGGTTGTAAAACGGTTTTAACGTCTTTTAGCGCTCCCTGATGGTAAAGCCCACTATCTGGGTAGTTTATCAAAGCGGAATTAGAAAGCCCGCTAGTCAGTCCAGCTTCCTGCAAAATGTCATCCTTGTATCTCTACAAATAACGCCGTTAACCGCTGTTGACCGATTGCAACTCGAGGTAGTAAAACGGTTTAAATGTCTTTTATCGCTACCTGATGGTAAAGGCCACTATCTGGGTAGTTTATCAAAGCGGATTTAGAAAGCCCGTTAGTCAGTCCATCTTCCTGCAAAATGTCGTCCTAGTACCTCTACAAATAACGCCGTTAACCGCTGTTGACCGACTGCAACTCGAGGTTGTAAAACGGTTTAAACGCCTTTTAGCGCTCCCTGATGGTAGAGGCTACTATCTGGGTAGTTTATCAAAGCGGATTTAGAAAGCCCGTTAGTCAGTCCATCTTCCTGCTAAATGTCATCCTTGTATGTTTACAAATAACGCCGTAAACCGCTGTTGACCGATTGCAACTCGAGGTTGTAAAACGGTTTTAACGTCTTTTAGCGCTCCCTGATGGTAAAGCCCACTATCTGGGTAGTTTATCAAAGCGGAATTAGAAAGCCCGCTAGTCAGTCCAGCTTCCTGCAAAATGTCATCCTTGTATCTCTACAAATAACGCCGTTAACCGCTGTTGACCGACTGCAACTCGAGGTTGTAAAACGGTTTAAACGCCTTTTAGCGCTCCCTGATGGTAGAGGCTACTATCTGGGTAGTTTATCAAAGCGGATTTAGAAAGCCCGTTAGTCAGTCCATCTTCCTGCTAAATGTCATCCTTGTATGTCTACAAATAACGCCGTTAACCGCTGTTGACCGATTGCAACTCGAGGTTGTAAAATTGTTTTAACGTCTTTTAGAGCTCCCTGATGGTAAAGCCCACTATCTGGGTAGTTAATCAAAGCGGAATTAGAAAGCCCGCTAGTCAGTCCAGCTTCCTGCAAAATGTCATCCTTGTATCTCTACAAATAACGCCGTTAACCGCTGTTGACCGATTGCAACTCGAGGTAGTAAAACGGTTTAAACGTCTTTTATCGCTACCTGATGGTAAAGGCCACTATCTGGGAATTTTAGCAAAGCGGATTTAGAAAGCCCGTTAGTCAGTCCATCAACTTGAAAAATGTCTTCCTTGCATGTCTTCAAATAACGCCGTTAAACGCTGTTGATCGATTGCAACTCGAGGTTGTAAAACGGTTTTAGAGTCTTTTAGCGCTCCCTGATGGTATAGGCTACTATCTGGGTAGTTTATCAAAGCGGAATTAGGAAGCCCGTTAGTCAGTCCATCTTCCTGCTAAATGTCATCCTTGTATGTCTACAAACAACGCCGTTAACCGCTGTTGACCGATTGCAACTTGAGGTTATATAACGGTTTTAACGTCTTTCAACGCTCCCTGATGGTAAAAGCCACTATCTGGAAAGAGTATCGAAGCGGATTTAGAAAGCCCGTTAGTCATTTCATCTACCTGCAAAATGTCATCCTTGTATGTCTTCAAATAACGCCGTTAACCGCTGTTGACCGATTGCAACTCGAGGTTATAAAACGGTTTTAACGTCTTTTAGCGCTCCCTGATGGTAAAGCCCACTATCTGGGTAGTTTATCAAAGCGGAATTAGAAAGCCCGCTAGTCAGTCCAGCTTCCTGCAAAATGTCATCCTTGTATCTCTACAAATAACGCCGTTAACCGCTGTTGACCGACTGCAACTCGAGGTTGTAAAACGGTTTAAACGTCTTTTATCGCTACCTGATGGTAAAGGCCACTATCTGGGTAGTGGCTTTAGAAAGCCCGTTTGTCAGTCCATCTACCTGTAAAATGGCAACCTTCTACTCCTTCAAATAACACCGTTAGACGTTGTTACCCGACTGCTACTCAAAGTTGAAATACGGTTTTAACGTCTTGTTAAGCGCTGTTGATCGATTGCTACTCAAGGCTTTTAGACGGTTTTAACGTTTTTCATTGCTCGCTGAGGATAAAGTCCACTTTCTGGGAAGCGTATCATAGTGGATTTGGAAAGCTGGTTAGTCAATCCAATTACTTGCCAAATGTCAACCTTTTGCTCCTTCAAATAACGCCGTTAGACATTATAGCACATCTGGTCATATGATTGAACATATGGTTGTGAAATATAATATTCTTAGCGAACACATTTCTCGCATTTGTGTAGCAGAAGTTGAAACCGGTTAGCAAGTGAATATGTCTAGCAGCCGCCGGGCGATGTACTTGAAATTTATATCTTGCTCTATCCAGAGTCTTTCCAAAGTGTGATTATTTATTTATTCTAACGAAATTTTTTCGATCAACGAAATCAAGCAGCTTCGGTAGCTTTTATTACTTGGATGGATGACCGGGTATAGACATTTTTAAATTTTTTATTTTTATTTTATTCAATTTGAAAGTCAAAAAAAGTGTTTAAACATTTTCATCGCTCCCTGATGGTAAAGGCCGCTATCTGGGTAGTGTATCAAAGCGGATTTAGAAAGCCCGTTAGTCAGTCCATCTACTTGCAAAATGTCATCCTTGTATATCTTGAAATAACGCCGTTAACCGCTGTTGGCCGATTGCAACTTTAGGTTGTATAACGGTTTTAACGTCTTTCAACGCTCCCTGATAGTAAAAGCCACTATCTGGAAAGAGTATCAAAGTGGATTTAGAAAGCCCGTTAGTCATTTCATCTACTTGCAAAATGTCATCCTTGTATGTCTTCAAATAACGCCGTTAACCGCTGTTGACCGATTACAACTCGAGGTTGTAAAACGGTTTAAACGTCTTTTATCGCTACCTGATGGTAAAGGCCACTATCTGGGAATTTTAGCAAACCGCATTTAGAAAGCACGTTAGTCAGTCCATCTACCTGCAAAATGTCATCCTTGTATGCCTTCAAATAACGCCGTTAACTGCTGTTGACCGATTGAAACTCGAGGTTGTAAAACGGTTTTAACGCCTTTTAACGCTCCCTGATGGTGGAGACCTCTATCTGGGTACTGTGCCAAAGCGGATTTAGAAAGCCCGTTAGTCAGTCCCTCAACTTGCAAAATGTCTTCCTTGCATGTCTTCAAATAACGCCGTTAACAGCTGTTGACCGACTGCAACTCGAGGTTGTAAAACGGTTTAAGCGCCTTTTAGCGCTCCCTGATGGTAGAGGCTACTATCTGGGTAGTTTATCAAAGCGGATTTAGAAAGCCCGTTAGTCACTCCATCTTCCTGCTAAATGTCATCCTTGTATCTCTACAAATAACGCAGTTACCCGCTGTTGACCGACTGCAACTCGAGGTTGTAAAACGGTTTAAACGCCTCTTAGCGCTCCCTGATGGAAAAGGCCACTATCTGGGTAGTTTATCAAAGCGGATTTAGAAAGCCCGTTAGTCAGTCCATCTTCCTGCAAAATGTCATCCTTGTATCTCTACAAATAACGCCGTTAACCGCTGTAGACCGACTGCAACTCGAGGTTGTAAAACGGTTTAAACGCCTTTTAGCGCTCCCTGATGGTAAAGGCCACTATCTGGGTAGTTTATCAAAGCGGATTTAGAAAGCCCGTTAGTCAGTCCATCTTCCTGCAAAATGTCGTCCTTGTATCTCTACAAATAACGCCGTTAACCGCTGTTGACCGACTGCAACTCGAGGTTGTAAAACGGTTTAAACGCCTTTTAGCGTTGGAGTTGCTTTTACAGTGATCGGTTGTGATTTGATTTTTTTCCTGAGTTTATATTTTGAAAAGTGCGCTTAAAGCCATCAAAACGAAGTAAAGTGTGAAAAAGTGGATAGTAAAAGACAGTGACTTATTGGTTATCCAATCTTATATTTATATTTTGTATGATTCACGGTGCAAAAAATCGTTTTTTTTAATTTCATTGCCATCATTCTTGGTTGCTATATTTGTTCTTTGTCTGAAAAAAATTCCTATCTCTTGTAATAAACTCTCTCTTTCCCCTAAAATTAAATATGCATGTGTGCAGTGAATGTTTCATCGACCTCCCCTCTGAAGGGGATTTTGTGACATGCCATAGGTGTGATCGCAAAATGCACTTTGGTTGCACCACCATCTCGGAGAAATCCTATAGGAAACTGACCATGGTCAAAAAGGAAGAATGGAGATGTGCAACCTGCAGAAGGGAACTACAAAATCCTGTGGTAGATGGTACACTAAAACCTGTACCCGTGGTAACCCCAACTCAGCCACCACCAAAAAGAACAAGGAGTGCTAGTTCCCCTGATGTCAGTGAAAACCCAAACACATCAAACATCAACAGCAAAATGCTTATTGAGGAAATGAAAATAATGAGAAAAGACATGTCCGAAATAAAAACAAGCTGTGAATTTGTTGCAAGCAAATACGAACAGATAAACCAGCACATGGAAATGAACAACGACATTCTACAAAAACTTTCTAATGAAATAAAACAACTAAAAGAAAATAACCAGGTAAAAGACCAACAAATTCTTTTATTAGAAACAAAAGTGAACACACTAGAGCAACAAATACTAAAAAACAACATAGAAATCAAAAATGTCCCACCCACGGCCGACAAAAATTTGACAGAAGTTATCAAAGCAGTAGGCAAAACACTAAACTGTGAAATAAACACTTCTGATATAGCCGACTTTTATCGAACAAATAAGCGAAATCCGAACAAATCATCTTTAATAGTATCATTTACAAACTACGCGTGCAAAACAAAGATGATACGAAATGCAAAAATAGTTCGCAAAATTGAACTCAAAACAATCAGAGAAAATACATACAACAATCAAAACAGAGAGCGAGAGAGTGATGCGATTGTATTTGTCAACAATCAACTGACTCCAACAAATAGGCATTTGCTCTGGCTGGCCAAAAACAAAGCCAGAGAATGCAACTGGAGATTTGTGTGGGAGGCTTCAGGCATAATACTTGCAAGAAAATCGGAAAACGGCGAATCTATACACATAGGCTCGCTTAACGATGTGAGTAGAATCTGCATCTAACTGATATTCACAAGATGAACGAATTGGAAAATCAAAACAAAATAAAAAATATAATGGAATTCCAATATAATGACGCTGACATCGATTTTAAGGTAATAAATGGATTTACTGGCATCGATGCAGATTTTATTAAAAAAATGAATTTTTGTTGTGTGTGTTTTAATATAAGATCGATAAGGAAAAATTGGAATGTTTTTGTTACAGAAATTGAGAATTTCTTAGATTATGTTGATGTTATTGCTTTAAATGAAATTAATGTGAGAGAAGAAGAAAATGAGCTCTACAGCCTAAATGGATTTGATACTGAATTCTTTAATAGAAAAGAGGGTAAAGGCGGAGGAATCGCAGTGTTCATAAGAAATCATATACGATACAAACGAATTTATGATAATACTGTATTCTATGAAAATGTCCAAATAGAAATAGATGACAATCATAGAAAAATATTTATTCACGCGATATATAGACCACCAAAGTTAAGTGTCGCGGAGTTTATAGAAGAATTGGACAATCACGTCCATAATGAGAGAGAATTGATTGTTATGGGTGATACGAACATAAACTTAAACAAGTCAAATGATCCCCATGTCAATAAGTATTTAGAAATAATGGCATCAAAGGGCTTAACCAATGTAATCAACCAACCCACACGTGCAAATATAGCTGCAAATACTTCTACAATAATTGACCATATTTTTGTTAGCATTACACAACAAGATATAGTGTCGGCTGTTATTGAAACCGACATATCTGATCATTACGCCGCAATGTATGCTACAAGAAACTACCCTGAACGTGAAATAATAGAAGAAATGCCTGCGAAATTCAGCCAGCAGAAAGTTAATCAGTTAATTGAGCAAACTAACTGGGAAAGCCTATGTGAAGAGCATGACGTTGAAGGTCTATATAATAATTTTGTAAACAAAATGATGGATATATATACACGATCGACAAAGGTAACCCAAAATTCAAAAAAACGAAAACACAAAGCATGGATAACTGCTGAAGTAGTAAGAATGTGCAAAAGAAGAGACGAATTATACAGGAAATGGAAAAATAATCCACTTAACCAAAGCTACGAATATATTTACAAACAATTTCGAAACGAAGTAAGTAAACATATTTTAACTATGAAGGCAAACTTCTACAAACAAAGTTTTTTAAATGCCAAAAACGACCCAAGAAAAACATGGAATGTTTTAAATGAACTTCTGGGACGAAATAAAAGATCGATTGATAAAGTCATTATTGAAAATTTTTCCGACAACATAACGAACACCGTAAACAAATTTGTGGAAAAATTTTCAAACCAAGTGTCTAAAATAGTACACAAGTGTAGTCAGAAATCATCTAACCATCTAAATATACATATCACACCATCAATATATTTAGAGGAAGCTAGCGAAGCAGAAGTGTACAACATGTTGTGCAGTTTAAAATCCGATAAGGGAGCAGGAGCAGATTGCATTAGACCGATTGATTTGAAACTTAACGCTTTATACCTAACTCCTATAATTAAAACAATTATAAACCGAAGCATAAGCCAATGCTGTGTTCCTAGGTTACTTAAGACGTCAACAATCCGACCAGTATACAAAGGAGGAGTGAAAAGCCAAATGGAAAATTATAGGCGATCGCAATTCTTTCTGTTATAGACAAATGTTTAGAAGAAATAATAGTAGGAAGAATAACGAAATTCATAGTAAAGCATAGAGTCCTACAACCAAATCAATATGGTTTCCAAAAAAATAAAAGCACTGGATTACTATTGGGAGAACTTTCGAGTGTGGTGAACGCAAGTCTTAACAAAAACCACCATGTACTAGTAATGTTTCTAGACTTTAGCAAGGCCTTCGACACATTGAGCCATGAGAAGATAATAGAAAGTCTTAATAAAATTGGTATAAGAGGGACCTTAGCGAAGTGGATAGAAAGCTACCTATCAGGAAGAACCATACGCGTAAAAGTTGGAAACGCTGTTAGCCAAGAAAAACAATGCTTATATGGTGTACCACAAGGTTCAAAACTTGGACCGATACTTTTCATCTTGTTCACAAATGAGCTACTTCGTGTATTTAAACGAAGTACAGCTTTTGCATATGCAGATGACATTGCAATTGTTGTCAAGCACAAGTGCCTGGATACTGCTATAGGAATAATGCAAGACGAATTTAATAATGTCTCAAGATGGTGCCATGATCAAGGGCTGGTTATCAATGCTGTTAAATCAAAGATGATGCATATACGCATGCCACGTCAACATGAAGCGTCTATACGTATATATCACCAAAACGAAGACTGTTCAACCACAAGCAAAAGTGATGCTATTGAAGTAGTGAAATCAATAAAATATCTAGGAATCATAATTGATGATCACTTCTTGTGGCATGAACACATAAATAAAATACGGATGCAATTAAAAAGTGCTGTTTTTGCGATGGTGTATCTAAAAAGATATACTAGCGTTGATGTCCAAAATCAAGTATACCTTTCTCTCGCTGAATCTCGCTTAAGATACGGAATATTAGCTTGGGGAAATGCATCGAAAACCCACCTAGATAAGATACTTAATATTCAGCATCGATTATTTAAAATAGTCAGTACTAACCATTTTAATTTAAAGGTATTAGATGTTAACGGCATATATAAGATGACAGCTTTATTACAATACTATGACGATCAACGATACCAACAAAATATACGCCATAATCTCAATACAAGAAGAAGAGCTCAGGGATTGCTGGAAACACCTGAAACCTATAACATCTATGGGAGAAGACATCCAAGCTACGCCCTACCAGCAATAATGAATGTACTACCAGCAAACTTAAAAAACATTTTAAACTTTAAAAAACGCAAAAAAGATGTAAAAAAGTATCTTTTAAACATACATCATGTATATTAACTCCATATGAACATTTGTGAATGACTAAATTTATTGAAAATTGTAAATTAATTATAAATACCTACTCTTTCAAATTTCCACAACCGATAAACTGTGAAATATTATCAATATAGAATATGCAACCACCTGCAGATAAGCAATAAGCTTCGCGGGTAAATGAATTACTATAACGTTTTAAAGAAAGAATAAAGAAAGAAAAAAAAAAAAAAAAAAAAAAAAAGCGCTCTCTGATGGTAGAGGCTACTATCTGGGTAGTTTAGTTTATCAAAGCGGATTTAGAAAGCCCGTTAGTCAGTCCATCTTCCTGCTAAATGTCATCCTTGTATGTTTACAAATAACGCCGTAAACCGCTGTTGACCGATTGCAACTCGAGGTTGTAAAACGGTTTTAACGTCTTTTAGCGCTCCCTGATGGTAAAGCCCACTATCTGGGTAGTTTATCAAAGCGGAATTAGAAAGCCCGCTAGTCAGTCCAGCTTCCTGCAAAATGTCATCCTTGTATCTCTACAAATAACGCCGTTAACCGCTGCTGACCGACTGCAACTCGAGGTTGTAAAACGGTTTCAACGCCTTTTAGCACTCCCTGATAGAAGAGGCTACTATCTGGGTAGTTTATCAAAGCGGACTTAGAAAGCCCGTTAGTCAGTCCATCTTCCTGCTAAATGTCATCCTTGTATGTCTACAAATAACGCCGTTAACCGCTGTTGACCGATTGCAACTCGAGGTTATATAACGGTTTTAACGTCTTTCAACGCTCCCTGATGGTAAAGGCCACTATCTGGAAAGAGTATCGAAGCGGATTTAGAAAGCCCGTTAGTCATTTCATCTACCTGCAAAATGTCATCCTTGTATGTCTTCAAATAACGCCGTTAGCCGCTGTTGACCGATTGCAACTCGAGGTAGTAAAACGGTTTAAATGTCTTTTATCGCTACCTGATGGTAAAGGCCACTATCTGGGTAGTTTATCAAAGCGGATTTAGAAAGCCCGTTAGTCAGTCCATCTTCCTGCAAAATGTCGTCCTTGTATCTCTACAAATAACGCCGTTAACCGCTGTTGACCGATTGCAACTCGAGGTAGTAAAACGGTTTAAACGTCTTTTATCGCTACCTGATGGTAAAGGCCACTATCTGGGAATTTTAGCAAAGCGCATTTAGAAAGCCCGTTAGTCAGTCGATCTACCTGCAAAATGTCATCCTTGTATGTCTTCAAATAACGCCGTTAACCGCTGTTGACCGATTGAAACTCGAGGTTGTAAAACGGTTTTAACGCCTTTTAACGCTCCCGGATGGTGGAGACAACTATCTAGGTACTGTACCAAAGCGGATTTAGAAAGCCCGTTAGTCAGTCCACCAACTTGAAAAATGTCTTCCTTGCATGTCTTCAAATAACGCCGTTAAACGCTGTTGATCGATTGCAACTCGAGGTTGTAAAACGGTTTTAGAGTCTTTTAGCGCTCCCTGATGGTAGAGGCTACTATCTGGGTAGTTTATCAAAGCGGAATTAGGAAGCCCGTTAGTCAGTCCATCTTCCTGCTAAATGTCATCCTTGTATCTCTACAAATAACGCCGTTAACCGCTGTTGACCGATTGCAACTCGAGGTAGTAAAACGGTTTAAACGTCTTTTATCGCTACCTGATGGTACAGGCCACTATCTGGGAATTTTAGCAAAGCGCATTTAGAAAGCCCGTTAGTCAGTCGATCTACCTGCAAAATGTCATCCTTGTATGTCTTCAAATAACGCCGTTAGCCGCTGTTGACCGATTGCAACTCGAGGTAGTAAAACGGTTTAAATGTCTTTTATCGCTACCTGATGGTAAAGGCCACTATCTGGGTAGTTTATCAAAGCGGAATTAGAAAGCCCGCTAGTCAGTCCAGCTTCCTGCAAAATGTCATCCTTGTATCTCTACAAATAACGCCGTTAACCGCTGTTGACCGATTGCAACTCGAGGTAGTAAAACGGTTTAAATGTCTTTTATCGCTACCTGATGGTAAAGGCCACTATCTGGGTAGTTTATCAAAGCGGAATTAGAAAGCCCGCTAGTCAGTCCAGCTTCCTGCAAAATGTCATCCTTGTATCTCTACAAATAACGCCGTTAACCGCTGTTGACCGATTGCAACTCGAGGTAGTAAAACGGTTTAAATGTCTTTTATCGCTACCTGATGGTAAAGGCCACTATCTGGGTAGTTTATCAAAGCGGATTTAGAAAGCCCGTTAGTCAGTCCATCTTCCTGGAAAATGTCGTCCTTGTACCTCTACAAATAACGCCGTTAACCGCTGTTGACCGATTGCAACTCGAGGTAGTAAAACGGTTTAAACGTCTTTTATCGCTACCTGATGGTACAGGCCACTATCTGGGAATTTTAGCAAAGCGCATTTAGAAAGCCCGTTAGTCAGTCGATCTACCTGCAAAATGTCATCCTTGTATATCTTCAAATAACGCCGTTAGCCGCTGTTGACCGATTGCAACTCGAGGTAGTAAAACGGTTTAAACGTCTTTTATCGCTACCTGATGGTAAAGGCCACTATCTGGGAATTTTAGCAAAGCGCATTTAGAAAGCCCGTTAGTCAGTCGATCTACCTGCAAAATGTCATCCTTGTATGTCTTCAAATAACGCCGTTAACCGCTGTTGACCGATTGAAACTCGAGGTTGTAAAACGGTTTTAACGCCTTTTAACGCTCCCGGATGGTGGAGACAACTATCTAGGTACTGTACCAAAGCGGATTTAGAAAGCCCGTTAGTCAGTCCATCAACTTGCAAAATGTCTTCCTTGCATGTCTTCAAATAACGCCGTTAACAGCTGTTGACCGACTGCAACTCGAGGTTGTAAAACGGTTTAAGCGCCTTTTAGCGCTCCCTGATGGTAGAGGCTACTATCTGGGTAGTTTATCAAAGCGGATTTAGAAAGCCCGTTAGTCAGTCCATCTTCCTGCTAAATGTCATCCTTGTATCTCTACAAATAACGCCGTTACCCGCTGTTGACCGACTGCAACTCGTGGTTGTAAAACGGTTTAAACGCCTCTTAGCGCTCCCTGATGGAAAAGGCCACTATCTGGGTAGTTTATCAAAGCGGATTTAGAAAGCCCGTTAGTCAGTCCATCTTCCTGCAAAATGTCATCCTTGTATTTCTACAAATAACGCCGTTAACCGCTGTTGACCGACTGCAACTCGAGGTTGTAAAACGGTTTAAACGCCTTTTAGCGCTCCCTGATGGTAAAGGCCACTATCTGGGTAGTTTATTAAAGTGGCTTTAGAAAGCCCGTTAGTCAGTCCATCTTCCTGCAAAATGTCTTCCTTGCATGTCTTCAAATAACGCCGTTAACAGCTGTTGACCGACTGCAACTCGAGGTTGTAAAACGGTTTAAGCGCCTTTTAGCGCTCCCTGATGGTAGAGGCTACTATCTGGGTAGTTTATCAAAGCGGATTTAGAAAGCCCGTTAGTCAGTCCATCTTCCTGCTAAATGTCATCCTTGTATCTCTACAAATAACGCCGTTACCCGCTGTTGACCGACTGCAACTCGTGGTTGTAAAACGGTTTAAACGCCTCTTAGCGCTCCCTGATGGAAAAGGCCACTATCTGGGTAGTTTATCAAAGCGGATTTAGAAAGCCCGTTAGTCAGTCCATCAACTTGCAAAATGTCTTCCTTGCATGTCTTCGAATAACGCCGTTAACAGCTGTTGACCGACTGCAACTCGAGGTTGTAAAACGGTTTAAGCGCCTTTTAGCGCTCCCTGATGGTAGAGGCTACTATCTGGGTAGTTTATCAAAGCGGATTTAGAAAGCCCGTTAGTCAGTCCATCTTCCTGCTAAATGTCATCCTTGTATCTCTACAAATAACGCCGTTACCCGCTGTTGACCGACTGCAACTCGTGGTTGTAAAACGGTTTAAACGCCTCTTAGCGCTCCCTGATGGAAAAGGCCACTATCTGGGTAGTTTATCAAAGCGGATTTAGAAAGCCCGTTAGTCAGTCCATCTTCCTGCTAAATGTCATCCTTGTATCTCTACAAATAACGCCGTTACCCGCTGTTGACCGACTGCAACTCGTGGTTGTAAAACGGTTTAAGCGCCTTTTAGCGCTCCCTGATGGTAGAGGCTACTATCTGGGTAGTTTATCAAAGCGGATTTAGAAAGCCCGTTAGTCAGTCCATCTTCCTGCTAAATGTCATCCTTGTATCTCTACAAATAACGCCGTTACCCGCTGTTGACCGACTGCAACTCGTGGTTGTAAAACGGTTTAAACGCCTCTTAGCGCTCCCTGATGGAAAAGGCCACTATCTGGGTAGTTTATCAAAGCGGATTTAGAAAGCCCGTTAGTCAGTCCATCTTCCTGCTAAATGTCATCCTTGTATCTCTACAAATAACGCCGTTACCCGCTGTTGACCGACTGCAACTCGTGGTTGTAAAACGGTTTAAACGCCTCTTAGCGCTCCCTGATGGAAAAGGCCACTATCTGGGTAGTTTATCAAAGCGGATTTAGAAAGCCCGTTAGTCAGTCCATCTTCCTGCAAAATGTCATCCTTGTATGTCTTCAAATAACGCCGTTAACCGCTGTTGACCGATTGAAACTCGAGGTTGTAAAACGGTTTTAGAGTCTTTTAGCGCTCCCTGATGGTAGAGGCTACTATCTGGGTAGTTTATCAAAGCGGAATTAGGAAGCCCGTTAGTCAGTCCATCTTCCTGCTAAATGTCATCCTTGTATGTCTACAAACAACGCCGTTAACCGCTGTTGACCGATTGCAACTTGAGGTTATATAACGGTTTTAACGTCTTTCAACGCTCCCTGATGGTAAAAGCCACTATCTGGAAAGAGTATCGAAGCGGATTTAGAAAGCCCGTTAGTCATTTCATCTACCTGCAAAATGTCATCCTTGTATGTCTTCAAATAACGCCGTTAACCGCTGTTGACCGATTGCAACTCGAGGTTATAAAACGGTTTTAACGTCTTTTAGCGCTCCCTGATGGTAAAGCCCACTATCTGGGTAAGCGGAATTAGAAAGCCCGCTAGTCAGTCCAGCTTCCTGCAATATGTCATCCTTGTATCTCTACAAATAACGCCGTTAACCGCTGTTGACCGACTGCAACTCGAGGTTGTAAAACGGTTTAAACGTCTTTTATCGCTACCTGATGGTAAAGGCCACTATCTGGGTAGTTTATTAAAGTGGCTTTAGAAAGCCCGTTTGTCAGTCCATCTACCTGTAAAATGGCAACCTTCTACTCCTTCAAATAACACCGTTAGACGTTGTTACCCGACTGCTACTCAAAGTTGAAATACGGTTTTAACGTCTTGTTAAGCGCTGTTGATCGATTGCTACTCAAGGCTTTTAGACGGTTTTAACGTTTTTCATTGCTCGCTGAGTATAAAGTCCACTTTCTGGGAAGCGTATCATAGTGGATTTGGAAAGCTGGTTAGTCAATCCAATTACTTGCCAAATGTCAACCTTTTGCTCCTTCAAATAACGCCGTTAGACATTATAGCACATCTGGTCATATGATTGAACATATGGTTGTGAAATATGATATTCTTAGCGAACACATTTCTCGCATTTGTGTAGCAGAAGTTGAAACCGGTTAGCAAGTGAATATGTCTAGCAGCCGCCGGGCGATGTACTTGAAATTTATATCTTGCTCTATCCAGAGTCTTTCCAAAGTGTGATTATTTATTTATTCTAACGAAATTTTTTCGATCAACGAAATCAAGCAGCTTCGGTAGCTTTTATTACTTGGATGGATGACCGGGTATAGACATTTTCAAATTTTTTATTTTTATTTTATTCAATTTGAAAGTCAAAAAAAGTGTTTAAACTTTTTCATCGCTCCCTGATGGTAAAGGCCGCTATCTGGGTAGTGTATCAAAGCGGATTTAGAACGCCCGGTAGGCAGTCCATCTAATTGCAAAATGTCGTCATTGCATGTCTTCAAATAACGCCGGTAACCGCTGTTGACCGGTTGTAAATCGGTTTGTAAATCGGTTTTAACGTCTTTTAACGCTCCCTGATGGTAAAGTCCACTTTCTCGGATGAATATTAAAGCGGATTTAGAAAGCCCGTTAGTCAGTCCATCTACTTGCAAAATGTCATCCTTGTATGTCTTCAAATAACGCCGTTAACCGCTGTTGGCCGATTGCAACTTTAGGTTGTATAACGGTTTTATCGTCTTCCAACGCTCCCTGATAGTAAAAGCCACTATCTGGAAAGAGTATCAAAGTGGATTTAGAAAGCCCGTTAGTCATTTCATCTACTTGCAAAATGTCATCTTTGTATGTCTTCAAATAACGCCGTTAACCGCTGTTGACCGATTGAAACTCGAGGTAGTAAAACGGTTTAAACGTCTTTTATCGCTACCTGATGGTACAGGCCACTATCTGGGAATTTTAGCAAAGCGCATTTAGAAAGCCCGTTAGTCAGTCGATCTACCTGCAAAATGTCATCCTTGTATGTCTTCAAATAACGCCGTTAGCCGCTGTTGACCGATTGCAACTCGAGGTAGTAAAACGGTTTAAATGTCTTTTATCGCTACCTGATGGTAAAGGCCACTATCTGGGTAGTTTATCAAAGCGGAATTAGAAAGCCCGCTAGTCAGTCCAGCTTCCTGCAAAATGTCATCCTTGTATCTCTACAAATAACGCCGTTAACCGCTGTTGACCGATTGCAACTCGAGGTAGTAAAACGGTTTAAACGTCTTTTATCGCTACCTGATGGTAAAGGCCACTATCTGGGAATTTTAGCAAAGCGCATTTAGAAAGCCCGTTAGTCAGTCGATCTACCTGCAAAATGTCATCCTTGTATGTCTTCAAATAACGCCGTTAACCGCTGTTGACCGATTGAAACTCGAGGTAGTAAAACGGTTTAAACGTCTTTTATCGCTACCTGATGGTACAGGCCACTATCTGGGAATTTTAGCAAAGCGCATTTAGAAAGCCCGTTAGTCAGTCGATCTACCTGCAAAATGTCATCCTTGTATGTCTTCAAATAACGCCGTTAACCGCTGTTGACCGATTGAAACTCGAGGTTGTAAAACATTTTTAACGCCTTTTAACGCTCCCGGATGGTGGAGACAACTATCTAGGTACTGTACCAAAGCGGATTTAGAAAGCCCGTTAGTCAGTCCATCAACTTGCAAAATGTCTTCCTTGCATGTCTTCAAATAACGCCGTTAACAGCTGTTGACCGACTGCAACTCGAGGTTGTAAAACGGTTTAAGCGCCTTTTAGCGCTCCCTGATGGTAGAGGCTACTATCTGGGTAGTTTATCAAAGCGGATTTAGAAAGCCCGTTAGTCAGTCCATCTTCCTGCTAAATGTCATCCTTGTATCTCTACAAATAACGCCGTTACCCGCTGTTGACCGACTGCAACTCGTGGTTGTAAAACGGTTTAAACGCCTCTTAGCGCTCCCTGATGGAAAAGGCCACTATCTGGGTAGTTTATCAAAGCGGATTTAGAAAGCCCGTTAGTCAGTCCATCTTCCTGCAAAATGTCATCCTTGTATTTCTACAAATAACGCCGTTAACCGCTGTTGACCGACTGCAACTCGAGGTTGTAAAACGGTTTAAACGCCTTTTAGCGCTCCCTGATGGTAAAGGCCACTATCTGGGTAGTTTATTAAAGTGGCTTTAGAAAGCCCGTTAGTCAGTCCATCTTCCTGCAAAATGTCTTCCTTGCATGTCTTCAAATAACGCCGTTAACAGCTGTTGACCGACTGCAACTCGAGGTTGTAAAACGGTTTAAGCGCCTTTTAGCGCTCCCTGATGGTAGAGGCTACTATCTGGGTAGTTTATCAAAGCGGATTTAGAAAGCCCGTTAGTCAGTCCATCTTCCTGCTAAATGTCATCCTTGTATCTCTACAAATAACGCCGTTACCCGCTGTTGACCGACTGCAACTCGTGGTTGTAAAACGGTTTAAACGCCTCTTAGCGCTCCCTGATGGAAAAGGCCACTATCTGGGTAGTTTATCAAAGCGGATTTAGAAAGCCCGTTAGTCAGTCCATCAACTTGCAAAATGTTTTCCTTGCATGTCTTCAAATAACGCCGTTAACAGCTGTTGACCGACTGCAACTCGAGGTTGTAAAACGGTTTAAGCGCCTTTTAGCGCTCCCTGATGGTAGAGGCTACTATCTGGGTAGTTTATCAAAGCGGATTTAGAAAGCCCGTTAGTCAGTCCATCTTCCTGCTAAATGTCATCCTTGTATCTCTACAAATAACGCCGTTACCCGCTGTTGACCGACTGCAACTCGTGGTTGTAAAACGGTTTAAACGCCTCTTAGCGCTCCCTGATGGAAAAGGCCACTATCTGGGTAGTTTATCAAAGCGGATTTAGAAAGCCCGTTAGTCAGTCCATCTTCCTGCTAAATGTCATCCTTGTATCTCTACAAATAACGCCGTTACCCGCTGTTGACCGACTGCAACTCGTGGTTGTAAAACGGTTTAAGCGCCTTTTAGCGCTCCCTGATGGTAGAGGCTACTATCTGGGTAGTTTATCAAAGCGGATTTAGAAAGCCCGTTAGTCAGTCCATCTTCCTGCTAAATGTCATCCTTGTATCTCTACAAATAACGCCGTTACCCGCTGTTGACCGACTGCAACTCGTGGTTGTAAAACGGTTTAAACGCCTCTTAGCGCTCCCTGATGGAAAAGGCCACTATCTGGGTAGTTTATCAAAGCGGATTTAGAAAGCCCGTTAGTCAGTCCATCTTCCTGCTAAATGTCATCCTTGTATCTCTACAAATAACGCCGTTACCCGCTGTTGACCGACTGCAACTCGTAGTTGTAAAACGGTTTAAACGCCTCTTAGCGCTCCCTGATGGAAAAGGCCACTATCTGGGTAGTTTATCAAAGCGGATTTAGAAAGCCCGTTAGTCAGTCCATCTTCCTGCAAAATGTCATCCTTGTATGTCTTCAAATAACGCCGTTAACCGCTGTTGACCGATTGAAACTCGAGGTTGTAAAACGGTTTTAGAGTCTTTTAGCGCTCCCTGATGGTAGAGGCTACTATCTGGGTAGTTTATCAAAGCGGAATTAGGAAGCCCGTTAGTCAGTCCATCTTCCTGCTAAATGTCATCCTTGTATGTCTACAAACAACGCCGTTAACCGCTGTTGACCGATTGCAACTTGAGGTTATATAACGGTTTTAACGTCTTTCAACGCTCCCTGATGGTAAAAGCCACTATCTGGAAAGAGTATCGAAGCGGATTTAGAAAGCCCGTTAGTCATTTCATCTACCTGCAAAATGTCATCCTTGTATGTCTTCAAATAACGCCGTTAACCGCTGTTGACCGATTGCAACTCGAGGTTATAAAACGGTTTTAACGTCTTTTAGCGCTCCCTGATGGTAAAGCCCACTATCTGGGTAAGCGGAATTAGAAAGCCCGCTAGTCAGTCCAGCTTCCTGCAATATGTCATCCTTGTATCTCTACAAATAACGCCGTTAACCGCTGTTGACCGACTGCAACTCGAGGTTGTAAAACGGTTTAAACGTCTTTTATCGCTACCTGATGGTAAAGGCCACTATCTGGGTAGTTTATTAAAGTGGCTTTAGAAAGCCCGTTTGTCAGTCCATCTACCTGTAAAATGGCAACCTTCTACTCCTTCAAATAACACCGTTAGACGTTGTTACCCGACTGCTACTCAAAGTTGAAATACGGTTTTAACGTCTTGTTAAGCGCTGTTGATCGATTGCTACTCAAGGCTTTTAGACGGTTTTAACGTTTTTCATTGCTCGCTGAGGATAAAGTCCACTTTCTGGGAAGCGTATCATAGTGGATTTGGAAAGCTGGTTAGTCAATCCAATTACTTGCCAAATGTCAACCTTTTGCTCCTTCAAATAACGCCGTTAGACATTATAGCACATCTGGTCATATGATTGAACATATGGTTGTGAAATATGATATTCTTAGCGAACACATTTCTCGCATTTGTGTAGCAGAAGTTGAAACCGGTTAGCAAGTGAATATGTCTAGCAGCCGCCGGGCGATGTACTTGAAATTTATATCTTGCTCTATCCAGAGTCTTTCCAAAGTGTGATTATTTATTTATTCTAACGAATTTTTTTCGATCAACGAAATCAAGCAGCTTCGGTAGCTTTTATTACTTGGATGGTTGACCGGGTATAGACATTTTTAAATTTTTTATTTTTATTTAATTCAATTTAAAAGTCAAAAAAAGTGTTTAAACTTTTTCATCGCTCCCTGATGGTAAAGGCCGCGATCTGGGTAGTGTATCAAAGCGGATTTAGAACGCCCGGTAGGCAGTCCATCTAATTGCAAAATGTCGTCATTGCATGTCTTCAAATAACGCCGGTAACCGCTGTTGACCGGTTGTAAATCGGTTTGTAAATCGGTTTTAACGTCTTTTAACGCTCCCTGATGGTAAAGTCTACTTTCTGGGATGAATATTAAAGCGGATTTAGAAAGCCCGTTAGTCAGTCCATCTACTTGCAAAATGTCATCCTTGTATATCTTCAAATAACGCCGTTAACCGCTGTTGGCCGATTGCAACTTTAGGTTGTATAACGGTTTTAACGTCTTTCAACGCTCCCTGATAGTAAAAGCCACTATCTGGAAAGAGTATCAAAGTGGATTTAGAAAGCCCGTTAGTCATTTCATCTACTTGCAAAATGTCATCCTTGTATGTCTTCAAATAACGCCGTTAACCGCTGTTGACCGATTGCAACTCGAGGTTGTAAAACGGTTTAAACGTCTTTTATCGCTACCTGATGGTAAAGGCCACTATCTGGGAATTTTAGCAAAGCGCATTTAGAAAGCACGTTAGTCAGTCCATCTACCTGCAAAATGTCATCCTTGTATGTCTTCAAATAACGCCGTTAACCGCTGTTGACCGATTGAAACTCGAGGTTGTAAAACGGTTTTAACGCCTTTTAACGCTCCCTGATGGTGGAGACCTCTATCTGGGTACTGTACCAAAGCGGATTTAGAAAGCCCGTTAGTCAGTCCATCAACTTGCAAAATGTCTTCCTTGCATGTCTTCAAATAACGCCGTTAACAGCTGTTGACCGACTGCAACTCGAGGTTGTAAAACGGTTTAAGCGCCTTTTAGCGCTCCCTGATGGTAGAGGCTACTATCTGGGTAGTTTATCAAAGCGGATTTAGAAAGCCCGTTAGTCAGTCCATCTTCCTGCTAAATGTCATCCTTGTATCTCTACAAATAACGCCGTTACCCGCTGTTGACCGACTGCAACTCGTGGTTGTAAAACGGTTTAAACGCCTCTTAGCGCTCCCTGATGGAAAAGGCCACTATCTGGGTAGTTTATCAAAGCGGATTTAGAAAGCCCGTTAGTCAGTCCATCTTCCTGCAAAATGTCATCCTTGTATTTCTACAAATAACGCCGTTAACCGCTGTTGACCGACTGCAACTCGAGGTTGTAAAACGGTTTAAACGCCTTTTAGCGCTCCCTGATGGTAAAGGCCACTATCTGGGTAGTTTATCAAAGCGGATTTGGAAAGCCCGTTAGTCAGTCCATCTTCCTGCAAAATGTCGTCCTTGTATCTCTACAAATAACGCCGTTAACCGCTGTTGACCGACTGCAACTCGAGGTTGTAAAACGGTTTAAACGCCTTTTAGCGCTCCCTGATGGTAGAGGCTACTATCTGGGTAGTTTATCAAAGCGGATTTAGAAAGCCCGTTAGTCAGTCCATCTTCCTGCTAAATGTCATCCTTGTATGTTTACAAATAACGCCGTAAACCGCTGTTGACCGATTGCAACTCGAGGTTGTAAAACGGTTTTAACGTCTTTTAGCGCTCCCTGATGGTAAAGCCCACTATCTGGGTAGTTTATCAAAGCGGAATTAGAAAGCCCGCTAGTCAGTCCAGCTTCCTGCAAAATGTCATCCTTGTATCTCTACAAATAACGCCGTTAACCGCTGCTGACCGACTGCAACTCGAGGTTGTAAAACGGTTTCAACGCCTTTTAGCGCTCCCTGATGGTAGAGGCTACTATCTGGGTAGTTTATCAAAGCGGATTTAGAAAGCCCGTTAGTCAGTCCATCTTCCTGCTAAATGTCATCCTTGTATGTCTACAAATAACGCCGTTAACCGCTGTTGACCGATTGCAACTCGAGGTTATATAACGGTTTTAACGTCTTTCAACGCTCCCTGATGGTAAAGGCCACTATCTGGAAAGAGTATCGAAGCGGATTTAGAAAGCCCGTTAGTCATTTCATCTACCTGCAAAATGTCATCCTTGTATGTCTTCAAATAACGCCGTTAGCCGCTGTTGACCGATTGCAACTCGAGGTTGTAAAACGGTTTTAACGTCTTTTAGCGCTCCCTGATGGTAAAGCCCACTATCTGGGTAGTTTATGAAAGCGGAATTAGAAAGGCCGCTAGTCAGTCCAGCTTCCTGCAAAATGTCATCCTTGTATCTCTACAAATAACGCCGTTAACCGCTGTTGACCGATTGCAGCTCGAGGTTGTAAAACGGTTTTAACGTCTTTTAGCGCTCCCTGATGGTAAAGCCCACTATCTGGGTAGTTTATCAAAGCGGAATTAGAAAGCCCGCTAGTCAGCCCAGCTTCCTGCAAAATGTCATCCTTGTATCTCTACAAATAACGCCGTTAACCGCTGTTGACCGATTGCAACTCGAGGTAGTAAAACGGTTTAAACGTCTTTTATCGCTACCTGATGGTAAAGGCCACTATCTGGGAATTTTAGCAAAGCGCATTTAGAAAGCCCGTTAGTCAGTCCATCTACCTGCAAAATGTCATCATTGTATGTCTTCAAATAACGCCGTTAACCGCTGTTGACCGATTGAAACTCGAGGTTGTAAAAGAGTTTTAACGCCTTTTAACGCTCCCGGATGGTGGAGACCACTATCTAGGTACTGTACCAAAGCGGATTTAGAAAGCCCGTTAGTCAGTCCATCAACTTGAAAAATGTCTTCCTTGCATGTCTTCAAATAACGCCGTTAAACGCTGTTGATCGATTGCAACTCGAGGTTGTAAAACGGTTTTAGGGTCTTTTAGCGCTCCCTGATGGTAGAGGCTACTATCTGGGTAGTTTATCAAAGCGGAATTAGGAAGCCCGTTAGTCAGTCCATCTTCCTGCTAAATGTCATCCTTGTATGTCTACAAACAACGCCGTTAACCGCTGTTGACCGATTGCAACTTGAGGTTATATAACGGTTTTAACGTCTTTCAACGCTCCCTGATGGTAAAAGCCACTATCTGAAAAGAGTATCGAAGCGGATTTAGAAAGCCCGTTAGTCATTTCATCTACCTGCAAAATGTTATCCTTGTATGTCTTCAAATAACGCCGTTAACCGCTGTTGACCGATTGCAACTCGAGGTTATATAACGGTTTTAACGTCTTTCAACGCTCCCTGATGGTAAAGTCCACTTTCTGGGATGAATATTAAAGCGGATTTAAAAAGCCCGTTAGTCAGTCCATCTACTTGCAAAATGTCATCCTTGTATGTCTTCAAATAACGCCGTTAACCGCTGTTGGCCGATTGCAACTTTAGGTTGTATAACGGTTTTAACGTCTTTCAACGCTCCCTGATAGTAAAAGCCACTATCTGCAAAGAGTATCAAAGCGGATTTAGAAAGCCCGTTAGTCATTTCATCTACTTGCAAAATGTCATCCTTGTATGTCTTCAAATAACGCCGTTAACCGCTGTTGGCCGATTGCAACTTTAGGTTGTATAACGGTTTTAACGTCTTTCAACGCTCCCTGATAGTAAAAGCCACTATCTGCAAAGAGTATCAAAGCGGATTTAGAAAGCCCGTTAGTCATTTCATCTACTTGCAAAATGTCATCCTTGTATGTCTTCAAATAACGCCGTTAACCGCTGTTGACCGATTGCAACTCGAGGTTGTAAAACGGTTTTAACGTCTTTTAGCGCTCCCTGATGGTAAAGCCCACTATCTGGGTAGTTTATCAAAGCGGAATTAGAAAGCCCGTTAGTCAGTCCAGCTTCCTGCAAAATGTCATCCTTGTATCTCTACAAATAACGCCGTTAACCGCTGTTGACCGACTGCAACTCGAGGTTGTAAAACGGTTTAAACGCCTTTTAGCGTTGGAGTTGCTTTTACAGTGATCGGTTGTGATTTGATTTTTTTCCTGAGTTTATATTTTGAAAAGTGCGCTTAAAGCCATCAAAACGAAGTAAAGTGTGAAAAAGTGGATAGTAAAAGACAGTGACTTATTGGTTATCCAATCTTATATTTATATTTTGTATGATTCACGGTGCAAAAAATCGTTTTTTTTAATTTCATTGCCATCATTCTTGGTTGCTATATTTGTTCTTTGTCTGAAAAAAATTCCTATCTCTTGTAATAAACTCTCTCTTTCCCCTAAAATTAAATATGCATGTGTGCAGTGAATGTTTCATCGACCTCAACTCTGAAGGGGATTTTGTGACATGCCATAGGTGTGATCGCAAAATGCACTTTGGTTGCACCACCATCTCGGAGAAATCCTATAGGAAAATGACCATGGTCAAAAAGGAAGAATGGAGATGTGCAACCTGCAGAAGGGAACTACAAAATCCTGTGGTAGATGGTACACTAAAACCTGTACCCGTGGTAACCCCAACTCAGCCACCACCAAAAAGAACAAGGAGTGCTAGTTCCCCTGATGTCAGTGAAAACCCAAACACATCAAACATCAACAGCAAAATGCTTATTGAGGAAATGAAAATAATGAGAAAAGACATGTCCGAAATAAAAACAAGCTGTGAATTTGTTGCAAGCAAATACGAACAGATAAACCAGCACATGGAAATGAACAACGACATTCTACAAAAACTTTCTAATGAAATAAAACAACTAAAAGAAAATAACCAGGTAAAAGACCAACAAATTCTTTTATTAGAAACAAAAGTGAACACACTAGAGCAACAAATACTAAAAAACAACATAGAAATCAAAAATGTCCCACCCACGGCCGACGAAAATTTGACAGAAGTTATCAAAGCAGTAGGCAAAACACTAAACTGTGAAATAAACACTTCTGATATAGCCGACTTTTATCGAACAAATAAGCGAAATCCGAACAAATCATCTTTAATAGTATCATTTACAAACTACGCGTGCAAAACAAAGATGATACGAAATGCAAAAATAGTTCGCAAAATTGAACTCAAAACAATCAGAGAAAATACATACAACAATCAAAACAGAGAGCGAGAGAGTGATGCGATTGTATTTGTCAACAATCAACTGACTCCAACAAATAGGCATTTGCTCTGGCTGGCCAAAAACAAAGCCAGAGAATGCAACTGGAGATTTGTGTGGGAGGCTTCAGGCATAATACTTGCAAGAAAATCGGAAAACGGCGAATCTATACACATAGGCTCGCTTAACGATGTGAGTAGAATCTGCATCTAACTGATATTCACAAGATGAACGAATTGGAAAATCAAAACAAAATAAAAAATATATTGGAATTCCAATATAATGACGCTGACATCGATTTTAAGGTAATAAATGGATTTACTGGCATCGATGCAGATTTTATTAAAAAAATGAATTTTTGTTGTGTGTGTTTTAATATAAGATCGATAAGGAAAAATTGGAATGTTTTTGTTACAGAAATTGAGAATTTCTTAGATTATGTTGATGTTATTGCTTTAAATGAAATTAATGTGAGAGAAGAAGAAAATGAGCTCTACAGCCTAAATGGATTTGATACTGAATTCTTTAATAGAAAAGAGGGTAAAGGCGGAGGAATCGCAGTGTTCATAAGAAATCATATACGATACAAACGAATTTATGATAATACTGTATTCTATGAAAATGTCCAAATAGAAATAGATGACAATCATAGAAAAATATTTATTCACGCGATATATAGACCACCAAAGTTAAGTGTCGCGGAGTTTATAGAAGAATTGGACAATCACGTCCATAATGAGAGAGAATTGATTGTTATGGGTGATACGAACATAAACTTAAACAAGTCAAATGATCCCCATGTCAATAAGTATTTAGAAATAATGGCATCAAAGGGCTTAACCAATGTAATCAACCAACCCACACGTGCAAATATAGCTGCAAATACTTCTACAATAATTGACCATATTTTTGTTAGCATTACACAACAAGATATAGTGTCGGCTGTTATTGAAACCGACATATCTGATCATTACGCCGCAATGTATGCTACAAGAAACTACCCTGAACGTCAAATAATAGAAGAAATGCCTGCGAAATTCAGCCAGCAGAAAGTTAATCAGTTAATTGAGCAAACTAACTGGGAAAGCCTATGTGAAGAGCATGACGTTGAAGGTCTATATAATAATTTTGTAAACAAAATGATGGATATATATACACGATCGACAAAGGTAACCCAAAATTCAAAAAAACGAAAACACAAAGCATGGATAACTGCTGAAGTAGTAAGAATGTGCAAAAGAAGAGACGAATTATACAGGAAATGGAAAAATAATCCACTTAACCAAAGCTACGAATATATTTACAAACAATTTCGAAACGAAGTAAGTAAACATATTTTAACTATGAAGGCAAACTTCTACAAACAAAGTTTTTTAAATGCCAAAAACGACCCAAGAAAAACATGGAATGTTTTAAATGAACTTCTGGGACGAAATAAAAGATCGATTGATAAAGTCATTATTGACAATTTTTCCGACAACATAACGAACACCGTAAACAAATTTGTGGAACAATTTTCAAACCAAGTGTCTAAAATAGTACACAAGTGTAGTCAGAAATCATCTAACCATCTAAATATACATATCACACCATCAATATATTTAGAGGAAGCTAGCGAAGCAGAAGTGTACAACATGTTGTGCAGTTTAAAATCCGATAAGGGAGCAGGAGCAGATTGCATTAGACCGATTGATTTGAAACTTAACGCTTTATACCTAACTCCTATAATTAAAACAATTATAAACCGAAGCATAAGCCAATGCTGTGTTCCTAGGTTACTTAAGACGTCAATAATCCGACCAGTATACAAAGGAGGAGTGAAAACCCAAATGGAAAATTATAGGCGATCGCAATTCTTTCTGTTATAGACAAATGTTTAGAAGAAATAATAGTAGGAAGAATAACGAAATTCATAGTAAAGCATAGAGTCCTACAACCAAATCAATATGGTTTCCAAAAAAATAAAAGCACTGGATTACTATTGGGAGAACTTTCGAGTGTGGTGAACGCAAGTCTTAACAAAAACCACCATGTACTAGTAATGTTTCTAGACTTTAGCAAGGCCTTCGACACATTGAGCCATGAGAAGATAATAGAAAGTCTTAATAAAATTGGTATAAGAGGGACCTTAGCGAAGTGGATAGAAAGCTACCTATCAGGAAGAACCATACGCGTAAAAGTTGGAAACGCTGTTAGCCAAGAAAAACAATGCTTATATGGTGTACCACAAGGTTCAAAACTTGGACCGATACTTTTCATCTTGTTCACAAATGAGCTACTTCGTGTATTTAAACGAAGTACAGCTTTTGCATATGCAGATGACATTGCAATTGTTGTCAAGCACAAGTGCCTGGATACTGCTATAGGAATAATGCAAGACGAATTTAATAATGTCTCAAGATGGTGCCATGATCAAGGGCTGGTTATCAATGCTGTTAAATCAAAGATGATGCATATACGCATGCCACGTCAACATGAAGCGTCTATACGTATATATCACCAAAACGAAGACTGTTCAACCACAAGCAAAAGTGATGCTATTGAAGTAGTGAAATCAATAAAATATCTAGGAATCATAATTGATGATCACTTCTTGTGGCATGAACACATAAATAAAATACGGATGCAATTAAAAAGTGCTGTTTTTGCGATGGTGTATCTAAAAAGATATACTAGCGTTGATGTCCAAAATCAAGTATACCTTTCTCTCGCTGAATCTCGCTTAAGATACGGAATATTAGCTTGGGGAAATGCATCGAAAACCCACCTAGATAAGATACTTAATATTCAGCATCGATTATTTAAAATAGTCAGTACTAACCATTTTAATTTAAAGGTATTAGATGTTAACGGCATATATAAGATGACAGCTTTATTACAATACTATGACGATCAACGATACCAACAAAATATACGCCATAATCTCAATACAAGAAGAAGAGCTCAGGGATTGCTGGAAACACCTGAAACCTATAACATCTATGGGAGAAGACATCCAAGCTACGCCCTACCAGCAATAATGAATGTACTACCAGCAAACTTAAAAAACATTTTAAACTTTAAAAAACGCAAAAAAGATGTAAAAAAGTATCTTTTAAACATACATCATGTATATTAACTCCATATGAACATTTGTGAATGACTAAATTTATTGAAAATTGTAAATTAATTATAAATACCTACTCTTTCAAATTTCCACAACCGATAAACTGTGAAATATTATCAATATAAAATATGCAACCACCTGCAGATAAGCAATAAGCTTCGCGGGTAAATGAATTACTATAACGTTTTAAAGAAAGAATAAAGAAAGAAAAAAAAAAAAAAAAAAAAAAAAGCGCTCTCTGATGGTAGAGGCTACTATCTGGGTAGTTTAGTTTATCAAAGCGGATTTAGAAAGCCCGTTAGTCAGTCCATCTTCCTGCTAAATGTCATCCTTGTATGTTTACAAATAACGCCGTAAACCGCTGTTGACCGATTGCAACTCGAGGTTGTAAAACGGTTTTAACGTCTTTTAGCGCTCCCTGATGGTAAAGCCCACTATCTGGGTAGTTTATCAAAGCGGAATTAGAAAGCCCGCTAGTCAGTCCAGCTTCCTGCAAAATGTCATCCTTGTATCTCTACAAATAACGCCGTTAACCGCTGCTGACCGACTGCAACTCGAGGTTGTAAAACGGTTTCAACGCATTTTAGCACTCCCTGATAGAAGAGGCTACTATCTGGGTAGTTTATCAAAGCGGACTTAGAAAGCCCGTTAGTCAGTCCATCTTCCTGCTAAATGTCATCCTTGTATGTCTACAAATAACGCCGTTAACCGCTGTTGACCGATTGCAACTCGAGGTTATATAACGGTTTTAACGTCTTTCAACGCTCCCTGATGGTAAAGGCCACTATCTGGAAAGAGTATCGAAGCGGATTTAGAAAGCCCGTTAGTCATTTCATCTACCTGCAAAATGTCATCCTTGTATGTCTTCAAATAACGCCGTTAGCCGCTGTTGACCGATTGCAACTCGAGGTAGTAAAACGGTTTAAATGTCTTTTATCGCTACCTGATGGTAAAGGCCACTATCTGGGTAGTTTATCAAAGCGGATTTAGAAAGCCCGTTAGTCAGTCCATCTTCCTGCAAAATGTCGTCCTTGTATCTCTACAAATAACGCCGTTAACCGCTGTTGACCGATTGCAACTCGAGGTAGTAAAACGGTTTAAACGTCTTTTATCGCTACCTGATGGTAAAGGCCACTATCTGGGAATTTTAGCAAAGCGCATTTAGAAAGCCCGTTAGTCAGTCGATCTACCTGCAAAATGTCATCCTTGTATGTCTTCAAATAACGCCGTTAACCGCTGTTGACCGATTGAAACTCGAGGTTGTAAAACGGTTTTAACGCCTTTTAACGCTCCCGGATGGTGGAGACAACTATCTAGGTACTGTACCAAAGCGGATTTAGAAAGCCCGTTAGTCAGTCCATCAACTTGAAAAATGTCTTCCTTGCATGTCTTCAAATAACGCCGTTAAACGCTGTTGATCGATTGCAACTCGAGGTTGTAAAACGGTTTTAGAGTCTTTTAGCGCTCCCTGATGGTAGAGGCTACTATCTGGGTAGTTTATCAAAGCGGAATTAGGAAGCCCGTTAGTCAGTCCATCTTCCTGCTAAATGTCATCCTTGTATCTCTACAAATAACGCCGTTAACCGCTGTTGACCGATTGCAACTCGAGGTAGTAAAACGGTTTAAACGTCTTTTATCGCTACCTGATGGTACAGGCCACTATCTGGGAATTTTAGCAAAGCGCATTTAGAAAGCCCGTTAGTCAGTCGATCTACCTGCAAAATGTCATCCTTGTATGTCTTCAAATAACGCCGTTAGCCGCTGTTGACCGATTGCAACTCGAGGTAGTAAAACGGTTTAAATGTCTTTTATCGCTACCTGATGGTAAAGGCCACTATCTGGGTAGTTTATCAAAGCGGAATTAGAAAGCCCGCTAGTCAGTCCAGCTTCCTGCAAAATGTCATCCTTGTATCTCTACAAATAACGCCGTTAACCGCTGTTGACCGATTGCAACTCGAGGTAGTAAAACGGTTTAAATGTCTTTTATCGCTACCTGATGGTAAAGGCCACTATCTGGGTAGTTTATCAAAGCGGAATTAGAAAGCCCGCTAGTCAGTCCAGCTTCCTGCAAAATGTCATCCTTGTATCTCTACAAATAACGCTGTTAACCGCTGTTGACCGATTGCAACTCGAGGTAGTAAAACGGTTTAAATGTCTTTTATCGCTACCTGATGGTAAAGGCCACTATCTGGGTAGTTTATCAAAGCGGATTTAGAAAGCCCGTTAGTCAGTCCATCTTCCTGCAAAATGTCGTCCTTGTACCTCTACAAATAACGCCGTTAACCGCTGTTGACCGATTGCAACTCGAGGTAGTAAAACGGTTTAAACGTCTTTTATCGCTACCTGATGGTACAGGCCACTATCTGGCAATTTTAGCAAAGCGCATTTAGAAAGCCCGTTAGTCAGTCGATCTACCTGCAAAATGTCATCCTTGTATGTCTTCAAATAACGCCATTAGCCGCTGTTGACCGATTGCAACTCGAGGTAGTAAAACGGTTTAAACGTCTTTTATCGCTACCTGATGGTAAAGGCCACTATCTGGGAATTTTAGCAAAGCGCATTTAGAAAGCCCGTTAGTCAGTCGATCTACCTGCAAAATGTCATCCTTGTATGTCTTCAAATAACGCCGTTAACCGCTGTTGACCGATTGAAACTCGAGGTTGTAAAACGGTTTTAACGCCTTTTAACGCTCCCGGATGGTGGAGACAACTATCTATGTACTGTACCAAAGCGGATTTAGAAAGCCCGTTAGTCAGTCCATCAACTTGCAAAATGTCTTCCTTGCATGTCTTCAAATAACGCCGTTAACAGCTGTTGACCGACTGCAACTCGAGGTTGTAAAACGGTTTAAGCGCCTTTTAGCGCTCCCTGATGGTAGAGGCTACTATCTGGGTAGTTTATCAAAGCGGATTTAGAAAGCCCGTTAGTCAGTCCATCTTCCTGCTAAATGTCATCCTTGTATCTCTACAAATAACGCCGTTACCCGCTGTTGACCGACTGCAACTCGTGGTTGTAAAACGGTTTAAACGCCTCTTAGCGCTCCCTGATGGAAAAGGCCACTATCTGGGTAGTTTATCAAAGCGGATTTAGAAAGCCCGTTAGTCAGTCCATCTTCCTGCAAAATGTCATCCTTGTATTTATACAAATAACGCCGTTAACCGCTGTTGACCGACTGCAACTCGAGGTTGTAAAACGGTTTAAACGCCTTTTAGCGCTCCCTGATGGTAAAGGCCACTATCTGGGTAGTTTATTAAAGTGGCTTTAGAAAGCCCGTTAGTCAGTCCATCTTCCTGCAAAATGTCTTCCTTGCATGTCTTCAAATAACGCCGTTAACAGCTGTTGACCGACTGCAACTCGAGGTTGTAAAACGGTTTAAGCGCCTTTTAGCGCTCCCTGATGGTAGAGGCTACTATCTGGGTAGTTTATCAAAGCGGATTTAGAAAGCCCGTTAGTCAGTCCATCTTCCTGCTAAATGTCATCCTTGTATCTCTACAAATAACGCCGTTACCCGCTGTTGACCGACTGCAACTCGTGGTTGTAAAACGGTTTAAACGCCTCTTAGCGCTCCCTGATGGAAAAGGCCACTATCTGGGTAGTTTATCAAAGCGGATTTAGAAAGCCCGTTAGTCAGTCCATCAACTTGCAAAATGTCTTCCTTGCATGTCTTCAAATAACGCCGTTAACAGCTGTTGACCGACTGCAACTCGAGGTTGTAAAACGGTTTAAGCGCCTTTTAGCGCTCCCTGATGGTAGAGGCTACTATCTGGGTAGTTTATCAAAGCGGATTTAGAAAGCCCGTTAGTCAGTCCATCTTCCTGCTAAATGTCATCCTTGTATCTCTACAAATAACGCCGTTACCCGCTGTTGACCGACTGCAACTCGTGGTTGTAAAACGGTTTAAACGCCTCTTAGCGCTCCCTGATGGAAAAGGCCACTATCTGGGTAGTTTATCAAAGCGGATTTAGAAAGCCCGTTAGTCAGTCCATCTTCCTGCTAAATGTCATCCTTGTATCTCTACAAATAACGCCGTTACCCGCTGTTGACCGACTGCAACTCGTGGTTGTAAAACGGTTTAAGCGCCTTTTAGCGCTCCCTGATGGTAGAGGCTACTATCTGGGTAGTTTATCAAAGCGGATTTAGAAAGCCCGTTAGTCAGTCCATCTTCCTGCTAAATGTCATCCTTGTATCTCTACAAATAACGCCGTTACCCGCTGTTGACCGACTGCAACTCGTGGTTGTAAAACGGTTTAAACGCCTCTTAGCGCTCCCTGATGGAAAAGGCCACTATCTGGGTAGTTTATCAAAGCGGATTTAGAAAGCCCGTTAGTCAGTCCATCTTCCTGCTAAATGTCATCCTTGTATCTCTACAAATAACGCCGTTACCCGCTGTTGACCGATTGCAACTCGAGGTTGTAAAATGGTTTTAACGTCTTTTAGCGCTCCCTGATGGTAGAGGCTACTATCTGGGTAGTTTATCAAAGCGGATTTAGAAAGCCCGTTAGTCAGTCCATCTTCCTGCTAAATGTCATCCTTGTATGTGTACAAATAACGCCGTTAACCGCTGTTGACCGATTGCAACTCGAGGTTATATAACGGTTTTAACGTCTTTCAACGCTCCCTGATAGTAAAAGCCACTATCTGGAAAGAGTATCAAAGTGGATTTAGAAAGGACGTTAGTCATTTCATCTACTTGCAAAATGTCATCCTTGTATCTCTACAAATAACGCCGTTAACCGCTGTTGACCGATTGCAACTCGAGGTTGTAAAACGGTTTAAACGTCTTTTATCGCTACCTGATGGTAAAGGCCACTATCTGGGTAGTTTATTAAAGTGGCTTTAGAAAGCCCGTTTGTCAGTCCATCTACCTGTAAAATGGCAACCTTCTACTCCTTCAAATAACACCGTTAGACGTTGTTACCCGACTGCTACTCAAAGTTGAAATACGGTTTTAACGTCTTGTTAAGCGCTGTTGACCGATTGCTACTCAAGGCTTTTAGACGGTTTTAACGTTTTTCATTGCTTGCTGAGGATAAAGTCCACTTTCTGGGAAGCGTATCATAGTGGATTTGGAGAGCTGGTTAGTCAATCCAATTACTTGCCAAATGTCAACCTTTTGCTCCTTCAAATAACGCCGTTAGACATTATAGCACATCTGGTCATATGATTGAACATATGGTTGTGAAATATGATATTCTTAGCGAACACATTTCTCGCATTTGTGTAGCAGAAGTTGAAACCGGTTAGCAAGTGAATATGTCTAGCAGCCGCCGGGCGATGTACTTGAAATTTATATCCTGCTCTATCCAGAGTCTTTCCAAAGTGTGATTATTTATTTATTCTAACGAAATTTTTTCGATCAACGAAATCAAGCAGCTTCGGTAGCTTTTATTACTTGGATGGATGACCGTGTATAGACATTTTTAAATTTTTTATTTTTATTTTATTCAATTTAAAAGTCAAAAAAAGTGTTTAAACTTTTTCATCGCTCCCTGATGGTAAAGGCCGCGATCTGGGTAGTGTATCAAAGCGGATTTAGAACGCCCGGTAGGCAGTCCATCTAATTGCAAAATGTCGTCATTGCATGTCTTCAAATAACGCCGGTAACCGCTGTTGACCGGTTGTAAATCGGTTTGTAAATCGGTTTTAACGTCTTTTAACGCTCCCTGATGGTAAAGTCCACTTTCTGGGATGAATATTAAAGCGGATTTAGAAAGCCCGTTAGTCAGTCCATCTACTTGCAAAATGTCATCCTTGTATATCTTCAAATAACGCCGTTAACCGCTGTTGGCCGATTGCAACTTTAGGTTGTATAACGGTTTTAACGTCTTTCAACGCTCCCTGATAGTAAAAGCCACTATCTGGAAAGAGTATCAAAGTGGATTTAGAAGGCCCGTTAGTCATTTCATCTACTTGCAAAATGTCATCCTTGTATGTCTTCAAATAACGCCGTTAACCGCTGTTGACCGATTGCAACTCGAGGTTGTAAAACGGTTTAAACGTCTTTTATCGCTACCTGATGGTAAAGGCCACTATCTGGGAATTTTAGCAAAGCGCATTTAGAAAGCACGTTAGTCAGTCCATCTACCTGCAAAATGTCATCCTTGTATGTCTTCAAATAACGCCGTTAACCGCTGTTGACCGATTGAAACTCGAGGTTGTAAAACGGTTTTAACGCCTTTTAACGCTCCCTGATGGTGGAGACCTCTATCTGGGTACTGTACCAAAGCGGATTTAGAAAGCCCGTTAGTCAGTCCATCAACTTGCAAAATGTCTTCCTTGCATGTCTTCAAATAACGCCGTTAACAGCTGTTGACCGACTGCAACTCGAGGTTGTAAAACGGTTTAAGCGCCTTTTAGCGCTCCCTGATGGTAGAGGCTACTATCTGGGTAGTTTATCAAAGCGGATTTAGAAAGCCCGTTAGTCAGTCCATCTTCCTGCTAAATGTCATCCTTGTATCTCTACAAATAACGCCGTTACCCGCTGTTGACCGACTGCAACTCGTGGTTGTAAAACGGTTTAAACGCCTCTTAGCGCTCCCTGATGGAAAAGGCCACTATCTGGGTAGTTTATCAAAGCGGATTTAGAAAGCCCGTTAGTCAGTCCATCTTCCTGCAAAATGTCATCCTTGTATTTCTACAAATAACGCCGTTAACCGCTGTTGACCGACTGCAACTCGAGGTTGTAAAACGGTTTAAACGCCTTTTAGCGCTCCCTGATGGTAAAGGCCACTATCTGGGTAGTTTATCAAAGCGGATTTGGAAAGCCCGTTAGTCAGTCCATCTTCCTGCAAAATGTCGTCCTTGTATCTCTACAAATAACGCCGTTAACCGCTGTTGACCGACTGCAACTCGAGGTTGTAAAACGGTTTAAACGCCTTTTAGCGCTCCCTGATGGTAGAGGCTACTATCTGGGTAGTTTATCAAAGCGGATTTAGAAAGCCCGTTAGTCAGTCCATCTTCCTGCTAAATGTCATCCTTGTATGTTTACAAATAACGCCGTAAACCGCTGTTGACCGATTGTAACTCGAGGTTGTAAAACGGTTTTAACGTCTTTTAGCGCTCCCTGATGGTAAAGCCCACTATCTGGGTAGTTTATCAAAGCGGAATTAGAAAGCCCGCTAGTCAGTCCAGCTTCCTGCAAAATGTCATCCTTGTATCTCTACAAATAACGCCGTTAACCGCTGCTGACCGACTGCAACTCGAGGTTGTAAAACGGTTTCAACGCCTTTTAGCGCTCCCTGATGGTAGAGGCTACTATCTGGGTAGTTTATCAAAGCGGATTTAGAAAGCCCGTTAGTCAGTCCATCTTCCTGCTAAATGTCATCCTTGTATGTCTACAAATAACGCCGTTAACCGCTGTTGACCGATTGCAACTCGAGGTTATATAACGGTTTTAACGTCTTTCAACGCTCCCTGATGGTAAAGGCCACTATCTGGAAAGAGTATCGAAGCGGATTTAGAAAGCCCGTTAGTCATTTCATCTACCTGCAAAATGTCATCCTTGTATGTCTTCAAATAACGCCGTTAGCCGCTGTTGACCGATTGCAACTCGAGGTTGTAAAACGGTTTTAACGTCTTTTAGCGCTCCCTGATGGTAAAGCCCACTATCTGGGTAGTTTATGAAAGCGGAATTAGAAAGGCCGCTAGTCAGTCCAGCTTCCTGCAAAATGTCATCCTTGTATCTCTACAAATAACGCCGTTAACCGCTGTTGACCGATTGCAGCTCGAGGTTGTAAAACGGTTTTAACGTCTTTTAGCGCTCCCTGATGGTAAAGCCCACTATCTGGGTAGTTTATCAAAGCGGAATTAGAAAGCCCGCTAGTCAGCCCAGCTTCCTGCAAAATACCATCCTTGTATCTCTACAAATAACGCCGTTAACCGCTGTTGACCGATTGCAACTCGAGGTAGTAAAACGGTTTAAACGTCTTTTATCGCTACCTGATGGTAAAGGCCACTTTCTGGGAATTTTAGCAAAGCGCATTTAGAAAGCCCGTTAGTCAGTCCATCTACCTGCAAAATGTCATCATTGTATGTCTTCAAATAACGCCGTTAACCGCTGTTGACCGATTGAAACTCGAGGTTGTAAAAGAGTTTTAACGCCTTTTAACGCTCCCGGATGGTGGAGACCACTATCTAGGTACTGTACCAAAGCGGATTTAGAAAGCCCGTTAGTCAGTCCATCAACTTGAAAAATGTCTTCCTTGCATGTCTTCAAATAACGCCGTTAAACGCTGTTGATCGATTGCAACTCGAGGTTGTAAAACGGTTTTAGGGTCTTTTAGCGCTCCCTGATGGTAGAGGCTACTATCTGGGTAGTTTATCAAAGCGGAATTAGGAAGCCCGTTAGTCAGTCCATCTTCCTGCTAAATGTCATCCTTGTATGTCTACAAACAACGCCGTTAACCGCTGTTGACCGATTGCAACTTGAGGTTATATAACGGTTTTAACGTCTTTCAACGCTCCCTGATGGTAAAAGCCACTATCTGAAAAGAGTATCGAAGCGGATTTAGAAAGCCCGTTAGTCATTTCATCTACCTGCAAAATGTCATCCTTGTATGTCTTCAAATAACGCCGTTAACCGCTGTTGACCGATTGCAACTCGAGGTTATATAACGGTTTTAACGTCTTTCAACGCTCCCTGATGGTAAAGCCCACTATCTGGGTAGTTTATCAAAGCGGAATTAGAAAGCCCGCTAGTTAGTCCAGCGTTCTGCAAAATGTCATCCTTGTATCTCTACAAATAACGCCGTTAACCGCTGTTGACCGACTGCAACTCGAGGTTGTAAAACGGTTTAAACGCCTTTTAGCGCTCCCTGATGGTAGAGGCTACTATCTGGGTAGTTTATTAAAGCGGAATTAGAAAGCTCGTTAGTCAGTCCATCTTCCTGCTAAATGTCATCCTTGTATCTCTACAAATAACGCCGTTAACCGCTGTTGACCGACTGCAACTCGAGGTTGTAAAACGGTTTAAACGCCTTTTAGCGCTCCCTGATATTAGAGGCTACTATCTGGGTAGCTTATCAAAGCGGATCTAGAAAGCTCGTTAGACAGTCCATCTACTTGCAAAATGTCATCCTTGTGTGTCTACAAATAACGCCGTTAACCGCTGTTGACCGATTGCAACTCGAGGTTGTAAAACGGTTTAAACGTTTTTTATCGCTACCTGATGGTAAAGGCCACTATCTGGGTAGTTTATTTAAGTGGCTTTAGAAAGCCCGTTTGTCAGTCCATCTACCTGTAAAATGGCAACCTTCTACTCCTTCAAATAACACCGTTAGACGTTGTTACCCGACTGCTACTCAAAGTTGAAATACGGTTTTAACGTCTTGTTAAGCGCTGTTGACCGATTGCTACTCAAGGCTTTTAGACGGTTTTAACGTTTTTCATTGCTCGCTGAGGATAAAGTCCACTTTCTGGGAAGCGTATCATAGTGGATTTGGAAAGCTGGCTAGTCAATCCAATTACTTGCCAAATGTCAACCTTTTGCTCCTTCAAATAACGCCGTTAGACATTATAGCACATCTGGTCATATGATTGAACATATGGTTGTGAAATATGATATTCTTAGCGAACACATTTCTCGCATTTGTGTAGCAGAAGTTGAAACCGGTTAGCAAGTGAATATGTCTAGCAGCCGCCGGGCGATGTACTTGAAATTTATATCCTGCTCTATCCAGAGTCTTTCCAAAGTGTGATTATTTATTTATTCTAACGAAATTTTTTCGATCAACGAAATCAAGCAGCTTCGGTAGCTTTTATTACTTGGATGGTTGACCGGGTATAGACATTTTTAAATTTTTTATTTTTATTTTATTCAATTTGAAAGTCAAAAAAAGTGCTTAAACTTTTTCATCGCTCCCTGATGGTAAAGGCCGCTATCTGGGTAGTGTATCAAAGCGGATTTAGAACGCCCGGTAGGCAGTCCATCTAATTGCAAAATGTCGTCATTGCATGTCTTCAAATAACGCCGGTAACCGCTGTTGACCAGTTGTAAATCGGTTTGTAAATCGGTTTTAACGTCTTTTAACGCTACCTGATGGTAAAGGCCACTATCTGGGTAGTGGCTTTAGAAAGCCCGTTTGTCAGTCCATCTACCTGTAAAATGGCAACCTTCTACTCCTTCAAATAACACCGTTAGACGTTGTTACCCGACTGCTACTCAAAGTTGAAATACGGTTTTAACGTCTTGTTAAGCGCTGTTGATCGATTGCTACTCAAGGCTTTAAGACGGTTTTAACAGGCTGTAGAAGAAGAAAGGCGGCTTAAAAGTCGCTCTTTCACAAATAGGGTTGAGCCCAACATGTCCTATGCCCAAATGGCAGCTGGAACGGGTAGCTCCCAGACATTAAACAGGCCTAAGGTTGCTGAAAAAGCACCTGAAGCCGATTTGGATATGAAAAAGTTCTTGCTGTCATTAGATAGCAAGATCGATCAGTTCCAAAAACAACTAAACGAGCAAGCAGCTAGAATAGATCATATCTACTCGATGTTTGCCGTGTCTAGCGCGCCATGAATATGATGAGTACGCTGGATGAGGTAAACTTTAGGATCCTAGCTGTGAATGTTAATTCATTAGTCAGGGTCGAGAGAAGAACCGTCCTTACAAACCTGTTGAAAAACCAACTCCCAGATGTAGTTTTGGTCAGCGAAACTAAGCTAAACCAGAAACACAAATTGGGATACAGCGACTACCATGTAGTGAGAAGAGACCGACCCCACTCCTCCCAAGGGGGTGGGGTCGCTGTCTTATTACGCAAAGGCTTACGCCATAATATTATATATAGCAGGGATGTACGTAGGTTCCAGGTGTTGGAAGCATGCATCGTATGCATTCCTCTCCATAGTCGGAGGAGAATGTATGTGGTGTCGCTTTATGCACCTGAAGCAACTCAACAAACTCAATTTATAGCAGAGCTCGAGACACTTTTTCGTTGCCTACAGCTTCAATCGGCTGATAATTATTACTTTTTGGCCGGTGATCTTAACGCTAAGCACGCGGCTTGGGGAAATGCAATCTCGAACACTAGAGGTCGACTGCTTCAAAATTGGAGGGAGCAAAATATGATTGAGTACAAACTTAGTTTGTACGCGACGGATATCCCGTCTTTCCCGAGAGGAAATTCTTTTCTGGACTTAGCCCTTATGGACAATAGACTAGAACTGACAAATAACGAACACGCGCGGAACTGTGTACGAGCATTCGATTACGATGACAGTGACCACCTCGGACTTGATGCCGTATTCAGGATCCCAAACGAGCAAACTCAACTGGAGGAGTTCGACCAAGTGCGTTCTTTCGACTATCGAAAGACGAACTGGCCGCGCTTCACCAGAGTCGTAAAGCGAGAATTACGTTTGAGCGAAATCATCCCTCCAACAAACAGAAACCTGACAAACGATGAAATTGACCAAAATTTATTAAAAATGAATGAGGTCATCACAAGGTCAATGAACCTAGCTATCCCTGAGGTAACTAGTTCTGACGACCAGACGGAGAAATATCGAACGCCAACAATCGATGCACTCAACAAACACAAATGTAGGTTGGTCTCCAGGCTTAAACGGCTGCAGAGACAATTTACGGACAGACGAGACCCGGAGATTCGGACATTGAAGTCATTGATCAAAAACCTTAAACAGCTAATATCGGAAAATTATAGAAAATCTGTAAGTTTGTACTGGGGCAAGAAAATTCAGGCTATAAAAACCAGTAGCCCGAATATGTTCCCGCAAATAAATAAAATATTCAGGCGAAAAGATCATAATGACATTCCATGTGTCCGAATTTCCCAAACGACAGAGAACAGACAGACGCTCACGACTGTCGGTATAAGTCCGGAAAGTGTAGACTCGAACGACGGATTTTTCACGATCGAAGATCCTCAGGAGAAGGCGAATTCGATAGGCGCTATCTTCGAGACCGTGTATACGGTGAACAGTCCTGTTCGCCCAAATCGCGATATTGAGGAGAGAGCCTTTCTGAATCACTTTTATCTACGTACCAAACTCCAAGCTTGGCGATCTGAGAATAACGGTTTTACCGTATTCAATGACGAAAACCCTTCAAATGGCATAGTCGCCAATAGCATGATGCTGTTCGTTCAAAAAGATGAACTCCTGGACATCTTCGTATCACTGAAAAATGAAAAGTCGGCGGGAGAGGACGGTGTCCCAAACGTCGTATTGAGACACCTGCCAGTGGAAGCAGTCGATATTTTCACCACGCTGTTTAACAATGCACTGAATAATGCACATTATCCGGTGCACTGGAAAACGGCGGTGGTACATCCTATCCCCAAAAAGGGCAAGGACAAAACAAACCCAGCTAATCTTCGGTCAATAAGCCTTCTGCCGAATGTAAGCAAGGTATTTGAGAAAATAGTCAATAGGGCTCTGCTTGAGTGGGTCGAGGAAAATAAAATTATCCCGGAAAATCAGTTTGGTTTTCGAGCGAGGCATGACACTATTCATGCCGCGTCGAAACTAGTCTCCGACATCCAATGGAATAAATCCAAAGGACAATGCACACGGGCCTGTCTGGTTGACTTTGAGAAGGCCTTCGACACCGTATGGTTAGAGGGGCTTTTCTACAAGCTGACCAGACTGCTATATATGATTTATGAAATGCTTATGGGAAAGAAGTTCGTTGTCAAATGTGGCAACGTAACTTCGAGTAAAGTCTTTGAAATTAAAAACGGTTTACAACAGGGGGCGGTGAACTCCCCGATATTGTTTAACATTTATACAAGTGATCTTGTAGGTTCTCTCAGGCACGCTATAGCGTACGCAGATGATTTAGTGGCGTACAGATCAGGTCCGAAAATCGAGGTCATCAACATACTTTTGCAACGTGACTTCGATCACATTAAGGGATATTGCGATGACTGGAAATTGAGGATCAATTTCCAAAAAACCGAAACAATTCTGTTTAGGACCCCACTGCATAGGGCTTCTTACGATACCAGAAAAAACTGGAAAAATTTGTGTATCATTGGACAGCATGGACGGCCGTTAGCGGTGAGAAGTGAAGTCAAATACCTTGGCATCTGGCTTGACAAGTTTCTATATTTTAATAAAAATGTGGATGCTTGTCTGGCCAGGGCTAGGGGGGCTTATGCTCTGACAAGGCGATTGTTTCAAAACAGTCAACTTGATTCAAGGGTGAAAGTCATTTGCTACATGGCCCTCATAAGGCCGATCATCGCTTACGGTTATCCCGTGTGGTTCAATGTATCACCATCCTACATGGAAAGGATACGGCTATTCGAGAGGCGTTGTCTCCGATCCTGCTTAGGGTTGTACCGAACACCAGACTCCGAGTACATAAAATACTATCGGAACGAGGTTCTATACAATGGGGCCCAGTTGAACAGAATTGACAATTTCCTAATTAAGGTGAATCGAAGGCACGCTGCAAGGGCGATGGCTAGCGACAACAGCCTGATCTTCGGGGCTTATTACCCCAATGAAACATATATAGAGAGTGCGCTCATGTCTGGCTTTATTCCACCAGAGGCATTTGTTTATATCGATTCGTTAGGGTTGGTACAAGACAGGAACGGTATCCCGGTTTTTTACCACCGCTACCGTGAAGCGCGTGACAAACGGCTAATCCGCGACGGGTACGTTGATAATGCTCCGGAGCTCCTCCGCTTTAGCACGGGGGTATGGGATCGCGATAGGATCGAGGCCGAAAGGCAGCGCACCGAATTCTGGTGGCTACACGAGGGAAGTGATTCAGCACTTCCTCTAGACTTTGCGGACTTTTAGCCCAATAACTAGTTCTTCGACAAATTAATTCTAGTACTAGGTCTCTGGCGGGGATTGTGCTCCATATTGGCGTACAATATGGGTGGTTGCATGCTGCCTGTGGACCAAAAGACTCGATCAGGATGGCGACCCCTCGAGGCAAATGCAACGAGGGCTCGCCACCCAGATTATAATTAAGTTTAAGTAGTTAAGTAATCTTAAGTAGTTAAGTAGTCTTAAGTAGTTAAGTAGTATTAAGTATTTAAGTAGTATTAAGTAGTCTTAAGTAGATTAAGTTTTTTTTTTATATATAAAATTGTCATTAATCAAAGTTTTTTAAATTTTTCTTTGAAATATAAATTTATTTTAAAATAAAAAAAAAAAAAGAAACTTGAAGCCGAAAGGTCAATGGTAGAGGTGGTAACCGAAGGTTACCATTTTTCCTTGTTCAAATAACTCCCAATAGCAAAATCGATAGTGTACGCAGAATTAATCGCGTATACTATCATGCTGTCCATTGGGAAAAATTAAAAAGGACAGATCGCATACTGCAATGTATGCGCTGCCAGAGGTTCGGGCACACCGCTTCTAACTGCAACATGCGGATTAGATGCGTTAAGTGCGACAAGAAACACATTATAAATGAGTGTCCTCTAGGTAGGGAAAGGGTTGAAGACATGAGCAAGCTCACATGTGTTCTTTGTGGAAACACGGGACACCCTGCTAATTATAAGGGATGTCCTGTATTCCAACAGAAGAGAAAGAGTATGCTAGCTCGCAAACAGGCTGCTGAAGAAGAAAAGCGATCTAAAAGTCGCTCTTTTACAAATAGGGTAGATCCCAACGTGTCCTTTGCCCAAATGGCAGCTGGACCGGGTAAACCCCAGACATCAAAAATGCCTACGGTTGCTGAGAAAGCACCTGAAGCAGATTTGGATCTGAAAAAGTTCTTGCTGTCGTTGAATAGCAAGATCGAACAGTTCCAAAAACAATTGAACGACCAAGCAGCACGAATAGATTATATCTATTCGATGTTTGCCCAGTCTAGCGCGCCATGAACATGATGAGTACGTTGGATGAGGTAAACTTTAGGATCCTAGCTGTGAATGTTAATTCATTAGTCAGGGTCGAGAGAAGAGCCGTCCTTTCAAATCTGTTGAAAAACCAACCCCCGGATGAACTTTTGGTCAGCGAAACTAAGCTAAACCAGAGACACAAATTGGGATACAGCAACTACCATGTAGTAAGAAGAGACCGACCCCACTCCTCCCAAGGGGGTGGGGTCGCTGTCTTATTACGCAAAGGCTTACGCCATAGCATCATATATAGCGGGGAAGTACGTAGGTTCCAGGTGTTGGAAGCATGCATCGTATGCATTCCTCTCCATAGTCGGAGGAGAATGTATGTGGTGTCGCTTTATGCACCTGAAGCAACTCAACAAACTCAATTTATAGCAGAGCTCGAGACACTTTTTCGTTGCCTACAGCTTGAATCGGCTGAAAATTATTACTTTTTTGCCGGCGATCTTAACGCTAAGCATGCGGCTTGGGGAAATACAATCGAGAACACTAGAGGTCGACTGCTTCAGAATTGGCGGGAGCAAAATATGATTGAGTACAAACTTAGTTTGTACGCGACGGATATCCCGTCCTTTCCAAGAGGAAACTCTTTTCTGGACTTAGCGCTTATGGACAATAGACTAGAACTAACAAATAACGAACACGCGCGGAACTGCGTGCGAGCATTCGATTACGATAGTGACCACCTCGGACTTGATGCCGTATTTAGTATCCCAAACGAGCAAACTCAACTGGAGGAGTTCGACCAAGTGCGTTCTTTCGACTACCGAAAGATGAACTGGCCGCGTTTCACCAGAATTGTAAAGCGAGAATTACGTTTGAGCGAAATTGATCCACCGACAAACAGAAACCTTACAAACGACGAAATTGACCAAAATTTACTAAAAATGAATGAGGTCCTCACAAGGTCAATGGATCTAGCTATCCCTAAGATAACTAGTTTTGACGACCAGACGGAGAAATATCGAACGCCAACAATCGATGCACTCCACCGACACAAAAGCAGACTGGTCTCGAGGCTTAAACGGCTGCGTAGACAATTCACTGACAGACAAGACCCGGAGGTTCGGACACTGATCAAAAACCTAAAAAAATTAAAATCGGAAAATTACAGAAAATCTATAAATTTTTACTGGGGCAACAAAATTCGGGCTATAAAAACCAGTAGCCCGAATATGTTCCCCCAAATAAATAAAATATTCAGGCGAAAAGATCATAACGACATTCCATGTGTCCGAATTTCCAAAACGACAGAAAACAGACAGACACTCACGGCTGTTGGTATAAGTCCGGAATACGTTGACTCGAACGACGGTTTTTTCACGATCGAAGATCCTCAGGAGAAGGCGAATTCGATAGGCGCTATTTTCGAGACCGTGTATACGGTGAACAATCCTGTTCGCCCAAATCGCGATATTGAGGAAAGAGCCTTTCTGAATCACTTTCATCTGCGCACTGAACTTCAAGCTTGGCGATCTGAGAATCACGGTTTTTCCGTATTCAATGACGAAAACCCTTCCAATGGCATAGTCGCCAATAGCCTGATGCTGTTCGTGCAAAAAGATGAACTCCTGGACATCTTGGTATCATTGAAAAATAAAAAGTCGGCAGGAGAGGACGGTGTCCCAAACGTCGTATTGAGACACCTGCCAATAGAAGCAGTCGATATCTTCACCACCCTGTTTAACAATGCACTGAATAATGCACATTATCCGGTGCACTGGAAAACGGCGGTGGTACATCCTATCCCCAAAAAGGACAAGGACAAAACAAACCCTGCAAATCTTCGGTCAATAAGCCTTCTGCCGAATGTAAGCAAGGTATTCGAGAAGATAGTCAATAGAGCTCTGCTTAAGTGGGTTGAGGAAAACAAAATTATTCCGGATAATCAGTTTGGTTTTCGAGCGAGGCATGATACCATTCATGCCGCGTCGAAACTAGTGTCCGACATCCAATGGAATAAGTCCAAAAAACAATGCACAGGGGCCTGTCTGGTTGACTTTGAGAAGGCCTTCGACACCGTATGGTTAGAGGGGCTTTTCTACAAGCTGACCAGACTGGGCATGCGTAAACCCATGCTATATATGATTTATGAAATGCTTATGGGAAAGAAGTTCGTTGTCAAATGTGGCAACGTAACTTCGAGTAAAGTCTTTGAAATTAAAAACGGTTTACAACAGGGGGCGGTGAACTCCCCGATATTGTTTAACATTTATACAAGTGATCTTGTAGGTTCTCTCAGACACGCTATAGCGTACGCAGATGATCTAGTGGCGTACAGATCAGGTCCGAAAATCGAGGTCATCAACACACTTTTGCAACGTGACTTCGATCACATTAAGGGATATTGCGATGATTGGAAATTGAGGATCAATTTCCAAAAAACCGAAACAATTCTGTTCAGGACCCCAGTGCAGAGGGCTTCTTACGATACCAGAAAAAACTGGAAAAAATTTTGTATCATGGGACAGCATGGACGGCCGTTGGCGGTGAGAAGTGAAGTCAAATACCTTGGCATCTGGCTTGACAAGTTTCTATATTTTAATAAAAATGTGGATGCTTGTCTGGCCAGGGCTAGGGGGGCTTATGCTCTGACAAGAAGATTGTTTCATAGCAGTCAACTTGATTCAAGGGTGAAAGTCATTTGCTACATGGCCCTCATAAGGCCGATCATCGCTTACGGTTGTCCCGTGTGGTTCAATGTATCACCATCCTACATGGAAAGGATACGGCTGTTTGAGAGACGTTGTCTCCGATCCTGCTTAGGATTGTACCGAACGCCAGACTCCGAGTACATAAAATATTATCGCAACGATATTCTATACAATGGGGCTCAGTTGAATAGAATTGACAATTTCCTAATTAAGGTGACTCGAAGGCACGCTGCAAGGGCGATGGCTAGCGACAACAGCCTGATCTTTGGGGCTTATTATCCCAATGATTTATACATGGGGAGCACGCTCATATCGGGCTTTATTCCACCAGAGGCATTCATTTACATCGATTCGTTAGGGTTAGTACAAGACAGGAACGGTATCCCGGTTTTATACCACCGCTATCGTGACGCGCGGGACAAACGGCTTATCCGCGACGGGTACGTCGACAATGCTCCGGAGCTCCTCCGCTTTAGCACGGCGGTATCGGATCGCGATAGGATCGATGCTGCAAGACAGCGCACTGAATTCTTGTGGCTATATGAGGAAGGTGATTCTGCACTTCCTCAGGACTTTGCGGACTTTTAGTCCAACTCCATAGGTAAGATTTTAAATTAGGAACAAGGTCTGGGGTGGGGCTTGTGCACCATATTGGCGTACAATATGGTTGAACGCAGGCTGCCGTGGGACCGAAAGACGCAATCAGGATGGCGACCCCTCGGGGCATGCGCAACGAGGGCTCGCCACCCCGATTATAATTAAGTTAGGTTTAAGTAGTTAAGTAGTCTTAAGTTAGGCTTAAGTAGTCTTAAGTTAGGCTTAAGTAGTTTAAGTAATCTTAAGTTATATATAATCTAGATTAAGCTTTAATATAAAACAAAAAAAAGTCACTAAACAAAGTTTTAAATTTTTTCTTTGTAAATTAAAATTAAATATAAAACCAAAAAAACAAAAAACCGACAAATATAAGCCTAAAGGCAAAATAAAACAGCTAAATATAAGCTTACAGCGCCCACTAAGGGCCGATAAGTTAGATTAAGTAAACCAGTTATTGATAAGTTAGATTTAAGCATTTTTGTCTAGTAGTAAGTTAATATTTTAAGTAAATAAAAAATGAGTTTAAAAGTTAAAAAGTGCGGAAGTACATTTCCAAAGTGAAGTAGTGAATAAGTGGCAAGTTAGCGAAGGAATATTTATCGTCCACGTGGAGTAGTGGTGCTATCACCTGACTCAGGAGTGGGAGTCGTGGGTTCGAGTCCAACCAGACCCCAGTACTTTTAATTTTTTTCCAATTCATCCGGTGGAGAAAACAACCGAAGAAGAGTGTTTCGGCTGAATTACCGGCTATGGAAACCGGTGCGGTGAAAGAAGTCCCGCAAGAGGGTGGAAGTAGGTCGCCGACTAATAAACGGCAGAAGCTGGCGATGCCTGCATCGCCATCAACAGCAACAACATCATCGGCATCTGCGACGGCAGGTATGCCAACATATAAGGTACCAGCGACAACAAAAGAGGCTGCACCAACAACAACAGCAGCAGCAAGTGCAATGGCAACAACCCAAATGGGAAGGCGGAGGAAGCTAAATCCGATGCCTAATCTGAACGTGCGGAGATGTATGCAGGTAGCGGAAAATACACCGCTGCCAACAACAATGGAAGAGGAGGAGTGCAACTCTGACCTCGATGAATCCGCGTTTGATGAAGGGGAACCCCGCTACGTTGGCGAGGGAAACCCATACAAAGAGCTCGCAGAGGTTGACGAAGCGCAGCCTGCTGTGAATGATGAGGAGGCCAAGTTGAGCATCCTCATCGCAGAGTTAACGGCTAAACTCGAAAAAATGCGAGAGGCCAGAAAAAAAGATGCCCTCGCGGAAAAAGAAAGGAGGCAGAAGCAGAGACAACAAATAGAGCAGAAAGCGAAGCCAATGCTTCAGCAGAATAAACTGCAACCAATGCAGCAACGGTTTGCTATGCAACAACAACATCCGAAGAAGCAACGACAACAGCCGCAACAGCAGCAGCAACAACAGCAGCACCAACGAATGCAGCAACAACAACAACAGCCGCAACAACACCAGCACCAAAGACAACAGAAGCAGCAGATGCAACCCCCAAAGGAAAAGAGGGAAGAAGTACCCCCCATCAACGTAAGTTACCTCAGTACTAGTGATAGTATTAAATTGTGTAAGAGATACATAAAGGATTTCGCGGTCAAGCATATCTCGGCCCAAAATCATAAGATTGTTTGTAATAGTATTGAGGACTACAAAAAAGTCCGCAAAGCACTGGAGGGGGTTAAGGCAGAGTACTTCACGTACACGCCCAAAACCGAAAAATTAAAAACCAATGATTCTAAAGGGAATCGATCCCGCCGCTGTTGATGCGGAGGAGCTCTTAAACGAGCTCAAGAGTTTTGATAGCGACGACCTTAAGTTCGTCGGTGTAAAGCCGTTTTCCACGGTTAAGGGTAGGGGTGGTAACCGAAGGTTACCATTTTTCCTCGTACAACTAACCCCCAATAGCAAAATCGATAGTCTACGCAGAATCAATCGCGTATACCATCATGCTGTAAAATGGGATAAATTAAAAAGGACAGATCGCATATTGCAATGTATGCGCTGTCAGAGGTTCGGGCATGCCGTTTCTAACTGCAACATGCAGATTAGATGTGTTAAGTGCGACGAGGACCACATTTTAAACGAATGTCCTCTAGGTAGCGATAGAGTAGAAGATATGAGCAAGCTCATATGTGTTCTTTGCGGGAATGCGGGGCACCCTGCTAACTATAAGGGATGTCCTGTATTCCAACAGAAAAAGAAGAGTATGCTAGCTCGGAAACAGGCTGTAGAAGAAGAAAGGCGGCTTAAAAGTCGCTCTTTCACAAATAGGGTTGAGCCCAACATGTCCTATGCCCAAATGGCAGCTGGAACGGGTAGCTCCCAGACATTAAACAGGCCTAAGGTTACTGAAAAAGCACCTGAAGCCGATTTGGATATGAAAAAGTTCTTGCTGTCATTAGATAGCAAGATCGATCAGTTCCAAAAACAACTAAACGAGCAAGCAGCTAGAATAGATCATATCTACTCGATGTTTGCCGTGTCTAGCGCGCCATGAATATGATGAGTACGCTGGATGAGGTAAACTTTAGGATCCTAGCTGTGAATGTTAATTCATTAGTCAGGGTCGAGAGAAGAACCGTCCTTACAAACCTGTTGAAAAACCAACTCCCGGATGTAGTTTTGGTCAGCGAAACTAAGCTAAACCAGAAACACAAATTGGGATACAGCAACTACCATGTAGTGAGAAGAGACCGACCCCACTCCTCCCAAGGGGGTGGGGTCGCTGTCTTATTACGCAAAGGCTTACGCCATAATATTATATATAGCGGGGATGTACGTAGGTTCCAGGTGTTGGAAGCATGCATCGTATGCATTCCTCTCCATAGTCGGAGGAGAATGTATGTGGTGTCGCTTTATGCACCTGAAGCAATTCAACAAACTCAATTTATAGCAGAGCTCGAGACACTTTTTCGTTGCCTACAGCTTCAATCGGCTGATAATTATTACTTTTTGGCCGGTGATCTTAACGCTAAGCACGCGGCTTGGGGAAATGCAATCTCGAACACTAAAGGTCGACTGCTCCAAAATTGGAGGGAGCAAAATATGATTGAGTACAAACTTAGTTTGTACGCGACGGATATCCCGTCTTTCCCGAGAGGAAATTCTTTTCTGGACTTAGCCCTTATGGACAATAGACTAGAACTGACAAATAACGAACACGCGCGGAACTGTGTACGAGCATTCGATTACGATGACAGTGACCACCTCGGAATTGATGCCGTATTCAGGATCCCAAACGAGCAAACTCAACTGGAGGAGTTCGACCAAGTGCGTTCTTTCGACTACCGAAAGACGAACTGGCCGCGTTTCAGCAGAATGGTAAAGCGAGAATTACGTTTAAGCGAAATTGATCCACCGACAAACAGAAACCTTACAAACGACGAAATTGACCAAAATTTACTAAAAATGAATGAGGTCCTCACAAGGTCAATGGATCTAGCTATCCCTAAGATAACGAGTTATGACGACCAGACGGAGAAAAATCGAACGCCAACAATCGATGCACTCCACAAACACAAATGTAGGTTGGTCTCCAGGCTTAAACGGCTGCAGAGACAATTTACGGACAGACGAGACCCGGAGATTCGGACATTGAAGTCATTGATCAAAAACCTTAAACAGCTAATATCGGAAAATTATAGAAAATCTGTAAGTTTGTACTGGGGCAAGAAAATTCAGGCTATAAAAACCAGTAGCCCGAATATGTTCCCGCAAATAAATAAAATATTCAGGCGAAAAAATCATAACGACATTCCATGTGTCCGAATTTCCAAAACGACAGAGAACAGACAGACACTCACGGCTGTTGGTATAAGTCCGGAAAACGTTGACTCGAACGACGGTTTTTTCACGATCGAAGATCCTCAAGAGAAGGCGAATTCGATAGGCGCTATTTTCGAAACCGTGTATACGGTGAACAATCCTGTTCGCCCAAATCGCGATATTGAGGAAAGAGCCTTTCTGAATCACTTTCATCTGCGCACTGAACTTCAAGCTTGGCGATCTGAGAATCACGGTTTTTCCGTATTCAATGACGAAAACCCTTCCAATGGCATAGTCGCCAATAGCCTGATGCTGTTCGTGCAAAAAGATGAACTCCTGGATATCTTGGTATCATTGAAAAATAAAAAGTCGGCAGGAGAGGACGGTGTCCCAAACGTCGTATTGAGACACCTGCCAATAGAAGCAGTCGATATCTTTACCACCCTGTTTAACAATGCACTGAATAATGCACATTATCCGGTGCACTGGAAAACGGCGGTGGTACATCCTATCCCCAAAAAGGACAAGGACAAAACAAACCCTGCAAATCTTCGGTCAATAAGCCTTCTGCCGAATGTAAGCAAGGTGTTCGAGAAGATAGTCAATAGAGCTCTGCTTAAGTGGGTTGAGGAAAACAAAATTATTCCGGATAATCAGTTTGGTTTTCGAGCGAGGCATGATACCATTCATGCCGCGTCGAAACTAGTGTCCGACATCCAATGGAATAAGTCCAAAAAACAATGCACAGGGGCCTGTCTGGTTGACTTTGAGAAGGCCTTCGACACCGTATGGTTAGAGGGGCTTTTCTACAAGCTGACCAGACTGGGCATGCGTAAACCCATGCTATATATGATTTATGAAATGCTTATGGGAAAGAAGTTCGTTGTCAAATGTGGCAACGTAATTTCGAGTAAAGTCTTTGAAATTAATAACGGTTTACAACAGGGGGCGGTGAACTCCCCGATATTTATACAAGTGATCTTGTAGGTTCTCTCAGACAAGCTATAGCGTACGCAGATGATCTAGTGGCGTACAGATCAGGTTCGAAAATCGAGGTCATCAACACACTTTTGCAACGTGACTTCGATCACATTAAGGGATATTGCGATGATTGGAAATTGAGGATCAATTTCCAAAAAACCGAAACAATTCTGTTCAGGACCCCAGTGCAGAGGCTTCTTACGATACCAGAAAAAACTGGAAAAAATTTTGTATCATGGGACAGCATGGACGGCCGTTGGCGGTGAGAAGTGAAGTCAAATACCTTGGCATCTGGCTTGACAAGTTTCTATATTTTAATAAAAATGTGGATGCTTGTCTGGCCAGGGCTAGGGGGGCTTATGCTCTGACAAGAAGATTGTTTCATAGCAGTCAACTTAATTCAAGGGTGAAAGTCATTTGCTACATGGCCCTCATAAGGCCGATCATCGCTTACGGTTATCCCGTGTGGTTCAATGTATCACCATCCTACATGGAAAGGATACGGCTATTCGAGAGGCGTTGTCTCCGATCCTGCTTAGGGTTGTACCGAACACCAGACTCCGAGTACATAAAATACTATCGGAACGAGGTTCTGTACAATGGGGCCCAGTTGAACAGAATTGACAATTTCCTAATTAAGGTGAATCGAAGGCACGCTGCAAGGGCGATGGCTAGCGACAACAGCCTGATCTTCGGGGCTTATTACCCCAATGAAACATATATAGAGAGTGCGCTCATGTCTGGCTTTATTCCACCAGAGACATTTGTTTATATCGATTCGTTAGGGTTGGTACAAGACAGGAACGGTATCCCGGTTTTATACCACCGCTACCGTGACGCGCGTGACAAACGGCTAATCCGCGACGGGTACGTTGACAATGCTCCGGAGCTCCTCCGCTTTAGCACGGCGGTATCGGATCGCGATAGGACCGAGGCCGAAAGGCAGCGCACCGAATTCTGGTGGCTACACGACGGAAGTGATTCAGCACTTCCTCTAGACTTTGCGGACTTTTAGTCCAATAATTAGTTCTTTGATAAATTAATGCTAATACTAGGTCTGTGGCGGGGATTGTGCACCATATTGGCGTACAATATGGGTGGTTGCATGCTGCCTGTGGACCAAAAGACTCGATCAGGATGGCGACCCCTCGGGGCATATGCAGCGAGGGCTCGCCACCCAGATTATAATTAAGTTTAAGTAGTTAAGTAATCTTAAGTAGTTAAGTAGTCTTAAGTAGTTAAGTAGTATTAAGTATTTAAGTAGTATTAAGTAGTCTTAAGTAGATTAAGTGTTTTTTTATATATAAAATTGTCACTAATCAAAGTTTTTTTAAATTTTTCTTTGAAATATAAATTTATTTTAAAATAAAAAAAAAGAAACTTGAAGCCGAAAGGCAAAATAAAAACTGTTAGATGTAAGCTTACAGCGCCCGCTAAGGGCCATAATTTAGTTTAAGTAAATATGTTATTGATAAGTTAGATTTAAGCATTTTTGTCTAGTATTAAGTTAATATTTTAAGGAAATAAAAAATGAATTTAAAAGTAAACGGTTTTAACAGTCAGTCCAGCTTCCTGCAAAATGTCATCCTTGTATCTCTACAAATAACGCCGTTAACCGCTGTTGACCGATTGCAACTCGAGGTAGTAAAACGGTTTAAATGTCTTTTATCGCTACCTGATGGTAAAGGCCACTATCTGGGTAGTTTATCAAAGCGGATTTAGAAAGCCCGTTAGTCAGTCCATCTTCCTGCTAAATGTCATCCTTGTATGTCTACAAATAACGCCGTTAACCGCTGTTGACCGATTGCAACTCGAGGTTATATAACGGTTTTAACGTCTTTCAACGCTCCCTGATGGTAAAGGCCACTATCTGGAAAGAGTATCGAAGCGGATTTAGAAAGCCCGTTAGTCATTTCATCTACCTGCAAAATGTCATCCTTGTATGTCTTCAAATAACGCCGTTAACCGCTGTTGACCGATTGCAACTCGAGGTTGTAAAACGGTTTTAACGTCTTTTAGCGCTCCCTGATGGTAAGGCCCACTATCTGGGTAGTTTATCAAAGCGGAATTAGAAAGCCCGCTAGTCAGTCCAGCTTCCTGCAAAATGTCATCCTTGTATCTTTACAAATAACGCCGTTAACCGCTGTTGACCGATTGCAACTCGAGGTTGTAAAACGGTTTAAATGTCTTTTATCGCTCCCTGATGGTAGAGGCTACTATCTGGGTAGTTTATCAAAGCGGAATTAGAAAGCCCGCTAGTCAGTCCAGCTTCCTGCAAAATGTCATCCTTGTATCTTTACAAATAGCGCCGTTAACCGCTGCTGACTGACTGCAACTCGAGGTTGTAAAACGGTTTAAACGCCTTTTAGCGCTCCCTGATGGTAGAGGCTACTATCTGGGTAGTTTATCAAAGCGGATTTAGAAAGCCCGTTAGTCAGTCCATCTTCCTGCTAAATGTCATCCTTGTATGTCTACAAATAACGCCGTTAACCGCTGTTGACCGATTGCAACTCGAGGTTGTAAAATTGTTTTAACGTCTTTTAGCGCTCCCTGATGGTAAAGCCCACTATCTGGGTAGTTTATCAAAGCGGAATTAGAAAGCCCGCTAGTCAGTCCAGCTTCCTGCAAAATGTCATCCTTGTATCTTTACAAATAGCGCCGTTAACCGCTGCTGACTGACTGCAACTCGAGGTTGTAAAACGGTTTAAACGCCTTTTAGCGCTCCCTGATGGTAGAGGCTACTATCTGGGTAGTTTATCAAAGCGGATTTAGAAAGCCCGTTAGTCAGTCCATCTTCCTGCTAAATGTCATCCTTGTATGTCTACAAATAACGCCGTTAACCGCTGTTGACCGATTGCAACTCGAGGTTTTATAACGGTTTTAACGTCTTTCAACGCTCCCTGATGGTAAAGGCCACTATCTGGAAAGAGTATCGAAGCGGGTTTAGAAAGCCCGTTAGTCATTTCATCTACCTGCAAAATGTCATCCTTGTATGTCTTCAAATAACGCCGTTAACCGCTGCTGACCGACTGCAACTCGAGGTTGTAAAACGGTTTCAACGCCTTTTAGCGCTCCCTGATGGTAGAGGCTACTATCTGGGTAGTTTATCAAAGCGGATTTAGAAAGCCCGTTAGTCAGTCCATCTTCCTGCTAAATGTCATCCTTGTATGTCTACAAATAACGCCGTTAACCGCTGTTGACCGATTGCAACTCGAGGTTATATAACGGTTTTAACGTCTTTCAACGCTCCCTGATGGTAAAGGCCACTATCTGGAAAGAGTATCGAAGCGGATTTAGAAAGCCCGTTAGTCAATTCATCTACCTGCAAAATGTCATCCTTGTATGTCTTCAAATAACGCCGTTAACCGCTGTTGACCGATTGCAACTCGAGGTTGTAAAACGGTTTTAACGTCTTTTAGCGCTCCCTGATGGTAAGGCCCACTATCTGGGTAGTTTATCAAAGCGGAATTAGAAAGCCCGCTAGTCAGTCCAGCTTCCTGCAAAATGTCATCCTTGTATCTTTACAAATAACGCCGTTAACCGCTGTTGACCGATTGCAACTCGAGGTTGTAAAACGGTTTAAATGTCTTTTATCGCTCCCTGATGGTAGAGGCTACTATCTGGGTAGTTTATCAAAGCGGAATTAGAAAGCCCGCTAGTCAGTCCAGCTTCCTGCAAAATGTCATCCTTGTATCTTTACAAATAGCGCCGTTAACCGCTGCTGACTGACTGCAACTCGAGGTTGTAAAACGGTTTAAACGCCTTTTAGCGCTCCCTGATGGTAGAGGCTACTATCTGGGTAGTTTATCAAAGCGGATTTAGAAAGCCCGTTAGTCAGTCCATCTTCCTGCTAAATGTCATCCTTGTATGTCTACAAATAACGCCGTTAACCGCTGTTGACCGATTGCAACTCGAGGTTGTAAAATTGTTTTAACGTCTTTTAGCGCTCCCTGATGGTAAAGCCCACTATCTGGGTAGTTTATCAAAGCGGAATTAGAAAGCCCGCTAGTCAGTCCAGCTTCCTGCAAAATGTCATCCTTGTATCTTTACAAATAGCGCCGTTAACCGCTGCTGACTGACTGCAACTCGAGGTTGTAAAACGGTTTAAACGCCTTTTAGCGCTCCCTGATGGTAGAGGCTACTATCTGGGTAGTTTATCAAAGCGGATTTAGAAAGCCCGTTAGTCAGTCCATCTTCCTGCTAAATGTCATCCTTGTATGTCTACAAATAACGCCGTTAACCGCTGTTGACCGATTGCAACTCGAGGTTTTATAACGGTTTTAACGTCTTTCAACGCTCCCTGATGGTAAAGGCCACTATCTGGAAAGAGTATCGAAGCGGGTTTAGAAAGCCCGTTAGTCATTTCATCTACCTGCAAAATGTCATCCTTGTATGTCTTCAAATAACGCCGTTAACCGCTGTTGACCGATTGCAACTCGAGGTTGTAAAATGGTTTTAACGTCTTTTAGCGCTCCCTGATGGTAAAGCCCACTATCTGGGTAGTTTATAAAAGCCGAATTAGAAAGCCCGCTAGTCAGTCCAGCTTCCTGCAAAATGTCATCCTTGTATCTCTACAAATAACGCCGTTAACCGGTGTTGACCGATTGCAACTCGAGGTTGTAAAACGGTTTAAACGTCTTTTATCGCTACCTGATGGTAAAGGCCACTATCTGGGTAGTTTATTAAAGTGGCTTTAGAAAGCCGTTTGTCAGTCCATCTACCTGTAAAATGGCAACCTTCTACTCCTTCAAATAACACCGTTAGACGTTGTTACCCGACTGCTACTCAAAGTTGAAATACGGTTTTAACGTCTTGTTAAGCGCTGTTGACCGATTGCTACTCAAGGCTTTTAGACGGTTTTAACGTTTTTCATTGCTCGCTGAGGATAAAGTCCACTTTCTGGGAAGCGTATCATAGTGGATTTGGAAAGCTGGCTAGTCAATCCAATTACTTGCCAAATGTCAACCTTTTGCTCCTTCAAATAACGCCGTTAGACATTATAGCACATCTGGTCATATGATTGAACATATGGTTGTGAAATATGATATTCTTAGCGAACACATTTCTCGCATTTGTGTAGCAGAAGTTGAAACCGGTTAGCAAGTGAATATGTCTAGCAGCCGCCGGGCGATGTACTTGAAATTTATATCTCACTCTATCCAGAGTTTTCAAAGTGTGATTATTTATTTATTCTAACGAAATTTTTTCGATCAACGAAGTCAAGCAGCTTCGGTAGCTTTTATTACTTGGATGGCTGACCGGGTATAGACATTTTTAAATTTTTTATTTTTATTTTATTCAATTTGAAAGTCAAAAAAAGTGTTTAAACTTTTTCATCGCTCCCTGATGGTAAAAGCCGCTATCTGGGAAGTGTATCAAAGCGGATTTAGAACGCCCGGTAGGCAGTCCATGTAATTGCAAAATGTCGTCATTGCATGTCTTCAAATAACGCCGGTAACCGCTGTTGACCGGTTGTAAATCGGTTTGTAAATCGGTTTTAACGTCTTTTAACGCTCTCTGATGGTAAAGTCCTTTTTCTGGGATGAATATTAAAGCAGATTTAGAAAGCCCGTTAGTCAGTCCATCTACTTGCAAAATGTCATCCTTGTATGTCTTCAAATAACGCCGTTAACCGCTGTTGGCCGATTGCAACTTTAGGTTGTATAACGGTTTTAACGTCTTTCAACGCTCCCTGATAGTAAAAGCCACTATCTGGAAAGAGTATCAAAGTGGATTTAGAAAGCCCGTTAGTCATTTCATCTACTTGCAAAATGTCATCCTTGTATGTCTTCAAATAACGCCGTTAACCGCTGTTGACCGATTGCAACTCGAGGTTGTAAAACGGTTTAAACGTATTTTATCGCTACCTGATGGTAAAGGCCACTATCTGGGAATATTAGCAAACCGCATTTAGAAAGCACGTTAGTCAGTCCATCTTCCTGCTAAATGTCATCCTTGTATGTCTACAAATAACGCCGTTAACCGCTGTAGACCGATTGCAACTCGAGGTTGTAAAATTGTTTTAACGTCTTTTAGCGCTCCCTGATGGTAAAGCCCACTATCTGGGTAGTTTATCAAAGCGGAATTAGAAAGCCCGCTAGTCAGTCCAGCTTCCTGCAAAATGTCATCCTTGTATCTTTACAAATAGCGCCGTTAACCGCTGCTGACTGACTGCAACTCGAGGTTGTAAAACGGTTTAAACGCCTTTTAGCGCTCCCTGATGGTAGAGGCTACTATCTGGGTAGTTTATCAAAGCGGATTTAGAAAGCCCGTTAGTCAGTCCATCTTCCTGCTAAATGTCATCCTTGTATGTCTACAAATAACGCCGTTAACCGCTGTTGACCGATTGCAACTCGAGGTTTTATAACGGTTTTAACGTCTTTCAACGCTCCCTGATGGTAAAGGCCACTATCTGGAAAGAGTATCGAAGCGGGTTTAGAAAGCCCGTTAGTCATTTCATCTACCTGCAAAATGTCATCCTTGTATGTCTTCAAATAACGCCGTTAACCGCTGTTGACCGATTGCAACTCGAGGTTGTAAAATGGTTTTAACGTCTTTTAGCGCTCCCTGATGGTAAAGCCCACTATCTGGGTAGTTTATAAAAGCCGAATTAGAAAGCCCGCTAGTCAGTCCAGCTTCCTGCAAAATGTCATCCTTGTATCTCTACAAATAACGCCGTTAACCGGTGTTGACCGATTGCAACTCGAGGTTGTAAAACGGTTTAAACGTCTTTTATCGCTACCTGATGGTAAAGGCCACTATATGGGTAGTTTATTAAAGTGGCTTTAGAAAGCCGTTTGTCAGTCCATCTACCTGTAAAATGGCAACCTTCTACTCCTTCAAATAACACCGTTAGACGTTGTTACCCGACTGCTACTCAAAGTTGAAATACGGTTTTAACGTCTTGTTAAGCGCTGTTGACCGATTGCTACTCAAGGCTTTTAGACGGTTTTAACGTTTTTCATTGCTCGCTGAGGATAAAGTCCACTTTCTGGGAAGCGTATCATAGTGGATTTGGAAAGCTGGCTAGTCAATCCAATTACTTGCCAAATGTCAACCTTTTGCTCCTTCAAATAACGCCGTTAGACATTATAGCACATCTGGTCATATGATTGAACATATGGTTGTGAAATATGATATTCTTAGCGAACACATTTCTCGCATTTGTGTAGCAGAGGTTGAAACCGGTTAGCAAGTGAATATGTCTAGCAGCCGCCGGGCGATGTACTTGAAATTTATATCTCACTCTATCCAGAGTTTTCAAAGTGTGATTATTTATTTATTCTAACGAAATTTTTTCGATCAACGAAGTCAAGCAGCTTCGGTAGCTTTTATTACTTGGATGGATTACCGGGTATTGACATTTTTTATTTTTATTTTATTCAATTTGAAAGTCAAAAAAAGTGTTTAAACTTTTTCATCGCTCCCTGATGGTAAAAGCCGCTATCTGGGAAGTGTATCAAAGCGGATTTAGAACGTCCGGTAGGCAGTCCATGTAATTGCAAAATGTCGTCATTGCATGTCTTCAAATAACGCCGGTAACCGCTGTTGACCGGTTGTAAATCGGTTTGCAAATCGGTTTTAACGTCTTTTAACGCTCTCTGATGGTAAAGTCCACTTTCTGGGATGAATATTAAAGCAGATTTAGAAAGCCCGTTAGTCAGTCCATCTACTTGCAAAATGTCATCCTTGTATGTCTTCAAATAACGCCGTTAACCGCTGTTGGCCGATTGCAACTTTAGGTTGTATAACGGTTTTAACGTCTTTCAACGCTCCCTGATGGTAAAAGCCACTATCTGGAAAGAGTATCAAAGTGGATTTAGAAAGCCCGTTAGTCATTTCATCTACTTGCAAAATGTCATCCTTGTATGTCTTCAAATAACGCCATTAACCGCTGTTGACCGATTGCAACTCGAGGTTGTAAAACGGTTTAAACGTATTTTATCGCTACCTGATGGTAAAGGCCACTATCTGGGAATATTAGCAAACCGCATTTAGAAAGCACGTTAGTCAGTCCATCTACCTGCAAAATGTCATCCTTGTATGTCTTCAAATAACGCCGTTAACCGCTGTTGACCGATTGAAACTCGAGGTTGTAAAACGGTTTTAACGCCTTTTAACGCTCCCTGATGGTGGAGACCTCTATCTGGGTACTGTACCAAAGCGGATTTAGAAAGCCCGTTAGTCAGTCCATCAACTTGCAAAATGTCTTCCTTGCATGTCTTTAAATAACGCCGTTAACAGCTGTTGACCGACTGCAACTCGAGGTTGTAAAACGGTTTAAGCGCCTTTTAGCGCTCCCTGATGGTAGAGGCTACTATCTGGGTAAATTATCAAAGCGGATTTAGAATGCCCGTTAGTCAGTCCATCTTCCTGCTAAATGTCATCCTTGTATCTCTACAAATAACGCCGTTACCCGCTGTTGACCGACTGCAACTCGAGGTTGTAAAACGGTTTAAACGCCTCTTAGCGCTCCCTGATGGAAAAGGCCACTATCTGGGTAGTTTATCAAAGCGGATTTAGAAAGCCCGTTAGTCAGTCCATCTTCCTGCAAAATGTCGTCCTTGTATCTCTACAAATAACGCCGTTAACCGCTGTTGACCGACTGCAACTCGAGGTTGTAAAACTGTTTAAACGCCTTTTAGCGCTCCCTGATGGTAGAGGCTACTATCTGGGTAGTTTATCAAAGCGGATTTAGAAAGCCCGTTAGTCAGTCCATCTTCCTGCTAAATGTCATCCTTGTATGTTTACAAATAACGCCGTAAACCGCTGTTGACCGATTGCAACTCGAGGTTGTAAAACGGTTTTAACGTTTTTTAGCGCTCCCTGATGGTAAAGCCCACTATCTGGGTAGTTTATCAAAGCGGAATTAGAAAGCCCGCTAGTCAGTCCAGCTTCCTGCAAAATGTCATCCTTGTATCTCTACAAATAACGCCGTTAACCGCTGCTGACCGACTGCAACTCGAGGTTGTAAAACGGTTTCAACGCCTTTTAGCACTCCCTGATAGTAGAGGCTACTATCTGGGTAGTTTATCAAAGCGGACTTAGAAAGCCCGTTAGTCAGTCCATCTTCCTGCTAAATGTCATCCTTGTATGTCTACAAATAACGCCGTTAACCGCTGTTGACCGATTGCAACTCGAGGTTATATAACGGTTTTAACGTCTTTCAACGCTCCCTGATGGTAAAGGCCACTATCTGGAAAGAGTATCGAAGCGGATTTAGAAAGCCCGTTAGTCATTTCATCTACCTGCAAAATGTCATCCTTGTATGTCTTCAAATAACGCCGTTAGCCGGCGTTATTTGTATCTGGGTAGTTTATCAAAGCGGAATTAGAAGGCCCGCTAGTCAGTCCAGCTTCCTGCAAAATGTCATCCTTGTATCTCTACAAATAACGCCGTTAACCGCTGTTGACCGATTGCAACTCGAGGTAGTAAAACGGTTTAAATGTCTTTTATCGCTACCTGATGGTAAAGGCCACTATCTGGGTAGTTTATCAAAGCGGATTTAGAAAGCCCGTTAGTCAGTCCATCTTCCTGCAAAATGTCGTCCTTGTACCTCTACAAATAACGCCGTTAACCGCTGTTGACCGACTGCAACTCGAGGTTGTAAAACGGTTTAAACGCCTTTTAGCGCTCCCTGATGGTAGAGGCTACTATCTGGGTAGTTTATCAAAGCGGATTTAGAAAGCCCGTTAGTCAGTCCATCTACCTGCTAAATGTCATCCTTGTATGTCTACAAATAACGCCGTTAACCGCTGTTGACCGATTGCAACTCGAGGTTGTAAAATTGTTTTAACGTCTTTTAGCGCTCCCTGATGGTAAAGCCCACTATCTGGGTAGTTTATCAAAGCGGAATTAGAAAGCCCGCTAGTCAGTCCAGCTTCCTGCAAAATGTCATCCTTGTATCTCTACAAATAACGCCGTTAACCGCTGTTGACCGATTGCAACTCGAGGTAGTAAAACTGCTTAAACGTCTTTTATCGCTACCTGATGGTAAAGGCCACTATCTGGGAATTTTAGCAAAGCGAATTTAGAAAGCCCGTTAGTCAGTCGATCTACCTGCAAAATGTCATCCTTGTATGTCTTCAAATAACGCCGTTAACCGCTGTTGACCGATTGAAACTCGAGGTTGTAAAACGGTTTTAACGCCTTTTTACGCTCCCGGATGGTGGAGACAACTATCTAGGTACTGTACCAAAGCGGATTTAGAAAGCCCGTTAGTCAGTCCATCAACTTGAAAAATGTCTTCCTTGCATGTCTTCAAATAACGCCGTTAAACGCTGTTGATCGATTGCAACTCGAGGTTGTAAAACGGTTTTAGAGTCTTTTAGCGCTCCCTGATGGTAGAGGCTTTTATCTGGGTAGTTTATAAAAGCGGAATTAGGAAGCCCGTTAGTCAGTCCATCTTCCTGCTAAATGTCATCCTTGTATGTCTACAAACAACGCCGTTAACCGCTGTTGACCGATTGCAACTTGAGGTTATATAACGGTTTTAACGTCTTTCAACGCTCCCTTATGGTAAAAGCCACTATCTGGAAAGAGTGTCGAAGCGGATTTAGAAAGCCCGTTAGTCATTTCATCTACCTGCAAAATGTCATCCTTGTATGTCTTCAAATAACGCCGTTAACCGCTGTTGACCGATTGCAACTCGAGGTTATAAAACGGTTTTAACGTCTTTTAGCGCTCCCTGATGGTAAAGCCCACTATCTGGGTAGTTTATCAAAGCGGAATTAGAAAGCCCGCTAGTCAGTCCAGCTTCCTGCAATATGTCATCCTTGTATCTCTACAAATAACGCCGTTAACCGCTGTTGACCGACTGCAACTCGAGGTTGTAAAACGGTTTAAACGTCTTTTATCGCTACCTGATGGTAAAGGCCACTATCTGGGTAGTGGCTTTAGAAAGCCCGTTTGTCAGTCCATATACCTGTAAAATGGCAACCTCCTACTTCTTCAAATAACACCGTTAGACGTTGTTACCCGACTGCTACTCAAAGTTGAAATACGGTTTTAACGTCTTGTTAAGCGCTGTTGATCGATTGCTACTCAAGGCTTTTAGACGGTTTTAACGTTTTTCATTGCTCGCTGAGGATAAAGTCCACTTTCTGGGAAGCGTATCATAGTGGATTTGGAAAGCTGGTTAGTCAATCCAATTACTTGCCAAATGTCAACCTTTTGCTCCTTCAAATAACGCCGTTAGACATTATAGCACATCTGATCATATGATTGAACATATGGTTGTGAAATATGATATTCTTAGCGAACACATTTCTCGCATTTGTGTAGCAGAAGTTGAAACCGGTTAGCAAGTGAATATGTCTAGCAGCCGCCGGGCGATGTACTTGAAATTTATATCTCACTCTATCCAGAGTCTTTCCAAAGTGTGATTATTTATTTATTCTAACGAAATTTTTTCGTAATTTCGAGTAAAGCCTTTGAAATTAAAAACGGTTTACAACAGGGGGCGGTGAACTCCCCGATATTGTTTAACATTTATACAAGTGATCTTGTAGGTTCTCTCAGACACGCTATAGCGTACGCAGATGATCTAGTGGCGTACAGATCAGGTCCGAAAATCGAGGTCATCAACACACTTTTGCAACGTGACTTCGATCACATTAAGGGATATTGCGATGATTGGAAATTGAGGATCAATTTCCAAAAAACCGAAACAATTCTGTTCAGGACCCCAGTGCAGAGGGCTTCTTACGATACCAGAAAAAACTGGAAAAAATTTTGTATCATGGGACAGCATGGACGGCCGTTGGCGGTGAGAAGTGAAGTCAAATACCTTGGCATCTGGCTTGACAAGTTTCTATATTTTAATAAAAATGTGGATGCTTGTCTGGCCAGGGCTAGGGGGGCTTATGCTCTGACAAGGCGATTGTTTCAAAACAGTCAACTTGATTCAAGGGTGAAAGTCATTTGCTACATGGCTCTCATAAGGCCGATCATCGCTTACGGTTATCCCGTGTGGTTCAATGTATCACCATCCTACATGGAAAGGATACGGCTATTCGAGAGGCGTTGTCTCCGATCCTGCTTAGGGTTGTACCGAACACCAGACTCCGAGTACATAAAATACTATCGGAACGAGGTTCTATACAATGGGGCCCAGTTGAACAGAATTGACAATTTCCTAATTAAGGTGAATCGAAGGCACGCTGCAAGGGCGATGGCTAGCGACAACAGCCTGATCTTCGGGGCTTATTACCCCAATGAAACATATATAGAGAGTGCGCTCATGTCTGGCTTTATTCCACCAGAGGCATTTGTTTATATCGATTCGTTAGGGTTGGTACAAGACAGGAACGGTATCCCGGTTTTATACCACCGCTACCGTGACGCGCGTGACAAACGGCTAATCCGCGACGGGTACGTTGACAATGCTCCGGAGCTCCTCCGCTTTAGCACGGCGGTATCGGATCGCGATAGGACCGAGGCCGAAAGGCAGCGCACCGAATTCTGGTGGCTACACGAGGGAAGTGATTCAGCACTTCCTCTAGACTTTGCGGACTTTTAGTCCAATAATTAGTTCTTAAAAAAATTATTCTAGTACTAGGTCTGTGGCGGGGATTGTGCTCCATATTGGCGTACAATATGGGTGGTTGCATGCTGCCTGTGGACCAAAAGACTCGGTCAGGATGGCGACCCCTCGGGGCATATGCAACGAGGGCTCGCCACCCAGATTATAATTAAGTTTAAGTAGTTAAGTAATCTTAAGTAGTTAAGTAGTCTTAAGTAGTTAAGTAGTATTAAGTATTTAAGTAGTATTAAGTAGTCTTAAGTAGATTAAGTTTTTTTTATATATATAAAATTGTCATTAATCAAAGTTTTTTAAATTTTTCTTTGAAATATAAATTTATTTTAAAATAAAAAAAAAAGAAACTTGAAGCCGAAAGGCAAAATAAAAACTGTTAGATGTAAGCTTACAGCGCCCGCTAAGGGCCATAATTTAGTTTAAGTAAATATGTTATTGATAAGTTAGATTTAAGCATTTTTGTCTAGTATTAATTTAATATTTTAAGGAAATAAAAAATGAATTTAAAAGTAAAAAGTAAAAGTACGAAATTTTTTCGATCAACGAAATCAAGCAGCTTTGGTAGCTTTTATTACTTGGATGGATGACCGGGTATAGACATTTTTAAATTTTTTATTTTTATTTTATTCAATTTGAAAGTCAAAAAAAGTGTTTAAACTTTTTCATCGCTCCCTGATGGTAAAGGCCGCGATCTGGGTAGTGTATCAAAGCGGATTTAGAACGCCCGGTAGGCAGTCCATCTAATTGCAAAATGTCGTCATTGCATGTCTTCAAATAACGCTGGTAACCGCTGTTGACCGGTTGTAAATCGGTTTGTAAATCGGTTTTAACGTCTTTTAACGCTCCCTGATGGTAAAGTCCACTTTCTGGGATGAATATTAAAGCGGATTTAGAAAGCCCGTTAGTCAGTCCATCTACTTGCAAAATGTCATCCTTGTATATCTTCAAATAACGCCGTTAACCGCTGTTGGCCGATTGCAACTTTAGGTTGTATAACGGTTTAAACGTCTTTCAACGCTCCCTGATAGTAAAAGCCACTATCTGGAAAGAGTATCAAAGTGTATTTAGAAAGCCCGTTAGTCATTTCATCTACTTGCAAAATGTCATCCTTGTATGTCTTCAAATAACGCCGTTAACCGCTGTTGACCGATTGCAACTCGAGGTTGTAAAACGGTTTAAACGTCTTTTATCGCTACCTGATGGTAAAGGCCACTATCTGGGAATTTTAGCAAAGCGCATTTAGAAAGCACGTTAGTCAGTCCATCTACCTGCAAAATGTCATCCTTGTATGTCTTCAAATAACGCCGTTAACCGCTGTTGACCGATTGAAACTCGAGGTTGTAAAACGGTTTTAACGCCTTTTAACGCTCCCTGATGGTGGAGACCTCTATCTGGGTACTGTAACTTAACACCGACAAACAACTTACACGCGCGAAAGAAAATGCTGACCAAACGTCTGGAGCAATGAACCGAATTCCAGGGAAATTCACATGACTACTTGCATGCGCAAAAGAAGTGCTGATCAAACGAATCAAATTTCCAGGGAAGTTCACATTGTGAACAGAAATGCAAGCTTTCGTTATTTAAGTTGAACATGTAATAGTTTAGTTATTATCGACTCGCCAATGAATAAAGGTCAGAGCAACCTGCTCTGAAAAAGATTTTTTTTAAGTTCTTGTGCAGATCTTTTATTAACTGGCGCCCAACGTGGGGCTGCATTCTGCAACACTGTTAGATTACTGTTAACATAAAGCTCGACTGAACTTAGGCAATAACCAAGCCTAAAACCAGTGAAAGTTTTTGTGAATAAAAAGTGGAAAACCAAACCACCAACATAACGCTCGACTGAACTCAGGCAATAACCAAGTCTAAAACCAGTGAAAGTGTTTGTGAATAAAAAGTGGCTAACCAAACCACCAACATAACAGTGAAATCAATAAAGTGTGGACAACCAAGCCACCAACAAAAAAAAAAACAAAAACGTGGAAGAAATAAAGAGTGAACAACCAAGCTCAGTGAAGTAACCGAAAGAGTGGACAACAAAACCATCACGATAACAGTGTAGTGATAGGGAAAACGAAGGCCCCCGAGTAGTTCTACCAACCATAGGAACAAAAAGGAGTCAGTAAACACTGACAGCCGCCCTAACCAGCAGGAAGCAGCCCAGAACCCACAAAATAAACAACGTTAAGAAGAGATGCTACAAGAATTTATTTTAACATTATTGTAAGTCATTAGTAAATAACATAAGTATTAAAAAAGAATTAATTATAAAATTAATTAGTTTTTACTAAATTATTGCCCTGTACGTTGATTATAACATCCGTTTTATTTACTCGAACAAGTGATATAGTTGATTCTCTCATTTGCAAAAAAAACATATACATATTTCGAAAGATGTCAAACCCTAACAACCTATTAAGACCAGCTCGTCTGGAAGTCCCTGTAGATAATGTTGCAGCTCCTCAACCTCCTGCTCCCATTCCTCAACCTAATGTAATTAACGACGACATGATTCAGACGATTACACAATTAGTAACTCAAGCCCTTCAAATACAGGGACGACAACTTTTTAATTCCATCATGAACCCTGCGTCCGACATTAATAATGATATTGACCAGCCAATAAATCTGGCTAATGATAGGAATTTGTCCGAAATGGACAAAGTACCCGACGTAGTGAAAAGCCTAAGAGAATTTTCTGGCCAATCACACGAATTTAATTCATGGAAAAAGAGCGTCGATAGGATACTCAAAATCTATGAACATCTAAAGGGAACCCCCAAGTATTATGGGATCTTATCAGTCATCAGAAACAAAATTACGGGCTACGCAGATGTCGCCCTAGAATCGTACAATACTCCACTAAACTGGGATAAGATATCAAAATGTCTTACCCTCCACTACGCGGATAAGAGGGACTTAGGAACCCTCGAATACCAAATGACAACTTTGGTACAAGGTAGTAGTACGATTCCTGAGTTCTATCAGGCCGTCTACCACCACCTGTCGCTTATCTTAAATAAGTTAGGATCAACGGATATGAGTCAGGAGTCCATGAATAACATGACTCAGTGTTACCGGGACAAAGCTCTGGATACCTTCGTCAGAGGGTTGAGAGGCGACTTGCCTAGGTTACTCAGTATCCGTGAGCCTGCTGACTTACCCCAGGCTTTACACCTTTGCTTAAAATTACAAAATATCGATTTCCGAACCCAACATGCAAACAATTCGCAAGCTAGCACCCGGAAAACTTTTCAACAAACACCGCCTCCAGCTCCTCCTAGAAGAAACAATTTTTCACATTCAGGACCAGCACCGATTGCCGCACCCAGAAGAGAATTTCATCCCGAGTTACTCCATAACCCACGAAATGCTAATCCACCACAGTTTTATAGTAATCAGCCGAAATACCAGTATCCACAGCAACGACCACCAGCAAATCAACGCCCGCTTCCTCCAAAGCCAATGGACGTTGACTATTCCGTCCGATCCCAAAATGTGAACTATCAGAACAGACCCCGCAACCAACAGTTAGCTCCACAGAAACGCCAACACTCACAACAGGTACATCAGCCACACAAATTGCAGAGAGTCTATCACACTGAAGGGCCCGAACCAGACGAGAGGACATCGGAAGAATACGAAAACGAGATAGAAGAAGAAGAAGAAGACCAAAACCACGAGCAGACATTGACGAATTACATTGACTCTCAAGATCACCTTGAGTTTGACCAACCTGAAGAACTCGACGACATTTATTTTTTAGATTAGCATCCTCTTCACTTCCCTTTTTCGAACATATTTCTAGAAGTGGAGAGACCCTAAAATTTCTCATCGACACCGGCTCAAACAAAAATTACGTCCAACCACGTCATATTAAGAATCCTTTACTGAATAATAAACCCTTTTATGCTCATTCTGTTGGAGGAAGCATCAAAATAACACATCATGCACTAATTCAACTTTTCGGTCCTCAAACAGACAAAATACCATTTTTTATCCTCCCCAGTCTCATTTCATTTGATGGGATCATAGGACATGATACCCTAAAACAATTAAAAGCAATTATCCATACGAGTAAAGATCATATGTCTATTCACCCTTTCCCCACCCACCAAAGAATTTCAATCCCTCTCAAACAACATCAATCACAATTTGTCAACAACGTTAATATTAGAACCGATCACATGAGTAAGGAGCAACATTCTAAACTCCTTAAAGTCATTCATAAATGTCCCAATGTTTTTTCGGAACCAAATGAAAAATTGACATACACCACCACTGTTAAAGGAGAAATCCGAACTACAACGCGAGATCCCGTGTATTCGAAATCATACCCATATCCTATGGCACTTAAAAATGAAGTCGAAAAAGAAATACAAAAGCTACTAGAAGATGGAATCATAAGACCATCAAAATCTCCTTACAATTCTCCTGTTTGGGTTGTCCCCAAAAAAATGGATGCTTCGGGAGAAAAGAAATTTCGAATGGTAATCGACTACCGTAAGCTAAACGCTGTGACTATTGCCGACAAGTATCCAATTCCAGAAATATACGAAATTCTCGCAAATCTAAGCAAAAATCAATGGTTTTCAATTGTAGACTTAAGAAGTGGTTTTCATCAGATCCCACTTAAAGAATCTGATATAGAAAAAACTGCCTTTTCGGTAAATAACGGCAAGTTCGAGTTTACTCGCCTGCCATTTGGGCTTAAGAATGCCCCTTCCATTTTCCAGAGAGCCCTTGACGACATCCTAAGAGATCTCATTGGAAAATGTTGCTACGTCTACATCGATGACATTGTCATCTTCGGGAAAGACGAAACCGAACATTCTTTGAATCTAGAAAAAGTATTTCATACCTTAGAAGCCGCGAATATGAAAATTCAACTAGATAAATGTGAATTTTTTCAGAAGGAAGTCGAATTTTTAGGATTTATTATTGGCAGATCTGGAATAAAAACTAACCCAAAAAAAGTGCAGGCTATAGTTGATCGACCTATTCCCGAAAACCTCAAAGAGCTTCGATCCTTTCTCGGAATGTCTGGATATTATCGCCGCTTTATAAGAGATTACTCAAAGCTGGCGAAACCTCTGACATCCCTTCTAAGAGGGGAAGACGGACACGTGTCCAAAAATATGTCAAAGAAAAAACTAATTCAGTTAGATCAAAAAGCAATCGAAGCATTCAATAAACTAAAAAACTCTCTTGTTTCTGAAGAAGTAATTCTCCAATACCCAGACTTTAGCAAAAGCTTTCAGCTAACAACCGACGCTTCTGACTACGCCATTGGTGCAGTTTTATCACAAGATGATAAGCCAATCACATTTCTTTCCCGAACCTTAAGTAAAACGGAAGAAGGTTACGCCACAAACGAAAAAGAAATGCTGGCGATTATTTGGTCCCTCAATTCTTTAAGAAACTTCCTTTACGGATCCCGGAAAGTTAACATTTTTACAGACCACCAACCACTTACCTATGCCCTGAGCAATAAAAATACAAACTCCAAAATGAAACGGTGGAAAGCCATATTGGAGGAGTATAATTACGAATTAAAATACAAACCAGGAAAGGAAAATGTGGTTGCTGATTCCCTTTCAAGGCCTCCCCAAATAATTGAAATTCACTCAATGACCCCAACCGAACATAGTGCAGATAGCTCAGCGCAAAACCTCATACCATCCGTAGAGACCCCCATAAACGTTTTCCGAAACCAAATTTTACTCAAAATAGGAGACGAAAATAGTTATCAAATTCAGAACCCCTTCGATAACTATACAAGACATACTTTGATACGACAGGACTACTTAGAAAACGACATCATTGATATCTTCAAAAGATATCTCAATCCAAATATTATAAACGGACTCCTCACAGACGAAAGGACGATGGGACGAGTACAGGAAATTTATCCTTTACACTTCAAAGACTACCGTATTCGTTTCACCCAGAAAATGGTTGAAGACGTACCAAACCAAGTAGAGCAAGAAGAAAAAATTCTAAAGATACATCGTAGAGCCCATCGCAACGCCGAAGAAAACCGAGTTCAGTTGCTAGAAAACTTCTATTTCCCTAAAATGTCTTCAAAAATTAAAAACCTAGTAAAACGTTGCATAACCTGTAAAGAAAATAAATACGACAGACACCCTAATAAGCCGCATTTGAGTCCTACACCCATCCCTAATTATCCGGGACACACCATTCATATCGATATCTTTTCTACCGAAAAACAACTTGTCTTAACAGCCGTCGATAAATTCACAAAATTCGCTCAAACCAGAATTATTTCATCACGATCAATCGAAGATATTAAACGACCATTAAGAGATATTTTATTTTTCTTCTGCGTCCCCGAAGCTGTCGTAATAGACAACGAAAAGGCTCTAAATTCAGCTTCAATTACATCGATGCTGGAAGACGACCTTCAAGTAAAGATTTTTAAAACGCCGCCATACAAAAGCGAAGTGAACGGTCAAGTTGAACGCTTTCACTCCACTTTAGCTGAAATCATGAGATGTTTAAAATCAGACGGACCTGCACGGTCTTTTGAAGAACTCTTGGAACGAGCTGTGAACGAATATAATTTCACCATCCACTCAACGACAGGTAAGAAACCAATAGAACTATTTTACGGGCGAATACCTAGACTCAATCCCGAACAGTTCGAAAAAACACGGTTGACTAATATCGAAAGACTTAGAACTAAACAAGAGAATGATACTAAATACCACAACAAGAAAAGGAAACCGATCAAAGATTATCAAATAGGACAATCTATTTATATTAAAAATAATAAACGGCTAGGTTCGAAACTAACCGGCAGATACCGGCAAGAAATAGTTAAGGTAAATAAGAACTCTACTGTCATAACCGAATCCGGCAAAGTAGTTCATAAAAGTAACATCAGAAATTAAACTTTATCTTTCCAGATGTGCGCTAGGCACTTGCCAGGCAACCATGCAAATATTGGACTTTTCAAACGCACAAATAGTAACCTTTCACGTTGGACAGACGAAGATACAAGACGGATACTTTAAACTAATACATGTTATCGACTTAGACCAATACGACCAATTCATATCTGCAATAACCCCTATCCTTAAACTTGAATCAACCCAAAACCATACCATATTCCCTTTGCTATCACACGAGTTGCAACAAATAAAAAATCTTTTGCATAACTTGAAACCGCGATTAACAAAACGTTCTTTAGATTTTATTGGTAGCGCATGGAAATGGATTGCCGGGAATCCAGACCATGACGACTTTGTCACCATCAAAGAAAAAGTCACAGACGTATTAAAGAATAATAACAAGCAAGTTGTCATAAATCAATTATACAATGAGAGGATTAATAATATCACTAATTCAATTCATTTATTTTGTCAAAAAAAGAAATAGAACTTGCTACAAATATTTTAAGTAAACAGATGCTACCATACAATACAATAGAAGAAGCTTTAGATTTCTCAGAAATAAAAGTTATAAGCAATAGTTCAATAATGCTCTATATTATAAATATTCCACTAACTACAAATGAAACCTATGAAAGCCTTGTAATAAAACCAATAAAGAAAAATAATATTGTAACAGAAATTTTGTATGATGTAATTCTTAAGAATAACGAAAAAATGTTTGGAACTGTAAAAAAATGTAAAAATTATAACTCCTTATCCATTTGTAATTTAAAAGACATTGTCAATATCAGAAACGATGCATGTATCCCTAGCTTGCTCAACAGTCTCCCAGCTGTCTGCAACACCGTCAATAGTCAGCATATCCCCACCGTAGACGAGATCTCAACAGGCAATGTATTGCTTAACCAATTTACCGGAACAATACAAGTAGAAAACACTACCCACAGCCTCAATGGAACATTCCTCATAAAATTCCACAATACAACTATAAATATCGACGGACAGCTATTTATTTCCAAAGAAATATCAATGGTTAAAGCATTACCAGCAATACTGCAAACCAGTCCAAAAGAAAAAAAATACAAAGAAATCCTATCTCTAGAAATGATGAAAGATCTTCACATCAACAACACCAATGAACTTCGGCTATCACAAACAGAGAACAACATTCATCAGATAACCACCTACTCACTGATCGCCTGTCTTGGAACACTTGTCATAATAGCCACGATTCTGAAGCTTTTACCTAAACAAAACAATACTAAGGTAACCATCCAAATCCCGAAGGAAAAGGTACAGGAAGAACATCCCAATCCAGGAACAATCGCATCACCCAATACCCTTCAAGATCTTGAGATGCCACACCAAAGATTCAACAATATACCGTATTTTTAACGATTGAGGACAATCGAACTTAAAAGGGGAAGACTTAACACCGACAAACAACTTACACGCGCGAAAGAAAATGCTGACCAAACGTCTGGAGCAATGAACCGAATTCCAGGGAAATTCACATGACTACTTGCATGCGCAAAAGAAGTGCTGATCAAACGAATCAAATTTCCAGGGAAGTTCACATTGTGAACAGAAATGCAAGCTTTCGTTATTTAAGTTGAACATGTAATAGTTTAGTTATTATCGACTCGCCAATGAATAAAGGTCAGAGCAACCTGCTCTGAAAAAGATTTTTTTTAAGTTCTTGTGCAGATCTTTTATTAACTTGTACCAAAGCGGATTTAGAAAGCCCGTTAGTCATTTCATCTACCTGCAAAATGTCATCCTTGTATGTCTTCAAATAACGCCGTTAACCGCTGTTGACCGATTGCAACTCGAGGTTGTAAAACGGTTTAAACGCCTTTTAGCGCTCCCTGATGGTAGAGGCTACTATCTGGGTAATTTATCAAAGCGGATTTAGAAAGCCCGTTAGTCAGTCCATCTTCCTGCTAAATGTCATCCTTGTATCTCTACAAATAACGCCGTTACCCGCTGTTGACCGACTGCAACTCGTGGTTGTAAAACGGTTTAAACGCCTCTTAGCGCTCCCTGATGGAAAAGGCCACTATCTGGGTAGTTTATCAAAGCGGATTTAGAAAGCCCGTTAGTCAGTCCATCTTCCTGCCAAATGTCATCCTTGTATCTCTACAAATAACGCCGTTAACCGCTGTTGACCGACTGCAACTCGAGGTTGTAAAACGGTTTAAACGCCTTTTAGCGCTCCCTGATGGTAAAGGCCACTATCTGGGTAGTTTATCAAAGCGGATTTAGAAAGCCCGTTAGTCAGTCCATCTTCCTGCAAAATGTCGTCCTTGTATCTCTACAAATAACGCCGTTAACCGCTGTTGACCGACTGCAACTCGAGGTTGTAAAACGGTTTAAACGCCTTTTAGCGCTCCCTGATGGTAGAGGCTACTATCTGGGTAGTTTATCAAAGCGGATTTAGAAAGCCCGTTAGTCAGTCCAGCTTCCTGCAAAATGTCATCCTTGTATCTCTACAAATAGCGCCGTTAACCGCTGCTGACTGACTGCAACTCGAGGTTGTAAAACGGTTTAAACGCCTTTCAGCGCTCCCTGATGGTAGAGGCTACTATCTGGGTAGTTTATCAAAGCGGATTTAGAAAGCCCGTTAGTCAGTCCATCTTCCTGCTAAATGTCATCCTTGTATGTCTACAAATAACGCCGTTAACCGCTGTTGACCGATTGCAACTCGAGGTTTTATAACGGTTTTAACGTCTTTCAACGCTCCCTGATGGTAAAGGCCACTATCTGGAAAGAGTATCGAAGCGGGTTTAGAAAGCCCGTTAGTCATTTCATCTACCTGCAAAATGTCATCCTTGTATGTCTTCAAATAACGCCGTTAGCCGCTGTTGACCGATTGCAACTCGAGGTTGTAAAATGGTTTTAACGTCTTTTAGCGCTCCCTGATGGCAAAGCCCACTATCTGGGTAGTTTATCAAAGCCGAATTAGAAAGCCCGCTAGTCAGTCCAGCTTCCTGCAAAATGTCATCCTTGTATCTCTACAAATAACGCCGTTAACCGCTGTTGACCGATTGCAACTCGAGGTTGTAAAACGGTTTAAACGTCTTTTATCGCTACCTGATGGTAAAGGCCACTATCTGGGTAGTGGCTTTAGAAAGCCCGTTTGTCAGTCCATATACCTGTAAAATGGCAACCTCCTACTTCTTCAAATAACACCGTTAGACGTTGTTACCCGACTGCTACTCAAAGTTGAAATACGGTTTTAACGTCTTGTTAAGCGCTGTTGATCGATTGCTACTCAAGGCTTTTAGACGGTTTTAACGTTTTTCATTGCTCGCTGAGGATAAAGTCCACTTTCTGGGAAGCGTATCATAGTGGATTTGGAAAGCTGGTTAGTCAATCCAATTACTTGCCAAATGTCAACCTTTTGCTCCTTCAAATAACGCCGTTAGACATTATAGCACATCTGATCATATGATTGAACATATGGTTGTGAAATATGATATTCTTAGCGAACACATTTCTCGCATTTGTGTAGCAGAAGTTGAAACCGGTTAGCAAGTGAATATGTCTAGCAGCCGCCGGGCGATGTACTTGAAATTTATATCTCACTCTATCCAGAGTCTTTCCAAAGTGTAATTATTTATTTATTCTAACGAAATTTTTTCGATCAACGAAATCAAGCAGCTTCGGTTGCTTTTATTACTTGGATGGATGACCGGGTATAGACATTTTTAAATTTTTTATTTTTATTTTATTCAATTTGAAAGTCAAAAAAAGTGTTTAAACTTTTTCATCGCTCCCTGATGGTAAAGGCCGCGATCTGGGTAGTGTATCAAAGCGGATTTAGAACGCCCGGTAGGCAGTCCATCTAATTGCAAAATGTCGTCATTGCATGTCTTCAAATAACGCTGGTAACCGCTGTTGACCGGTTGTAAATCGGTTTGTAAATCGGTTTTAACGTCTTTTAACGCTCCCTGATGGTAAAGTCCACTTTCTGGGATGAATATTAAAGCGGATTTAGAAAGCCCGTTAGTCAGTCCATCTACTTGCAAAATGTCATCCTTGTATATCTTCAAATAACGCCGTTAACCGCTGTTGGCCGATTGCAACTTTAGGTTGTATAACGGTTTAAACGTCTTTCAACGCTCCCTGATAGTAAAAGCCACTATCTGGAAAGAGTATCAAAGTGGATTTAGAAAGCCCGTTAGTCATTTCATCTACTTGCAAAATGTCATCCTTGTATGTCTTCAAATAACGCCGTTAACCGCTGTTGACCGATTGCAACTCGAGGTTGTAAAACGGTTTAAACGTCTTTTATCGCTACCTGATGGTAAAGGCCACTATCTGGGAATTTTAGCAAAGCGCATTTAGAAAGCACGTTAGTCAGTCCATCTACCTGCAAAATGTCATCCTTGTATGTCTTCAAATAACGCCGTTAACCGCTGTTGACCGATTGAAACTCGAGGTTGTAAAACGGTTTTAACGCCTTTTAACGCTCCCTGATGGTGGAGACCTCTATCTGGGTACTGTACCAAAGCGGATTTAGAAAGCCCGTTAGTCAGTCCATCAACATGCAAAATGTCTTCCTTGCATGTCTTCAAATAACGCCGTTAACAGCTGTTGACCGACTGCAACTCGAGGTTGTAAAACGGTTTAAACGCCTTTTAGCGCTCCCTGATGGTAGAGGCTACTATCTGGGTAATTTATCAAAGCGGATTTAGAAAGCCCGTTAGTCAGTCCATCTTCCTGCTAAATGTCATCCTTGTATCTCTACAAATAACGCCGTTACCCGCTGTTGACCGACTGCAACTCGTGGTTGTAAAACGGTTTAAACGCCTCTTAGCGCTCCCTGATGGAAAAGGCCACTATCTGTGTAGTTTATCAAAGCGGATTTAGAAAGCCCGTTAGTCAGTCCATCTTCCTGCAAAATGTCATCCTTGTATCTCTACAAATAACGCCGTTAACCGCTGTTGACCGACTGCAACTCGAGGTTGTAAAACGGTTTAAACGCCTTTTAGCGCTCCCTGATGGTAAAGGCCACTATCTGGGTAGTTTATCAAAGCGGATTTAGAAAGCCCGTTAGTCAGTCCATCTTCCTGCAAAATGTCGTCCTTGTATCTCTACAAATAACGCCGTTAACCGCTGTTGACCGACTGCAACTCGAGGTTGTCAAACGGTTTAAACGCCTTTTAGCGCTCCCTGATGGTAGAGGCTACTATCTGGGTAGTTTATCAAAGCGGATTTAGAAAGCCCGTTAGTCAGTCCATCTTCCTGCTAAATGTCATCCTTGTATGTTTACAAATAACGCCGTAAACCGCTGTTGACCGATTGCAACTCGAGGTTGTAAAACGGTTTTAACGTCTTTTAGCGCTCCCTGATGGTAAAGGCCACTATCTGGGTAGTTTATCAAAGCGGAATTAGAAAGCCCGCTAGTCAGTCCAGCTTCCTGCAAAATGTCATCCTTGTATCTCTACAAATAACGCCGTTAACCGCTGCTGACCGACTGCAACTCGAGGTTGTAAAACGGTTTAAACGCCTTTTAGCGCTCCCTGATGGTAGAGGCTACTATCTGGGTAGTTTATCAAAGCGGATTTAGAAAGCCCGTTAGTCAGTCCATCTTCCTGCTAAATGTCATCCTTGTATGTCTACAAATAACGCCGTTAACCGCTGTTGACCGATTGCAACTCGAGGTTATATAACGGTTTTAACGTCTTTCAACGCTCCCTGATGGTAAAGGCCACTATCTGGAAAGAGTATCGAAGCGGATTTAGAAAGCCCGTTAGTCATTTCATCTACCTGCAAAATGTCATCCTTGTATGTCTTCAAATAACGCCGTTAACCGCTGTTGACCGATTGCAACTCGAGGTTGTAAAACGGTTTTAACGTCTTTTAGCGCTCCCTGATGGTAAGGCCCACTATCTGGGTAGTTTATCAAAGCGGAATTAGAAAGCCCGCTAGTCAGTCCAGCTTCCTGCAAAATGTCATCCTTGTATCTTTGCAAATAACGCCGTTAACCGCTGTTGACCGATTGCAACTCGAGGTAGTAAAACGGTTTAAATGTCTTTTATCGCTACCTGATGGTAAAGGCCACTATCTGGGTAGTTTATCAAAGCGGATTTAGATAGCCCGTTAGTCAGTCCATCTTCCTGCAAAATGTCGTCCTTGTACCTCTACAAATAACGCCGTTAACCGCTGTTGACCGACTGCAACTCGAGGTTGTAAAACGGTTTAAACGCCTTTTAGCGCTCCCTGATGGTAGAGGCTACTATCTGGGTAGTTTATCAAAGCGGATTTAGAAAGCCCGTTAGTCAGTCCATCTTCCTGCTAAATGTCATCCTTGTATGTCTACAAATAACGCCGTTAACCGCTGTTGACCGATTGCAACTCGAGGTTGTAAAATTGTTTTAACGTCTTTTAGCGCTCCCTGATGGTAAAGCCCACTATCTGGGTAGTTTATCAAAGCGGAATTAGAAAGCCCGCTAGTCAGTCCAGCTTCCTGCAAAATGTCATCCTTGTATCTCTACAAATAGCGCCGTTAACCGCTGCTGACTGACTGCAACTCGAGGTTGTAAAACGGTTTAAACGCCTTTCAGCGCTCCCTGATGGTAGAGGCTACTATCTGGGTAGTTTATCAAAGCGGATTTAGAAAGCCCGTTAGTCAGTCCATCTTCCTGCTAAATGTCATCCTTGTATGTCTACAAATAACGCCGTTAACCGCTGTTGACCGATTGCAACTCGAGGTTTTATAACGGTTTTAACGTCTTTCAACGCTCCCTGATGGTAAAGGCCACTATCTGGAAAGAGTATCGAAGCGGGTTTAGAAAGCCCGTTAGTCATTTCATCTACCTGCAAAATGTCATCCTTGTATGTCTTCAAATAACGCCGTTAACCGCTGTTGACCGATTGCAACTCGAGGTTGTAAAATGGTTTTAACGTCTTTTAGCGCTCCCTGATGGTAAAGCCCACTATCTGGGTAGTTTATCAAAGCCGAATTAGAAAGCCCGCTAGTCAGTCCAGCTTCCTGCAAAATGTCATCCTTGTATCTCTACAAATAACGCCGTTAACCGCTGTTGACCGATTGCAACTCGAGGTTGTAAAACGGTTTAAACGTCTTTTATCGCTACCTGATGGTAAAGGGCACTATCTGGGTAGTTTATTAAAGTGGCTTTAGAAAGCCGTTTGTCAGTCCATCTACCTGTAAAATGGCAACCTTCTACTCCTTCAAATAACACCGTTAGACGTTGTTACCCGACTGCTACTCAAAGTTGAAATACGGTTTTAACGTCTTGTTAAGCGCTGTTGACCGATTGCTACTCAAGGCTTTTAGACGGTTTTAACGTTTTTCATTGCTCGCTGAGGATAAAGTCCACTTTCTGGGAAGCGTATCATAGTGGATTTGGAAAGCTGGCTAGTCAATCCAATTACTTGCCAAATGTCAACCTTTTGCTCCTTCAAATAACGCCGTTAGACATTATAGCACATCTGGTCATATGATTGAACATATGGTTGTGAAATATGATATTCTTAGCGAACACATTTCTCGCATTTGTGTAGCAGAGGTTGAAACCGGTTAGCAAGTGAATATGTCTAGCAGCCGCCGGGCGATGTACTTGAAATTTATATCTTGCTCTATCCAGATTATCCAAAGTGTGATTATTTATTTATTCTAACGAAATTTTTTCGATCAACGAAATCAAGCAGCTTCGGTAGCTTTTATTACTTGGATGGATGACCGGGTATAGATATTTTTAAATTTTTTATTTTTATTTTATTCAATTTGAAAGTCAAAAAAAGTGTTTAAACTTTTTCATCGCTCCCTGATGGTAAAGGCCGCTATCTGGGTAGTGTATCAAAGCGGATTTAGAACGCCCGGTAGGCAGTCCATCAAATTGCAAAATGTCTTCCTTGCATGTCTTCAAATAACGCCGTTAAACGCTGTTGACCGATTGCAACTCGAGGTTGTAAAACGGTTTTAACGTCTTTTAGCGCTCCCTGATGGTAAAGACCACTATCTGGGTAGTTTATCAAAGCGGAATTAGAAAGCCCGCTAGTCAGTCCAACTTCCTGCAAAATGTCATCCTTGTATCTCTACAAATAACGCCGTTAACCGCTGTTGACCGATTGCAACTCGAGGTTGTAAAACGGTTTAAACGTCTTTTATCTTTTTATGCTCTATCCAGAGTCTTTCCAAAGTGTGATTATTTATTTATTCTAACGAAATTTTTTCGCAGTCGCTCTCCAACTCTCGTAGTGGTCAGTCGGCTAGTTAAGTGCGGAAGTACATTTCCAAAGTGTAGTAGTGAATAAGTGGCAAGTAAGCCAAGTGAATTTTATCGTCCACGTGGAGTAGTGGTGCTATCACGTGACTCAGGAGTGGGAGTCGTGGGTTCGAGTCCAACCAGACCCCAGTACTTTTAAATTTTTTCCAATTCATCCGGGGTGAAAACAACCGACGAAGAGTGTTTCGGCCGAATTACCGGCTATGGTAACCGGTGCGGTGTATGAAGTCCCGCAAGAGGGGGGAAGTCGGTCGCCGACAAACAAACGGCAGAAGCTGGCGATGCCTGCATCGCCATCAACAGCAACAACATCATCGGCATCTGCGACGGCAGGTATGCCAACTAAACTGGTACCAGCGACAAATAAAGAGGCTGCACCAACAACAACAGCAGCAGCAAGTGCAATGGCAACAACCCAAATGGGAAGGCGGAGGAAGCTAAATCCGATGCCTAATCTGAACATGCAGAGATGTATGCAGGTAGCGGAAAATACACCGCTGCCAACAACAATGGAAGAAGAGGAGGAGTGCAACTCTGACCTCGAGGAATCTGAGCTTGATGATGGGGAACCCCGCTACGTTGGTGAGGGAAACCCATTCAGAGAACTAGCGGAAGTTGGGGATGTTCAGCCGGCTTTAAGCGATGACGAGGCCAAATTAAAGCTCCTCATCGCAGAATTAACTGCTAAGCTGGAGAGGATTCGAGAGGCAAGGGAACAAGAAGCCCTCGAAGAAAAAAGAAGGCGACAAGAGCAGAAACAGCGATACGAGCTGAAAGCGCAGCAAATGCTTCAGCAACAACAACAACAGAAGCAGAGGAGGCGACAGCAGCCGCAACAGCAGCAGCGATATAAGCAGCCGCAACAACAGCAGCAGCATCAACAACAGCTACAGCAACAACAACAACAAAGGCAGCAGCAACAATCGCAGCAGCAGCAACAACAAAGGCAGCAGCAACAATCGCAGCAGCAGCAACGACAACAGGAAAAGAGGGAAGATGTACCCCCGATTAATGTAAGTGACTTGCCTACAAGCGATAGCATTAAGCTATGTAGGCAAATATTTATTAAGGACTTTATGGTCAAACATATTTCGGCCACACAACATAAAATTATATGCTATAATATGGAGGACTATAAAAAAGTCCGCAAAGAACTAGAGGGGCTAAAGGCAGAATACTTCACGTATACGCCGAAAGCAGAAAAACTTAAAACGCTCATCCTTAAAGGAATCGATCCCAGGGTTGATGCAGAGGAGCTCCTAAACGAGCTCAAGTATTTTGAGAGCGACGATGTAAAGTTCGTCGGCGTAAAGCCGTTTACCGCGGTCAATGGTAGAGGTGGTAACCGAAGGTTACCATTTTTCCTTGTGCAAATAACCCCCAATAGCAAAATCGATAGTGTACGCAGAATTAATCGCGTATACTATCATGCTGTCCATTGGGAAAAATTAAAAAGGACAGATCGCATACTGCAATGTATGCGCTGCCAGAGGTTCGGGCACGCCGCTTCTAACTGCAACATGCGGATTAGATGCGTTAAGTGCGACAAGAAACACATTATAAATGAGTGTCCTCTAGGTAGGGAAAGGGTTGAAGACATGAGCAAGCTCACATGTGTTCTTTGTGGAAACGCGGGGCACCCTGCTAATTATAAGGGATGTCCTGTATTCCAACAGAAGAGAAAGAGTATGCTAGCTCGCAAACAGGCTGCTGAAGAAGAAAAGCGATCTAAAAGTCGCTCTTTTACAAATAGGGTAGATCCCAACGTGTCCTTTGCTCAAATGGCAGCTGGACCGGGTAAACCCCAGACATCAAAAATGCCTACGGTTGCTGAGAAAGCACCTGAAGCAGATTTGGATCTAAAAAAGTTCTTGCTGTCGTTGAATAGCAAGATCGAACAGTTCCAAAAACAATTGAACGACCAAGCAGCACGAATAGATTATATCTGTTCGATGTTTGCCCAGTCTAGCGCGCCATGAACATGATGAGTACGTTGGATGAGGTAAACTTTAGGATCCTAGCTGTGAATGTTAATTCATTAGTCAGGGTCGAGAGAAGAGCCGTCCTTTCAAATCTGTTGAAAAACCAACTCCCGGATGTACTTTTGGTCAGCGAAACTAAGCTAAACCAGAGACACAAATTGGGATACAGCAACTACCATGTAGTGAGAAGAGACCGACCCCACTCCTCCCAAGGGGGTGGGGTCGCTGTCTTATTACGCAAAGGCTTACGCCATAGCATCATATATAGCGGGGAAGTACGTAGGTTCCAGGTGTTGGAAGCATGCATCGTATGCATTCCTCTCCATAGTCGGAGGAGAATGTATGTGGTGTCGCTTTATGCACCTGAAGCAACTCAACAAACTCAATTTATAGCAGAGCTCGAGACACTTTTTCGTTGCCTACAGCTTGAATCGGCTGAAAATTATTACTTTTTGGCCGGCGATCTTAACGCTAAGCATGCGGCTTGGGGAAATACAATCGAGAACACTAGAGGTCGACTGCTTCAGAATTGGCGGGAGCAAAATATGATTGAGTACAAACTTAGTTTGTACGCGACGGATATCCCGTCTTTCCCGAGAGGAAATTCTTTTCTGGACTTAGCCCTTATGGACAATAGACTAGAACTGACAAATAACGAACACGCGCGGAACTGTGTACGAGCATTCGATTACGATGACAGTGACCACCTCGGACTTGATGCCGTATTCAGGATCCCAAACGAGCAAACTCAACTGGAGGAGTTCGACCAAGTGCGTTCTTTCGACTATCGAAAGACGAACTGGCCGCGCTTCACCAGAGTCGTAAAGCGAGAATTACGTTTGAGCGAAATCATCCCTCCAACAAACAGAAACCTGACAAACGATGAAATTGACCAAAATTTACTAAAAATGAATGAGGTCCTCACAAGGTCAATGGATCTAGCTATCCCTAAGATAACTAGTTCTGACGACCAGACGGAGAAATATCGAACGCCAACAATCGATGCACTCCACCGACACAAAAGCAGACTGGTCTCGAGGCTAAAACGGCTGCGTAGACAATTCACTGACAGACAAGACCCGGAGGTTCGGACACTGAAGTCACTGATCAAAAACCTAAAAAAATTAATATCGGAAAATTACAGAAAATCTATAAATTTTTACTGGGGCAACAAAATTCGGGCTATAAAAACCAGTAGCCCGAATATGTTCCCCCAAATAAATAAAATATTCAGGCGAAAAGATCATAACGACATTCCATGTGTCCGAATTTCCAAAACGACAGAAAACAGACAGACACTCACGGCTGTTGGTATAAGTCCGGAATACGTTGACTCGAACGACGGTTTTTTCACGATCGAAGATCCTCAGGAGAAGGCGAATTCGATAGGCGCTATTTTCGAGACCGTGTATACGGTGAACAATCCTGTTCGCCCAAATCGCGATATTGAGGAAAGAGCCTTTCTGAATCACTTTCATCTGCGCACTGAACTTCAAGCTTGGCGATCTGAGAATCACGGTTTTTCCGTATTCAATGACGAAAACCCTTCCAATGGCATAGTCGCCAATAGCCTGATGCTGTTCGTGCAAAAAGATGAACTCCTGGACATCTTGGTATCATTGAAAAATAAAAAGTCGGCAGGAGAGGACGGTGTCCCAAACGTCGTATTGAGACACCTGCCAATAGAAGCAGTCGATATCTTCACCACCCTGTTTAACAATGCACTGAATAATGCACATTATCCGGTGCACTGGAAAACGGCGGTGGTACATCCTATCCCCAAAAAGGACAAGGACAAAACAAACCCTGCAAATCTTCGGTCAATAAGCCTTCTGCCGAATGTAAGCAAGGTATTCGAGAAGATAGTCAATAGAGCTCTGCTTAAGTGGGTTGAGGAAAACAAAATTATTCCGGATAATCAGTTTGGTTTTCGAGCGAGGCATGATACCATTCATGCCGCGTCGAAACTAGTGTCCGACATCCAATGGAATAAGTCCAAAAAACAATGCACAGGGGCCTGTCTGGTTGACTTTGAGAAGGCCTTCGACACCGTATGGTTAGAGGGGCTTTTCTACAAGCTGACCAGACTGGGCATGCGTAAACCCATGCTATATATGATTTATGAAATGCTTATGGGAAAGAAGTTCGTTGTCAAATGTGGCAACGTAACTTCGAGTAAAGTCTTTGAAATTAAAAACGGTTTACAACAGGGGGCGGTGAACTCCCCGATATTGTTTAACATTTAAACAAGTGATCTTGTAGGTTCTCTCAGACACGCTATAGCGTACGCAGATGATCTAGTGGCGTACAGATCAGGTCCGAAAATCGAGGTCATCAACACACTTTTGCAACGTGACTTCGATCACATTAAGGGATATTGCGATGATTGGAAATTGAGGATCAATTTCCAAAAAACCGAAACAATTCTGTTCAGGACCCCAGTGCAGAGGGCTTCTTACGATACTAGAAAAAACTGGAAAAAATTTTGTATCATGGGACAGCATGGACGGCCGTTGGCGGTGAGAAGTGAAGTCAAATACCTTGGCATCTGGCTTGACAAGTTTCTATATTTTAATAAAAATGTGGATGCTTGTCTGGCCAGGGCTAGGGGGGCTTATGCTCTGACAAGAAGATTGTTTCATAGCAGTCAACTTGATTCAAGGGTGAAAGTCATTTGCTACATGGCCCTCATAAGGCCGATCATCGCTTACGGTTGTCCCGTGTGGTTCAATGTATCACCATCCTACATGGAAAGGATACGGCTGTTTGAGAGACGTTGTCTCCGATCCTGCTTAGGGTTGTACCGAACGCCAGACTCCGAGTACATAAAATATTATCGCAACGAGGTTCTATACAATGGGGCTCAGTTGAATAGAATTGACAATTTCCTAATTAAGGTGACTCGAAGGCACGCTGCAAGGACGATGGCTAGCGACAACAGCCTGATCTTTGGGGCTTATTATCCCAATGATTTATACATGGAGAGCACGCTCATATCGGGCTTTATTCCACCAGAGGCATTCATTTACATCGATTCGTTAGGGTTAGCACAAGACAGGAACGGTATCCCGGTTTTATACCACCGCTATCGTGACGCGCGGGACAAACGGCTAATCCGCGACGGGTACGTCGACAATGCTCCGGAGCTCCTCCGCTTTAGCACGGCGGTATCGGATCGCGATAGGATCGATGCTGCAAAACAGCGCACTGAATTCTGGTGGCTATATGAGGAAGGTGATTCTGCACATCCTCAGGACTTTGCGGACTTTTAGTCCAACTCCTTAGGTAAGATTTTAAATTAGGAACAAGGTCTGGGGTGGGGCTTGTGCACCATATTGGCGTACAATATGGTTGAACGCAGACTGCCGTGGGACCGAAAGACGGAATCAGGATGGCGACCCCTCGGGGCATGCGCAACGAGGGCTCGCCACCCCGATTATAATTAAGTTAGGTTTAAGTAGTTAAGTAGTCTTAAGTTAGGCTTAAGTAGTCTTAAGTTAGGCTTAAGTAGTTTAAGTAGTCTTAAGTTATATATAATCTAGATTAAGCTTTTATATAAAACAAAAAAAAAGTCACTAAACAAAGTTTTAAATTTTTTCTTTGTAAATTAAAATTAAATATAAAACCAAAAAACCGACAAATATAAGCCTAAAGGCAAAATAAAACAGCTAAATATAAGCTTACAGCGCCCACTAAGGGCCGATAAGTTAGATTAAGTAAACCAGTTATTGATAAGTTAGATTTAAGCATTTTTGTCTAGTAGTAAGTTAATATTTTAAGTAAATAAAAAATGAGTTTAAAAGTACGAAATTTTTTCGATCAACGAAATCAAGCAGCTTCGGTAGCTTTTATTACTTGGATGGATGACCGGGTATAGACATTTTTAAATTTTTTATTTTTATTTTATTCAATTTGAAAGTCAAAAAAAAGTGTTTAAACTTTTTCATCGCTTCCTGATGGTAGAGGCTACTATCTGGGTAGTTTATCAAAGCGGATTTAGAAAGCCCGTTAGTCAGTCCATCTTCCTGCTAAATGTCATCCTTGTATGTTTACAAATAACGCCGTAAACCGCTGTTGACCGATTGCAACTCGATTTTGTAAAACGGTTTTAACGTCTTTTAGCGCTCCCTGATGGTAAAGCCCACTATCTGGGTAGTTTATCAAAGCGGAATTAGAAAGCCCGCTAGTCAGTCCAGCTTCCTGCAAAATGTCAGCCTTGTATCTCTACAAATAACGCCGTTAACCGCTGCTGACCGACTGCAACTCGAGGTTGTAAAACGGTTTCAACGCCTTTTAGCGCTCCCTGATGGTAGAGGCTACTATCTGGATAGTTTATCAAAGCGGATTTAGAAAGCCCGTTAGTCAGTCCATCTTCCTGCTAAATGTCATCCTTGTATGTCTACAAATAACGCCGTTAACCGCTGTTGACCGATTGCAACTCGAGGTTATATAACGGTTTTAACGTCTTTCAACGCTCCCTGATGGTAAAGGCCACTATCTGGAAAGAGTATCGAAGCGGATTTAGAAAGCCCGTTAGTCATTTCATCTACCTGCAAAATGTCATCCTTGTATGTCTTCAAATAACGCCGTTAACCGTTGTTGACCGATTGCAACTCGAGGTTGTAAAACGGTTTTAACGTCTTTTAGCGCTCCCTGATGGTAAGGCCCACTATCTGGGTAGTTTATCAAAGCGGAATTAGAAAGCCCGCTAGTCAGTCCAGCTTCCTGCAAAATGTCATCCTTGTATCTTTACAAATAACGCCGTTAACCGCTGTTGACCGATTGCAACTCGAGGTAGTAAAACGGTTTAAATGTCTTTTATCGCTACCTGATGGTAAAGGCCACTATCTGGGTAGTTTATCAAAGCGGATTTAGATAGCCCGTTAGTCAGTCCATCTTCCTGCAAAATGTCGTCCTTGTACCTCTACAAATAACGCCGTTAACCGCTGTTGACCGACTGCAACTCGAGGTTGTAAAACGGTTTAAACGCCTTTTAGCGCTCCCTGATGGTAGAGGCTACTATCTGGGTAGTTTATCAAAGCGGATTTAGAAAGCCCGTTAGTCAGTCCATCTTCCTGCTAAATGTCATCCTTGTATGTCTACAAATAACGCCGTTAACCGCTGTTGACCGATTGCAACTCGAGGTTGTAAAATTGTTTTAACGTCTTTTAGCGCTCCCTGATGGTAAAGCCCACTATCTGGGTAGTTTATCAAAGCGGAATTAGAAAGCCCGCTAGTCAGTCCAGCTTCCTGCAAAATGTCATCCTTGTATCTCTACAAATAACGCCGTTAACCGCTGCTGACTGACTGCAACTCGAGGTTGTAAAACGGTTTAAACGCCTTTTAGCGCTCCCTGATGGTAGAGGCTACTATCTGGGTAGTTTATCAAAGCGGATTTAGAAAGCCCGTTAGTCAGTCCATCTTCCTGCTAAATGTCATCCTTGTATGTCTACAAATAACGCCGTTAACCGCTGTTGACCGATTGCAACTCGAGGTTTTATAACGATTTTAACGTCTTTCAACGCTCCCTGATGGTAAAGGCCACTATCTGGAAAGAGTATCGAAGCGGGTTTAGAAAGCCCGTTAGTCATTTCATCTACCTGCAAAATGTCATCCTTGTATGTCTTCAAATAACGCCGTTAACCGCTGTTGACCGATTGCAACTCGAGGTTGTAAAATGGTTTTAACGTCTTTTAGCGCTCCCTGATGGTAAAGCCCACTATCTGGGTAGTTTATCAAAGCGGAATTAGAAAGCCCGCTAGTCAGTCCAGCTTCCTGCAAAATGTCATCCTTGTATCTTTACAAATAACGCCGTTAACCGCTGTTGACCGATTGCAACTCGAGGTAGTAAAACGGTTTAAATGTCTTTTATCGCTACCTGATGGTAAAGGCCACTATCTGGGTAGTTTATCAAAGCGGATTTAGATAGCCCGTTAGTCAGTCCATCTTCCTGCAAAATCTCGTCCTTGTACCTCTACAAATAACGCCGTTAACCGCTGTTGACCGACTGCAACTCGAGGTTGTAAAACGGTTTAAACGCCTTTTAGCGCTCCCTGATGGTAGAGGCTACTATCTGGGTAGTTTATCAAAGCGGATTTAGAAAGCCCGTTAGTCAGTCCATCTTCCTGCTAAATGTCATCCTTGTATGTCTACAAATAACGCCGTTAACCGCTGTTGACCGATTGCAACTCGAGGTTGTAAAATTGTTTTAACGTCTTTTAGCGCTCCCTGATGGTAAAGCCCACTATCTGGGTAGTTTATCAAAGCGGAATTAGAAAGCCCGCTAGTCAGTCCAGCTTCCTGCAAAATGTCATCCTTGTATCTCTACAAATAACGCCGTTAACCGCTGCTGACTGACTGCAACTCGAGGTTGTAAAACGGTTTAAACGCCTTTTAGCGCTCCCTGATGGTAGAGGCTACTATCTGGGTAGTTTATCAAAGCGGATTTAGAAAGCCCGTTAGTCAGTCCATCTTCCTGCTAAATGTCATCCTTGTATGTCTACAAATAACGCCGTTAACCGCTGTTGACCGATTGCAACTCGAGGTTTTATAACGGTTTTAACGTCTTTCAACGCTCCCTGATGGTAAAGGCCACTATCTGGAAAGAGTATCGAAGCGGGTTTAGAAAGCCCGTTAGTCATTTCATCTACCTGCAAAATGTCATCCTTGTATGTCTTCAAATAACGCCGTTAACCGCTGTTGACCGATTGCAACTCGAGGTTGTAAAATGGTTTTAACGTCTTTTAGCGCTCCCTGATGGTAAAGCCCACTATCTGGGTAGTTTATCAAAGCCGAATTAGAAAGCCCGCTAGTCAGTCCAGCTTCCTGCAAAATGTCATCCTTGTATCTCTACAAATAACGCCGTTAACCGCTGTTGACCGATTGCAACTCGAGGTTGTAAAACGGTTTAAACGTCTTTTATCGCTACCTGATGGTAAAGGCCACTATCTGGGTAGTTTATTAAAGTGGCTTTAGAAAGCCGTTTGTCAGTCCATCTACCTGTAAAATGGCAACCTTCTACTCCTTCAAATAACACCGTTAGACGTTGTTACCCGACTGCTACTCAAAGTTGAAATACGGTTGAAATACCGATTGCTACTCAAGGCTTTTAGACGGTTTTAACGTTTTTCATTGCTCGCTGAGGATAAAGTCCACTTTCTGGGAAGCGTATCATAGTGGATTTGGAAAGCTGGCTAGTCAATCCAATTACTTGCCAAATGTCAACCTTTTGCTCCTTCAAATAACGCCGTTAGGCATTATAGCACAACTGGTCATATGATTGAACATATGGTTGTGAAATATGATATTCTTAGCGAACACATTTCTCGCATTTGTGTAGCAGAGGTTGAAACCGGTTAGCAAGTGAATATGTCTAGCAGCCGCCGGGCGATGTACTTGGAATTTATATCTTGCTCTATCCAGAGTCTTTCCAAAGTGTGATTATTTATTTATTCTAACGAAATTTTTTCGATCAACGAAATCAAGCAGCTTCGGTAGCTTTTATTACTTGGATGGTAGACCGGGTATAGACATTTTTAAATTTTTTATTTTTATTTTATTCAATTTGAAAGTCAAAAAAAGTGTTTAAACTTTTTCATCGCTCCCTGATGGTAAAGGCCGCTATCTGGGTAGTGTATCAAAGCGGATTTAGAACGCCCGGTAGGCAGTCCATCAAATTGCAAAATGTCTTCCTTGCATGTCTTCAAATAACGCCGTTAAACGCTGTTGACCGATTGCAACTCGAGGTTGTAAAACGGTTTTAGAGTCATTTAGCGCTCCCTGATGGTAAAGGCCACTATCTGGGTAGTTTATCAAAGCGGATTTAGAAAGCCCGTTAGTCAGTCCATCTTCCTGCAAAATGTCATCCTTGTATCTCTACAAATAACGCCGTTAACCGCTGTTGACCGACTGCAACTCGAGGTTGTAAAACGGTTTAAATGTCTTTTATCGCTACCTGATGGTAAAGGCCACTATCTGGGTAGTTTATTAAAGTGGCTTTAGAAAGCCCGTTTGTCAGTCCATCTACCTGTAAAATGGCAACCTTCTACTCCTTCAAATAACACCCGACTGCTACTCAAAGTTGAAATACGGTTTTAACGTCTTGTTAAGCGCTGTTGACCGATTGCTACTCAAGGCTTTTAGACGGTTTTAACGTTTTTCATTGCTCGCTGAGGATAAAGTCCACTTTCTGGGAACCGTATCATAGTGGATTTGGAAAGCTGGCTAGTCAATCCAATTACTTGCCAAATGTCAACCTTTTGCTCCTTCAAATAACGCCGTTAGACATTATAGCACATCTGGTCATATGGTTGTGAAATATGATATTCTTAGCGAACACATTTCTCGCATTTGTGTAGCAGAAGTTGAAACCGGTTAGCAAGTGAATATGTCTAGCAGCCGCCGGGCGATGTACTTGAAATTTATATCTTGCTCTTCTATCCAGAGTCTTTCCAAAGTGTGATTATTTATTTATTCTAACGAAATTTTTTCGATCAACGAAATCAAGCAGCTTCGGTAGTTTTTATTACTTGGATGGATGACCGGGTATAGACATTTTTAAATTTTTTATTTTTATTTTATTCAATTTGAAAGTCAAAAAAAGTGTTTAAACTTTTTCATCGCTCCCTGATGGTAAAAGCCGCTATCTGGGTAGTGTATCAAAGCGGATTTAGAACGCCCGGTAGGCAGTCCATCTAATTGCAAAATGTCGTCATTGCATGTCTTCAAATAACGCCGGTAACCGCTGTTGACCGGTTGTAAATCGGTTTGTAAATCGGTTTTAACGTCTTTTAACGCTCTCTGATGGTAAAGTCCACTTTCTGGGATGAATATTAAAGCAGATTTAGAAAGCCCGTTAGTCAGTCCATCTACTTGCAAAATGTCATCCTTGTATGTCTCCAAATAACGCCGTTAACCGCTGTTGACCGATTGCAACTCGAGGTTGTAAAACGGTTTAAACGTATTTTATCGCTACCTGATGGTAAAGGCCACTATCTGGGAATATTAGCAAACCGCATTTAGAAAGCACGTTAGTCAGTCCATCTACCTGCAAAATGTCATCCTTGTATGTCTACAAATAACGCCGTTAACAGCTGTTGACCGACTGCAACTCGAGGTTGTAAAACGGTTAAAGCGCCTTTTAGCGCTCCCTGATGTTAGAGGCTACTATCTGGGTAGTTTATCAAAGCGGATTTAGAATGCCCGTTAGTCAGTCCATCTTCCTGCTAAATGTCATCCTTGTATCTCTACAAATAACGCCGTTACCCGCTGTTGACCGACTGTAACTCGAGGTTGTAAAACGGTTTAAACGCCTTTTAGCGCTCCCTGATGGTAGAGGCTACTATCTGGGTAGTTTATCAAAGCGGATCTAGAAAGCTCGTTAGTCAGTCCATCTACTTGCAAAATGTCATCCTTGTGTGTCTACAAATAACGCCGTTAACCGCTGTTGACCGATTGCAACTCGAGGTTGTAAAACGGTTTAAACGTTTTTTTATCGCTACCTGATGGTAAAGGCCACTATCTGGGTAGTTTATCAAAGCGGATTTAGAAAGCCCGTTAGTCAGTCCATCAACTTTCAAAATGTCTTCCTTGCATGTCTTCAAATAACGCCGGTAACCGCTGTTGACCGGTTGTAAATCGGTTTGTAAATCGGTTTTAACGTCTTTTAACGCTCCCTGATGGTAAAGTCCACTTTCTGGGATGAATATTAAAGCAGATTTAGAAAGCCCGTTAGTCAGTCCATCTACTTGCAAAATGTCATCCTTGTATGTCTTCAAATAACGCCGTTAACCGCTGTTGACCGATTGCAACTCGAGGTTGTAAAACGGTTTAAACGTATTTTATCGCTACCTGATGGTAAAGGCCACTATCTGGGAATATTAGCAAACCGCATTTAGAAAGCACGTTAGTCAGTCCATCTACCTGCAAAATGTCATCCTTGTATGTCTACAAATAACGCCGTTAACCGCTGTTGACCGATTGCAACTCGAGGTTGTAAAACGGTTTAAACGTTTTTTTATCGCTACCTGATGGTAAAGGCCACTATCTGGGTAGTTTATCAAAGCGGATTTAGAAAGCCCGTTAGTCAGTCCATCAACTTGCAAAATGTCTTCCTTGCATGTCTTTAAATAACGCCGTTAACAGCTGTTGACCGACTGCAACTCGAGGTTGTAAAACGGTTAAAGCGCCTTTTAGCGCTCCCTGATGTTAGAGGCTACTATCTGGGTAGTTTATCAAAGCGGATTTAGAATGCCCGTTAGTCAGTCCATCTTCCTGCTAAATGTCATCCTTGTATCTCTACAAATAACGCCGTTACCCGCTGTTGACCGACTGTAACTCGAGGTTGTAAAACGGTTTAAACGCCTTTTAGCGCTCCCTGATGGTAGAGGCTACTATCTGGGTAGTTTATCAAAGCGGATCTAGAAAGCTCGTTAGTCAGTCCATCTACTTGCAAAATGTCATCCTTGTGTGTCTACAAATAACGCCGTTAACCGCTGTTGACCGATTGCAACTCGAGGTTGTAAAACGGTTTTAACGTCTTTTAGCGCTCCCTGATGGTAAAGCCCACTATCTGGGTAGTTTATCAAAGCGGAATTAGAAAGCCCGCTAGTCAGTCCAGCTTCCTGCAAAATGTCAGCCTTGTATCTCTACAAATAACGCCGTTAACCGCTGCTGACCGACTGCAACTCGAGGTTGTAAAACGGTTTCAACGCCTTTTAGCGCTCCCTGATGGTAGAGGCTACTATCTGGGTAGTTTATCAAAGCGGATTTAGAAAGCCCGTTAGTCATTTCATCTACCTGCAAAATGTCATCCTTGTATGTCTTCAAATAACGCCGTTAACCGCTGTTGACCGATTGCAACTCGAGGTTGTAAAACGGTTTTAACGTCTTTTAGCGCTCCCTGATGGTAAGGCCCACTATCTGGGTAGTTTATCAAAGCGGAATTAGAAAGCCCGCTAGTCAGTCCAGCTTCCTGCAAAATGTCATCCTTGTATCTTTACAAATAACGCCGTTAACCGCTGTTGACCGATTGCAACTCGAGGTAGTAAAACGGTTTAAATGTCTTTTATCGCTACCTGATGGTAAAGGCCACTATCTGGGTAGTTTATCAAAGCGGATTTAGATAGCCCGTTAGTCAGTCCATCTTCCTGCAAAATGTCGTCCTTGTACCTCTACAAATAACGCCGTTAACCGCTGTTGACCGACTGCAACTCGAGGTTGTAAAACGGTTTAAACGCCTTTTAGCGCTCCCTGATGGTAGAGGCTACTATCTGGGTAGTTTATCAAAGCGGATTTAGAAAGCCCGTTAGTCAGTCCATCTTCCTGCTAAATGTCATCCTTGTATGTCTACAAATAACGCCGTTAACCGCTGTTGACCGATTGCAACTCGAGGTTGTAAAATTGTTTTAACGTCTTTTAGCGCTCCCTGATGGTAAAGCCCACTATCTGGGTAGTTTATCAAAGCGGAATTAGAAAGCCCGCTAGTCAGTCCAGCTTCCTGCAAAATGTCATCCTTGTATCTCTACAAATAACGCCGTTAACCGCTGCTGACTGACTGCAACTCGAGGTTGTAAAACGGTTTAAACGCCTTTTAGCGCTCCCTGATGGTAGAGGCTACTATCTGGGTAGTTTATCAAAGCGGATTTAGAAAGCCCGTTAGTCAGTCCATCTTCCTGCTAAATGTCATCCTTGTATGTCTACAAATAACGCCGTTAACCGCTGTTGACCGATTGCAACTCGAGGTTTTATAACGGTTTTAACGTCTTTCAACGCTCCCTGATGGTAAAGGCCACTATCTGGAAAGAGTATCGAAGCGGGTTTAGAAAGCCCGTTAGTCATTTCATCTACCTGCAAAATGTCATCCTTGTATGTCTTCAAATAACGCCGTTAACCGCTGTTGACCGATTGCAACTCGAGGTTGTAAAATGGTTTTAACGTCTTTTAGCGCTCCCTGATGGTAAAGCCCACTATCTGGGTAGTTTATCAAAGCCGAATTAGAAAGCCCGCTAGTCAGTCCAGCTTCCTGCAAAATGTCATCCTTGTATCTCTACAAATAACGCCGTTAACCGCTGTTGACCGATTGCAACTCGAGGTTGTAAAACGGTTTAAACGTCTTTTATCGCTACCTGATGGTAAAGGCCACTATCTGGGTAGTTTATTAAAGTGGCTTTAGAAAGCCCGTTTGTCAGTCCATCTACCTGTAAAATGGCAACCTTCTACTCCTTCAAATAACACCGTTAGACGTTGTTACCCGACTGCTACTCAAAGTTGAAATACGGTTTTAACGTCTTGTTAAGCGCTGTTGACCGATTGCTACTCAAGGCTTTTAGACGGTTTTAACGTTTTTCATTGCTCGCTGAGGATAAAGTCCACTTTCTGGGAAGCGTATCATAGTGGATTTGGAAAGCTGGCTAGTCAATCCAATTACTTGCCAAATGTCAACCGTTTGCTCCTTCAAATAACGCCGTTAGACATTATAGCACATCTGGTCATATGATTGAACATATGGTTGTGAAATATGATATTCTTAGCGAACACATTTCTCGCATTTGTGTAGCAGAAGTTGAAACCGGTTAGCAAGTGAATATGTCTAGCAGCCGCCGGGCGATGTACTTGAAATTTATATCTTGCTCTTCTATCCAGAGTCTTTCCAAAGTGTGATTATTTATTTATTCTAACGAAATTTTTTCGATCAACGAAATCAAGCAGCTTCGGTAGCTTTTATTACTTGGATGGATGACCGGGTATAGACATTTTTAAATTTTTTATTTTTATTTTATTCAATTTGAAAGTCAAAAAAAGTGTTTAAACTTTTTCATCGCTTCCTGATGGTAGAGGCTACTATCTGGGTAGTTTATCAAAGCGGATTTAGAAAGTCAGTCCAGCTTCCTGCAAAATGTCATCCTTGTATCTTTACAAATAACGCCGTTAACCGCTGTTGACCGATTGCAACTCGAGGTAGTAAAACGGTTTAAATGTCTTTTATCGCTACCTGATGGTAAAGGCCACTATCTGGGTAGTTTATCAAAGCGGATTTAGATAGCCCGTTAGTCAGTCCATCTTCCTGCAAAATGTCGTCCTTGTACCTCTACAAATAACGCCGTTAACCGCTGTTGACCGACTGCAACTCGAGGTTGTAAAACGGTTTAAACGCCTTTTAGCGCTCCCTGATGGTAGAGGCTACTATCTGGGTAGTTTATCAAAGCGGATTTAGAAAGCCCGTTAGTCAGTCCATCTTCCTGCTAAATGTCATCCTTGTATGTCTACAAATAACGCCGTTAACCGCTGTTGACCGATTGCAACTCGAGGTTGTAAAATTGTTTTAACGTCTTTTAGCGCTCCCTGATGGTAAAGCCCACTATCTGGGTAGTTTATCAAAGCGGAATTAGAAAGCCCGCTAGTCAGTCCAGCTTCCTGCAAAATGTCATCCTTGTATCTCTACAAATAACGCCGTTAACCGCTGCTGACTGACTGCAACTCGAGGTTGTAAAACGGTTTAAACGCCTTTTAGCGCTCCCTGATGGTAGAGGCTACTATCTGGGTAGTTTATCAAAGCGGATTTAGAAAGCCCGTTAGTCAGTCCATCTTCCTGCTAAATGTCATCCTTGTATGTCTACAAATAACGCCGTTAACCGCTGTTGACCGATTGCAACTCGAGGTTTTATAACGGTTTTAACGTCTTTCAACGCTCCCTGATGGTAAAGGCCACTATCTGGAAAGAGTATCGAAGCGGGTTTAGAAAGCCCGTTAGTCATTTCATCTACCTGCAAAATGTCATCCTTGTATGTCTTCAAATAACGCCGTTAACCGCTGTTGACCGATTGCAACTCGAGGTTGTAAAATGGTTTTAACGTCTTTTAGCGCTCCCTGATGGTAAAGCCCACTATCTGGGTAGTTTATCAAAGCCGAATTAGAAAGCCCGCTAGTCAGTCCAGCTTCCTGCAAAATGTCATCCTTGTATCTCTACAAATAACGCCGTTAACCGCTGTTGACCGATTGCAACTCGAGGTTGTAAAACGGTTTAAACGTCTTTTATCGCTACCTGATGGTAAAGGCCACTATCTGGGTAGTTTATTAAAGTGGCTTTAGAAAGCCCGTTTGTCAGTCCATCTACCTGTAAAATGGCAACCTTCTACTCCTTCAAATAACACCGTTAGACGTTGTTACCCGACTGCTACTCAAAGTTGAAATACGGTTTTAACGTCTTGTTAAGCGCTGTTGACCGATTGCTACTCAAGGCTTTTAGACGGTTTTAACGTTTTTCATTGCTCGCTGAGGATAAAGTCCACTTTCTGGGAAGCGTATCATAGTGGATTTGGAAAGCTGGCTAGTCAATCCAATTACTTGCCAAATGTCAACCGTTTGCTCCTTCAAATAACGCCGTTAGACATTATAGCACATCTGGTCATATGATTGAACATATGGTTGTGAAATATGATATTCTTAGCGAACACATTTCTCGCATTTGTGTAGCAGAAGTTGAAACCGGTTAGCAAGTGAATATGTCTAGCAGCCGCCGGGCGATGTACTTGAAATTTATATCTTGCTCTTCTATCCAGAGTCTTTCCAAAGTGTGATTATTTATTTATTCTAACGAAATTTTTTCGATCAACGAAATCAAGCAGCTTCGGTAGCTTTTATTACTTGGATGGATGACCGGGTATAGACATTTTTAAATTTTTTATTTTTATTTTATTCAATTTGAAAGTCAAAAAAAGTGTTTAAACTTTTTCATCGCTTCCTGATGGTAGAGGCTACTATCTGGGTAGTTTATCAAAGCGGATTTAGAAAGTCAGTCCATCTTCCTGCTAAATGTCATCCTTGTATGTTTACAAATAACGCCGTAAACCGCTGTTGACCGATTGCAACTCGAGGTTGTAAAACGGGTTTAACGTCTTTTAGCGCTCCCTGATGGTAAAGCCCACTATCTGGGTAGTTTATCAAAGCGGAATTAGAAAGCCCGCTAGTCAGTCCAGCTTCCTGCAAAATGTCAGCCTTGTATCTCTACAAATAACGCCGTTAACCGCTGCTGACCGACTGCAACTCGAGGTTGTAAAACGGTTTCAACGCCTTTTAGCGCTCCCTGATGGTAGAGGCTACTATCTGGGTAGTTTATCAAAGCGGATTTAGAAAGCCCGTTAGTCATTTCATCTACCTGCAAAATGTCATCCTTGTATGTCTTCAAATAACGCCGTTAACCGCTGTTGACCGATTGCAACTCGAGGTTGTAAAACGGTTTTAACGTCTTTTAGCGCTCCCTGATGGTAAGGCCCACTATCTGGGTAGTTTATCAAAGCGGAATTAGAAAGCCCGCTAGCCAGTCCAGCTTCCTGCAAAATGTCATCCTTGTATCTTTACAAATAACGCCGTTAACCGCTGTTGACCGATTGCAACTCGAGGTAGTAAAACGGTTTAAATGTCTTTTATCGCTACCTGATGGTAAAGGCCACTATCTGGGTAGTTTATCAAAGCGGATTTAGATAGCCCGTTAGTCAGTCCATCTTCCTGCAAAATGTCGTCCTTGTACCTCTACAAATAACGCCGTTAACCGCTGTTGACCGACTGCAACTCGAGGTTGTAAAACGGTTTAAACGCCTTTTAGCGCTCCCTGATGGTAGAGGCTACTATCTGGGTAGTTTATCAAAGCGGATTTAGAAAGCCCGATAGTCAGTCCATCTTCCTGCTAAATGTCATCCTTGTATGTCTACAAATAACGCCGTTAACCGCTGTTGACCGATTGCAACTCGAGGTTGTAAAATTGTTTTAACGTCTTTTAGCGCTCCCTGATGGTAAAGCCCACTATCTGGGTAGTTTATCAAAGCGGAATTAGAAAGCCCGCTAGTCAGTCCAGCTTCCTGCAAAATGTCATCCTTGTATCTCTACAAATAACGCCGTTAACCGCTGCTGACTGACTGCAACTCGAGGTTGTAAAACGGTTTAAACGCCTTTTAGCGCTCCCTGATGGTAGAGGCTACTATCTGGGTAGTTTATCAAAGCGGATTTAGAAAGCCCGTTAGTCAGTCCATCTTCCTGCTAAATGTCATCCTTGTATGTCTACAAATAACGCCGTTAACCGCTGTTGACCGATTGCAACTCGAGGTTTTATAACGGTTTTAACGTCTTTCAACGCTCCCTGATGGTAAAGGCCACTATCTGGAAAGAGTATCGAAGCGGGTTTAGAAAGCCCGTTAGTCATTTCATCTACCTGCAAAATGTCATCCTTGTATGTCTTCAAATAACGCCGTTAACCGCTGTTGACCGATTGCAACTCGAGGTTGTAAAATGGTTTTAACGTCTTTTAGCGCTCCCTGATGGTAAAGCCCACTATCTGGGTAGTTTATCAAAGCCGAATTAGAAAGCCCGCTAGTCAGTCCAGCTTCCTGCAAAATGTCATCCTTGTATCTCTACAAATAACGCCGTTAACCGCTGTTGACCGATTGCAACTCGAGGTTGTAAAACGGTTTAAACGTCTTTTATCGCTACCTGATGGTAAAGGCCACTATCTGGGTAGTTTATTAAAGTGGCTTTAGAAAGCCGTTTGTCAGTCCATCTACCTGTAAAATGGCAACCTTCTACTCCTTCAAATAACACCGTTAGACGTTGTTACCCGACTGCTACTCAAAGTTGAAATACGGTTGAAATACCGATTGCTACTCAAGGCTTTTAGACGGTTTTAACGTTTTTCATTGCTCGCTGAGGATAAAGACCACTTTCTGGGAAGCGTATCATAGTGGATTTGGAAAGCTGGCTAGTCAATCCAATTACTTGCCAAATGTCAACCTTTTGCTCCTTCAAATAACGCCGTTAGACATTATAGCACATCTGGTCATATGATTGAACATATGGTTGTGAAATATGATATTCTTAGCGAACACATTTCTCGCATTTGTGTAGCAGAGGTTGAAACCGGTTAGCAAGTGAATATGTCTAGCAGCCGCCGGGCGATGTACTTGGAATTTATATCTTGCTCTATCCAGAGTCTTTCCAAAGTGTGATTATTTATTTATTCTAACGAAATTTTTTCGATCAACGAAATCAAGCAGCTTCGGTAGCTTTTATTACTTGGATGGATGACCGGGTATAGACATTTTTAAATTTTTTATTTTTATTTTATTCAATTTGAAAGTCAAAAAAAGTGTTTAAACTTTTTCATCGCTCCCTGATGGTAAAAGCCGCTATCTGGGTAGTGTATCAAAGCGGATTTAGAACGCCCGGTAGGCAGTCCATCTAATTGCAAAATGTCGTCATTGCATGTCTTCAAATAACGCCGGTAACCGCTGTTGACCGGTTGTAAATCGGTTTGTAAATCGGTTTTAACGTCTTTTAACGCTCCCTGATGGTAAAGTCCACTTTCTGGGATGAATATTAAAGCAGATTTAGAAAGCCCGTTAGTCAGTCCATCTACTTGCAAAATGTCATCCTTGTATGTCTTCAAATAACGCCGTTAACCGCTGTTGGCCGATTGCAACTTTAGGTTGTATAACGGTTTTAACGTCTTTCAACGCTCCCTGATAGTAAAAGCCGCTATCTGGGTAGTGTATCAAAGCGGATTTAGAACGCCCGGTAGGCAGTCCATCTAATTGCAAAATGTCGTCATTGCATGTCTTCAAATAACGCCGGTAACCGCTGTTGACCGGTTGTAAATCGGTTTGTAAATCGGTTTTAACGTCTTTTAACGCTCCCTGATGGTAAAGTCCACTTTCTGGGATGAATATTAAAGCAGATTTAGAAAACCCGTTAGTCAGTCCATCTACTTGCAAAATGTCATCCTTGTATGTCTTCAAATAACGCCGTTAACCGCTGTTGACCGATTGCAACTCGAGGTTGTAAAACGGTTTAAACGTATTTTATCGCTACCTGATGGTAAAGGCCACTATCTGGGAATATTAGCAAACCGCATTTAGAAAGCACGTTAGTCAGTCCATCTACCTGCAAAATGTCATCCTTGTATGTCTTCAAATAACGCCGTTAACCGCTGTTGACCGATTGAAACTCGAGGTTGTAAAACGGTTTTAACGCCTTTTAACGCTCCCTGATGGTGGAGACCTCTATCTGGGTACTGTACCAAAGCGGATTTAGAAAGCCCGTTAGTCAGTCCATCAACTTGCAAAATGTCTTCCTTGCATGTCTTTAAATAACGCCGTTAACAGCTGTTGACCGACTGCAACTCGAGGTTGTAAAACGGTTAAAGCGCCTTTTAGCGCTCCCTGATGTTAGAGGCTACTATCTGGGTAGTTTATCAAAGCGGATTTAGAATGCCCGTTAGTCAGTCCATCTTCCTGCTAAATGTCATCCTTGTATCTCTACAAATAACGCCGTTACCCGCTGTTGACCGACTGCAACTCGAGGTTGTAAAACGGTTTAAACGCCTCTTAGCGCTCCCTGATGGAAAAGGCCACTATCTGGGTAGTTTATCAAAGCGGATTTAGAAAGCCCGTTAGTCAGTCCATCTTCCTGCAAAATGTCGTCCTTGTATCTCTACAAATAACGCCGTTAACCGCTGTTGACCGACTGCAACTCGAGGTTGTAAAACGGTTTAAACGCCTTTTAGCGCTCCCTGATGGTAGAGGCTACTATCTGGGTAGTTTATCAAAGCGGATTTAGAAGCCCGTTAGTCAGTCCATCTTCCTGCTAAATGTCATCCTTGTATGTTTACAAATAACGCCGTAAACCGCTGTTGACCGATTGCAACTCGAGGTTGTAAAACGGTTTTAACGTCTTTTAGCGCTCCCTGATGGTAAAGCCCACTATCTGGGTAGTTTATCAAAGCGGAATTAGAAAGCCCGCTAGTCAGTCCAGCTTCCTGCAGAATGTCAGCCTTGTATCTCTACAAATAACGCCGTTAACCGCTGCTGACCGACTGCAACTCGAGGTTGTAAAACGGTTTCAACGCCTTTTAGCGCTCCCTTATGGTAGAGGCTACTATCTGGGTAGTTTATCAAAGCGGATTTAGAAAGCCCGTTAGTCAGTCCATCTTCCTGCTAAATGTCATCCTTGTAGGTCTACAAATAACGCCGTTAACCGCTGTTGCCCGATTGCAACTCGAGGTTATATAACGGTTTTAACGTCTTTCAACGCTCCCTGATGGTAAAGGCCACTATCTGGAAAGAGTATCGAAACGGATTTAGAAAGCCCGTTAGTCATTTCATCTACCTGCAAAATGTCATCCTTGTATGTCTTCAAATAACGCCGTTAACCGCTGTTGACCGATTGCAACTCGAGGTTGTAAAACGGTTTTAACGTCTTTTAGCGCTCCCTGATGGTAAGGCCCACTATCTGGGTAGTTTATCAAAGCGGAATTAGAAAGCCCGCTAGTCAGTCCAGCTTCCTGCAAAATGTCATCCTTGTATCTTTACAAATAATGCCGTTAACCGCTGTTGACCGATTGCAACTCGAGGTAGTAAAACGGTTTAAATGTCTTTTATCGCTACCTGATGGCAAAGGCCACTATCTGGGTAGTTTATCAAAGCGGATTTAGATAGCCCGTTAGTCAGTCCATCTTCCTGCAAAATGTCGTCCTTGTACCTCTACAAATAACGCCGTTAACCGCTGTTGACCGACTGCAACTCGAGGTTGTAAAACGGTTTAAACGCCTTTTAGCGCTCCCTGATGGTAGAGGCTACTATCTGGGTAGTTTATCAAAGCGGATTTAGAAAGCCCATTAGTCAGTCCATCTTCCTGCTAAATGTCATCCTTGTATGTCTACAAATAACGTCGTTAACCGCTATTGACCGATTGCAACTCGAGGTTGTAAAATGGTTTTAACGTCTTTTAGCGCTCCCTGATGGTAAAGCCCACTATCTGGGTAGTTTATCAAAGCGGAATTAGAAAGCCCGCTAGTCAGTCCAGCTTCCTGCAAAATGTCATCCTTGTATCTCTACAAATAACGCCGTTAACCGCTGCTGACTGACTGCAACTCGAGGTTGTAAAACGGTTTAAACGCCTTTTAGCGCTCCCTGATGGTAGAGGCTACTATCTGGGTAGTTTATCAAAGCGGATTTAGAAAGCCCGTTAGTCAGTCCATCTTCCTGCTAAATGTCATCCTTGTATGTCTACAAATAACGCCGTTAACCGCTGTTGACCGATTGCAACTCGAGGTTTTATAACGGTTTTAACGTCTTTCAACGATCCCTGATGGTAAAGGCCACTATCTGGAAAGAGTATCGAAGCGGGTTTAGAAAGCCCGTTAGTCATTTCATCTACCTGCAAAATGTCATCCTTGTATGTCTTCAAATAACGCCGTTAACCGCTGTTGACCGATTGCAACTCGAGGTTGTAAAACGGTTTTAACGTCTTTTAGCGCTCCCTGATGGTAAAGCCCACTATCTGGGTAGTTTATCAAAGCCGAATTAGAAAGCCCGCTAGTCAGTCCAGCTTCCTGCAAAATGTCATCCTTGTATCTCTACAAATAACGCCGTTAACCGCTGTTGACCGATTGCAACTCGAGGTTGTAAAACGGTTTAAACGTCTTTTATCGCTACCTGATGGTAAAGGCCAATATCTGGGTAGTTTATTAAAGTGGCTTTAGAAAGCCCGTTTGTCAATCCATCTACCTGTAAAATGGCAACCTTCTACTCCTTCAAATAACACCCGACTGCTACTCAAAGTTGAAATACGGTTTTAACGTCTTGTTAAGCGCTGTTGACCGATTGCTACTCAAGGCTTTTAGACGGTTTTAACGTTTTTCATTGCTCGCTGAGGATAAAGTCCACTTTCTGGGAACCGTATCATAGTGGATTTGGAACATAGTGGATTTGGAAAGCTGGCTAGTCAATCCAATTACTTGCCAAATGTCAACCTTTTGCTCCTTCAAATAACGCCGTTAAGACATTATAGCACATCTGGTCATGATGGTTGTGAAATATGATATTCTTAGCGAACACATTTCTCGCATTTGTGTAGCAGAAGTTGAAACCGGTTAGGCAAGTGAATATGTCTAGCAGCCGCAGGGCGATGTACTTGAACTTTATATCTTGCTCTATCCAGAGTCTTTCCAAAGTGTGATTATTTATTTATTCTAACGAAATTTTTTCGCAGTCGCTCTCCAACTCTCGTAGTGGTAAGTTGACTAAGTAGTCTGTGCGGAAGTATTTTTCAATTGTGAATTAGTGAAGAAGTGGCAAGTAAGCCAATTAATATTTATCGTCCACGTGGAGTAGTGGTGCTATCACCTGACTCAGGAGTGGGAGTCGTGGGTTCGAGCCCAACCAGACCCCAGTACTTTTAAGTTTTTTTTTCAACTCACACGGGAAGAAAACACATAACGAAGAGTGTCTCGGCCGAATTACCGGCTATGGAAACCGGTGCGGTGAAAGAAGTCCCGCAAGAGGGTGGAAGTAGGTCGCCCACAAACAAAAGGCAGAAGCTGGCGATGCCTGCATCATCAACAGCAACAACATCATCAACAAAGCAGGTACCAGCGACAACGAAAGAGGCGGTACCCAACAACAACAGCAGCAGCAGAAAGTGCAACGGCAACAACCCAAATGGGGAGGCGGAGGAAGCTTAATCCCGTACCTAATCTCAACGTGCGGCGATGTATGCAGGTAGCGGAAAATACACCGCTGCCAAC